>CP139501.1:335986532-336549032 GCA_021014915.2 Artemisia tridentata subsp. tridentata
TTCATTACATATTCACGTTTACATAACTCACCACCTTTGTGTTCTTTTAAGTGTTTTGTAGTAGATTCCGCATGCTAAACACATTCATACATAAATATCCCAAACACGTTACTAAGATTCACATCCCAAGTGTTTGAACACAATACTTTCCACATAAAAAATTACCCAAGTCTCATATTGATCACTGTATATTGTTATAACATATCACAACGCGTCAAGTTCGTTGACACATTGCGTGGAGTTTTGTTGTTTGTGGCTTCTCTTATGACACTATGACAGTTGATGAGGGTGTGTTTGGTAAAAGTAACAGTGAGCTGTGAGCAGTAACCACAGCTCACAGCTTCTTAAAGAAGCATTGGAAAAATGAGCATTCCTAAAAAAATAGCAAAGCTCACCGCTCCTTTGCCAAACGAACAATAAAAATCAAAAAGCTCATTGCTCACCGCTCATCGCCCCAGAAAGCTCCAAAAAGCTCCGCACCAAACATAGCCATAATATAGATAGCAGGCCTATTGGGCCTGGACTATATTATACGCAATTGGGCCCCGGCCCAACAGAACAGACAAACAAGTACACTGGACGCCACCGAAGCCCAACGACAGGCAAGGTGCGGCCCGGGCTTACAAAGACGTACGCAGATCATTTGAGCAATGCTTCTGTAATACGCTCGCGGACCAGCCCATGGCCGCGGAGGATGATCTGTGTCCGCAATCACGATTAACTTGCGAACCCTTGCCCGACAAGGGTACCACTCTGGCCACTAACAACAATAAGCGAAATACTATGATACCCTAGTATTTAGCTCACCTATAAAAGGCAACTTTTCAGCACATTTACGAGGTATGACTTTCTCACACCCTAATACACAAATATTCTCTAACAAACATGGTTACTTACTCTCACGCCGGAGCTCAATCGTGGGTACGTCCCCACGGTAAGGCTAACTATTTACTTTCATTTCTGCAGGGAATCACTTCATTACTTGAATTAGTGCCGAATATAGTCATCAGCAATCCATCAAGGACAGCCTAATACGCAAACTAAACCCAATTCATACCAATCACACTTTTTGCACTAACAACAGTAACCCATAAACATTTTCAATGCTGATGTAGCTTATCATTCTATGTTTTACTTTCAGTGTTAAAAAATGAAATTCAAATTGTGAATGATGTACATGTATTCTTGTAATGTAAGACCAAAGACATTCACTTGTGCAACTATAAGATTCATAAGCATATACATAATTCTGGGATCAAAATCTTTCAAACGAACCCAATTTAATAGCAGATCGGAGAGACCGAAATCATAAGATCAAAAAGCATATGATTATTAACAAAGATTAAACAGGACCAGGTGTTTTGGGTTTAGTTTATATACAAACATTTGAATCGTCTCAGAAACTTTTTGATGAAAGACGCAAGCGATATGCAGTTATGATTTGGCGTCAGATGTCCTGTGAAAAAAGGCTACTGGTCTCCGAATGTGTTTTCTCCACTGTATGTAACGTAAAGGAAACCATCTTCATCTTTCTTCTCTTCATATATCGCGGACATGATTGCCCCTACAAACGACAAATAAAACAAGACACATTCATCAAAACACTCTTTCTTTGTCCAGCATCTTATTATTACAGATTTCCATGTTTGGTTGCCTAAAACTTTCAAAAACCTAAAGTATGAATCAGCCTAAAAGCCAAACCTACGACTAACATCATTAGGCAGCCTCAATTTGAGATTGACTTTTGGATCGGTTAACTAACTTCTTTATGAAAAACAAAAATACTTCTGATGTTTGTCATTTTCATAACAGTTAATGAGGTTTATAAATCCGAGAGTGTCTATTTCATGCTTGAATTACCCAAAGAAATAGAAATAACAGAGAAAATTAGCTAGTTATAAGGACATGAGCAAATACTGTATATCACATTAGAATGTGCAGTTCCTTAAATTTATTCAAATTACTCTTCATCTTTGAGAGGAATATTCCTAGTTTTGTACACACAGCCAATTTTGTGAAAAAATGGTTATAAAATTTGTATTTTGTTAATCTAAACCTAAGCTTTTAAATTGAGAACAGTAGAACAATCTTGATCCTTTTTTTCTTGTTGTATAGAAAATGCTTTTATAATTGCGGATCACCAAAATTTCAGCTTCTACTCGTTAAAGCTTCAGGAACATGAGCTCACTTTTAGTTTCATATTGCTACGAGTCTTTTGGATCTTTAAAAGAAATTTCCGTAATTTCTTATTAAGCTGGCAGAGAGTGATATATTTGACTTTAAAAAGTCAAAAACATATGTCTATTTGTTGGTATGTTGGACTATAGATGTTATAACACTAAAAATATCTTCAAATGTCCTATTAGTTCTTAGAACACTGGGTTACCCCATTTTAGTCATTATACCGGTATACCCTTATGACGTACCAAGAATCACAGAAATACAGAATGCACTAGAAAATAGAATCAATATGAATGGAAGTGTAGAGTGTTACCTGTTGGAGGCAAGGCATTGTCAACAAATATGAATATAGCCTTCTCTGCACTTAGCTTGATCCTTTTACGAATTACATACACAAATTGACCAACTGTCAACTCAGCTGGAACAAGGTACCTGCATTACGATTATCATATTAAAGCCACATTTTGTAGCTAATATTAGTCATTTCCAAAAGTGAGCATCTGGTTTACTGATATCACTGGTGCAAAATTCTAAAATTCAAATTTCGCATAATTTGGATTTGTTCAGAAAGAATGGTTAACTTATGACATGCCGTGCATTTGTTCGGTTCGGCATTCTAGTTTGACATTCTAGTTTCTGATGTGCTTGACATCCTTTTGTTTCTCATTGTTTTCAGGGGAAAGTGAGAAGGAGCTTGGATGAGGATAGGTGCTGAAACGAATTGCAATTTCGGTTCGACATTGTTTTGATGAATGTTAATTAGGGATAAGCTCACACACTAATGACTAACCTGTCTATTTAGGATCCAATTCGATAGTTTAAACCCGACTGCAGGATATGCGCTACCTTATGAGCAAATCTTATTAAAATGTTGTTTTTTGCATATATTCATCTGAATTAAAGCATTGGAAAACATGAATTGGTGCTTTGTTTAAGCTATTGAAGACAAAACATCTTTTTTGAAATTTTTGGTGGTGGATTTATTGATGTGTGCTAATTGCTCTGTAAATTTAAAGTTATGATACGATAGGAATACAAATAACAAAGGCAACTGAATTAAAGATTAAGCTTATGTCTTCATCATATCCTTAGCCTAGTGAAACTACACTTATGTGGCAATTCAATTAATATATATTTGAAGTTGCAAACAGGATATGATTAAATAATGTGCCAGACAAACACAGTTATGGGAATATTTTGTTTGTCACTTCACCTTTTGCGTCGAGGTTTATTGACAAGTATTAACCAGTTTACGTTGTGCTCCCCAACCACACTCGCCATGCCCTTAAAATATCCAGACAGCAAATGTACCCGCTGTGTCAAGTTCAACTTGCAAAAATCTTGATGCTAAATTTCTTATCTGCATTGTGTTGAGTTTACAAACACTCACCCCTTGGATATTCTAACTCATTTTGTTTAGAAACAAAATAGGCACTAACAATGTTTTACAATGCGTCTTTTATTATCATTAGCCTAGTGAAACTACACAGATGTAACATACTGCAATGGTTTACTCTTACATAGAACCTGAGGTGTTTTTTAGTGTCATTTGTGAATGGAGAGTGTGTTTTGGAGAATTAACAGAAGTTGCAGAAAGTTCACCTTGTAAGGTAACAATTTGATTCCACGATACACACTTGTGAATAGGGGTGAGCATGGGGCGGTTCGGTGCGGTTTTTGGTAAAAACCACCCCGCACCGCAAAATATGGTTTTTAAAAAATGAGAATCCACATCCGGGCGGTTTTTGCGGTTTCGGTTTATGCGGTTTTGCGGGTTTTTGGTTCAAAGTTTTTTTCCTTTTTTTTTTTTTTTTTTCCTTGAAATTATAACTTTTGGTATATATTACCTAAAAAACTTAGATGATAATTAACAATTAAAATATTTGTGAAATAATTTATTATAAAAGTATAAACAAAATCATTTTATCATAAAAAAAATACTACCTCCGTCTCACAATAATTGTCCGCTTTGACTTTTTTTAGTCTTTTTTATTTAACTTTGACCATAAATATTTTTAATTGTGTAATATAATACTTGATGAAAAATATATGAATACTTTGGGTTTTAAATGTATTTTCATTGGTATAATTTTCATCAAGTATTATATAACACAAATAAAAATATTAATGGTCAAAGTTGAACAAAAAAGACTCAAAAATGTCAAAGTGGACAATTATTGTGGGACGGAAGGAGTAATAAATTTTAGTGTGTTATTCTAAAAAATAAAAAAATATATTTAAATATGATATTGCGGTGCGGTGCGGTTATTTTGGTGCGGTTTTTCGGTGAAAACCCGACCCGCGCCGTCGGTTTTTGTTGTGGTGCGGTTTGTGCGGTGCGGATTTTGTGGTTTTTTTGCGGTTTGCGAATTGCGGTGCGGTTCCTGCTCACCCCTACTTGTGAACCACCTATAGAGACTTAATTCCACTAACTGAACAGCAAGTCTTCCCAGTTTCTAAGCTAGCATGACTCCGATACAGCCTGATAGATCAGGTTGATACCAACAAACAACATTTTATCTTAGTGATTCGAAGCCTAACTTCTGTTTTCCAACAAGTGAAAACAAATGTTTTTGAATTACTGAAACTACACACATGTAAACATACTGTAATGGCTTCTTCTTTACTTAAAACCTGAGGTCTTATGACTGTGTGTTTTGGGGAATTTACAGTAGTTGCAGAAAGTTCACCTTGAAAGGTTACAACTAGAGCCTCTACTAGTACTATATCTTCCCAACATAACATTACAGTAAAGAAACAGTAAGTTAACGATTCTAAAGGAAAACCTAAAAAGTTTCAATTTCTCCTAAGAATTGTACTTGTGCTAGCTTAAGATGAGGTGTGGTAGGGTGCTGTACTAGTGGATTATATAAGACTACTTCAAGGACAGAACACCTACATTGCTTCATGTATTGATCAAAAATCTTTATTCAAACTGATAGATATCTCATTAGGACTCTTTCTGATTGGGTCATTGATACCATAATGAACCTTCATTATTTTAAAGACATACCAGGCATCTCCATTTGCAACAACCTTACCATGGAAGTCCGTTAGAACTTAGAAGTAGTCTTATATAATCCACCAGTACAGCAAACTAATGTCTTCCCCACCGTCATTTACCCTTTGAGATCATATCTCAACCACCAAACAAGAATGATGAGATCCTAAGCAGTAACAAGCTCCAATTATCACAGGAATTCTGTATCGTAAACACTAATCAGACACTCTCAGATTAGCAAGACGAAAAGAAAGATGGTCTGATCTGCTAAATAAAGAAAGTTGTACCATAAAACACGCATACATTGGGCATGAACATAGACAAAAACGACAAGGAAATAAAGAAGCAGAAATGAATAAACCAATGTAACAGCTTCTATATATGTCTTAGCCTGTGCAACATTGCGCGCTACTTACTAGCCATGACAGTGAACAGGGCAAATACAATCACGGCACACAAAACTTTGACTTACCAATGTCAGTAACTAAATTCTCATTTCCAACAACATGCATAGAGAACTTTGAGCTATCAACAACGAAGCCAAAATGCTATCACAACAGAAGAATGGATGAATACAAACAAGTCAGGTAATATTCACAGCATGAGCAAATCACGAAGAACTTGTCTTTTGCATTCTCTCTATCAAAATCTTCAAACCCATGTGCCTGCAACCATTCGCAAACAAACAAGGATCAGTCAATCAGTCAATCACTCAGACTCAGAAAGTGCTTAAAAACAAACATAAGTTCACCTTCCAAGCATCAAAACAGTCGCCGGATTGGATCAGAGTTGGTCCTATCGCAGGTTATAGTGGTGGTTGCCTTGTCCTGTGTCCGAAAAAGGTAGATCACTGTGTTTCCTTTGGTCCGCTGCTGATAACTACAAAAATCATAAGTGCTAACTGAATATTCAATCAACAAGAAAGGCATACAATTCATCAACAATGTAAAAAAGAAAGCAAACCTTTTTTACTTGGTCTTTAATAAGAGAACGGACAGTGAGCACCTGTCCGGCACTTCCTGTAATTCTTGCAATCGTCACATTTGGCTGATCTCCCTTACAGAACTGCATCATTATGTGAAAAAATCAAATCTTTTAATCTATTTTAAAGCTAACTATTTTATTTGAAAATTGTTACCTCTACACGTGCTCCTGAATCTGCCCCTAACTTTCTTATATTCACCCCTTGTTTGCCAATTAGAAAACCAACCATTTCTGAGGGAACTTCGAGACAATATTCCTTGGCTGAAGATCCACTAGAACACACGGGCCGAATATTTGTTTTTACCTCTTGTAGTGGCTGAGGAATAGCAGGTTGTTTTTTAACACTGGGTCTATTTGGCGTTTTAAACCAACTTGGCTGAGGAATTGCTTCTGCCGCTTGCAGACCCCTTTTTGATTCAGGCTTTTGCACTTGTTCATGAATGGCAGCCATCTTTTTAACACTGGGTCTATTTGATGATTTCTGCAAATTCTTTTCCCCTCTAAACTCCTTGGGCATCATTGCATGGGGGCCTGCTAAAATAAGAAATGAATAACAAAAATCCCAACTTGTTCAAAATATTACATTGAATTCGTGAACTCTTAAAAAAAATTATCACCTTCTTTTGGGAGTTTTGTTATTCATTTCTTATTTTAGCAGGCCCCCTCATGCAATGATGCCCAAGGAGTTTAGAGGGGAAAAGAATTTGCATAAATCATCAAATAGACCCGGTGCTAAAAAACTGGCTGCTATTCATGAACAAGTGCAAAAGCCTCCTCAGCCAAGTTGGTTTAAAACGCCAAATAGACCCAGTGTTAAAAAACAGCCTTCTATTCCTCAGCCACTACAAGAGGTAAAAACAAATATTCAGCCCGTGTGTTCTAGTGGATCTTCAGCCAAGGAATATTGTCTCGAAGTTCCCTCGGAAATGGTTGGTTTTCTAATTGGGGTGAATATAAGAAAGTTTGGGGCAGATTCAGGAGCATGTGTACAGGTAACAATTTTCAAATAAAATAGTTAGCTTTAAAATAGATTAAAAGATTTGATTTTTTCACATAATGATGCAGTTCTGTAAGGGAGATCAGCCAAATGTGACGATTGCAAGAATTACAGGAAGTGCCAGACAGGTGCTCACTGCCTGTTCTCTTATTAAAGACCAAGTAAAAAAGGTTTGCTTTCTTTTTTACATTGTTGATGAATTGTATGCCTTTCTTGTTGATTGAATATTCAGTTAGCACTTATTAAAGACCAACCTGAATGAAACTCAGCATATCTTTCATTTGTGACAAAATGAGAACATAGTGTCCTTTCTTTCACAAATCAGCCTATATATATAAGAAATCAAGATAAGTATCAAATTTTTTTTACATATGTTTTAAGTCTAGCATAATCAGAGCATATTCTTACCAGTAACATATCAAGAAACAATAGTTTGCAAGATTGTACATCATCGTTGTTCAAAAGATATTCTTCCAAAATGCCAACAATTTTTGACGACAATAGTCTAGAACCATTGCCCTTGTTAACCAAGGGAGGGTGATCGCAGAGCTTCTTTTGAATCTGCTTCAAATAAGAAAAAGAGTGAAATATTTGCTACTTAAAGATAAAAAGACATATTTCTAAGTACTATGTCATATTATATTTTTTTAATACGACATAGTACTTACAAATACGACATAATACTGTTAACAATATGATTATAAACAATGAGTAAATAAAAGATTTACATACTGTTATGACTTCAAATGCAGCCTTCAGAACGAACTTTACGATCCTCCATAAACGTCTCATACAAAAAGCGCTGGACGGAGGGGGTGGAGTTCGTGTTTGGATCCGGAGATTAGGTAGGCGAGACGAGGAGGCGGCGGCGCGTGGGATGGACGGAGGGGTGGAGTTTGTGTTCGACGAAGATGGAGGAAGGTGCGGTGGTGAAGCGGCGGAGGAGCGGTGGAGTTAGGGTTGTTCCGGTGGGTGAAGTTAGGGTTCCGATGAGGAGTAAAAGGAGAGTGAGGATTGATGTGATGGTTAAAGGGTAGATGATCCATTTGTGTTTGCGTTGTTGGAGGTTGTTTGGATGTGTGTAATAGTTTTTTAGTTTCTTCATTTTGTTACAGGTTTACATAAAATTTGGGAGGTGTTTGGATGTGTGTGTGAAAATGGGAGTGAAGATGAAGATGAAGGTGAGGGTGAGAGTAGTTGTTGTTGGTTGGTTGAAGGAGACGTGTAAACTGGGATTTGGTGGTGTAATAAATTGTGTGATTAAAGGGATAATGTCTGAATCTCTACGTTATGTGGGTAAACTCACTTATTAGACAGTTAATTTTTGTTAGTACATGTTCCAAGCAAGACCAACGTTAGTTTATACAATGAGAACTAACGGTGCAAAATATATTAACAGGACTAACGGGCAAATATTATTTAAACACTTAACGGTCAAACTAACGGCCCATCCAAAATAGGGACTAAAAGAGTGCAACGTTTCAAAAATAGGTATCTCTGGCGTAATTAAAACGAAATAGGGACTAAACATGAAATCCGTGTAAACCACAGAGACCATCCGTGTAATTTTAACAATATGATTATAAACAATGAGTAAATAAAAGATTTACATACTGTTATGACTTCAAATGCAGCCTTCTCAGATTTGGCAGAACGAACTTGACGATCCTCCATAAACGTCTCATACAAAAAGCGCTGCGACCAAAAGAAGTCATTAAACTATGTCTTCAACACAGTTACATAAGGAATAAATGTCTTTATACCTGTGATTCAGTGAGCTTTAACCATATTGTGACTTCGCGCTTCTTTGGAAGTTTTAAAACTTGCTCTTTTGTTCTCCTTATATAGTAAGGTTTGATGGCGTTTCTGAGTAGCTGTTTATTATTTAAAAAGAAAAGTTGATATTAGAAGCTACTAAGTTAGTATAAAAGAAAAGAAAAAACAACCTTTGATACTTCTTCGTAACAATGTTCCTAGGAGTTGGTTGAATTTTTATTGGTGCCACAATTAATTGGTTTGGAATAGCAGTCTCTAAAACTACAGAGAGAAATAAGCCAAATGTTAAAATTTGCTATTTAAACCTATAGAGAGAGAGACGCCAAATGTTAAAAAATTTTAAGTAAAATCTTGCTACTAAAGACTTACTGTTTTAGGTTGTCAAATATAAGTGGGCAGCATAAATTTAACAATGGCCATAGTTCCTGTTAAAAATTAAAAAAAAAAATTATTGTGTCACTATTTGAATTCAATTTGAGTCCTAAATGTATCCACAAATGTAAGTAGAAACATACATCAATGTCGTTCTGAATCATTGTCCCAGTGAGCAGCACACGGTGATCAGAAGTGATGTCCTTTAGGACGTTGTTCCTTATCGTTTTGTAGTTCTTGATTAAATGCCCCTGTATATTCGGATTAAAAAAAAAAAAAAAAGAGAGAAAAAAAC
Source organism: Artemisia tridentata subsp. tridentata (assembly GCA_021014915.2). Lineage (NCBI taxonomy): Eukaryota > Viridiplantae > Streptophyta > Magnoliopsida > Asterales > Asteraceae > Artemisia > Artemisia tridentata. Next base: position 335,996,139 of record CP139501.1, read on the forward strand.
GCATTGACAAATGTAAGCTTATTACTGAATGATTCAATAAGAAAAATTACCTCGTCAATCACTAAGTAATCCCACCTCTGTGAACGCAGAGATTCAACATTGGACACAAGTGTATCGTAGGTAGTAATAACAACCCCTCAGACCTCAACGCTCTCAAGAGCACTTTGCTTTTCAGCCCCATAGTAAATCGATGTTTGAAGGCCAAGAAACTCTTTGGACCATTGGTCCATTAATGTGTTTGGGGATACTATAAGTACCTTTTTGATCAAATCTGATTGTAAGAGTGATAGAATAAAGATACAAAGCTGATAAGTTTTGCCGACCCCCATGTCGTCACCCAGGATACCACCGCACCTTCACCTCTGCAGTGGAGTTCCCAAAGCCACCGAATACCGTCAACCTGATACGCTAGCAAAGGTTTATCTTTATTGAGAGCTAACTTAAGTTTGACCTTATCTTTTTTAGTGGTCACAAACAATGGAGCCTGATAAGATTTGCCAGGATGATCTAGAAGTGGTGCCTTGATAAGTAAAAGCTAATTAGAACATTTAATCATAATTAACAAACTGAAAGCCCTAATTTATATTAATTTTAAATAGGGCTTTCAGTTTGTTAATTATGATTAAATGTTCTAATTAGCTTTTACTTATCAAGGCACCACTTGTAGATCATCCGCAACTGACAAATCTTATCAGGCTCCATTGTTTGTGACCACTAAAAAGATAAGGTCAAACTTAAGTTAGCTCTCAATAAAGATAAACCTATGCTAGCGTATCAGGTTGACGGTATTCGGTGGCTTTGGGAACTCCACTGCAGAGGTGAAGGTGCAAAGGTGCAGGTGGCATCCATGGGGTCGGCAAAACTTATCAGCTTTGTATCTTTATTCTATCACTCTTACAATCAGATTTGATCAAAAAGGTACTTACAGTATCCCCAAACACATTAATGGACCAATGGTCCAAAGAGTTTCTTGGCCTTCAAACATCGATTTACCATGGGGCTGAAAAGCAAAGTGCTCTTGAGAGCATTGATATCACTTTCCAAATATAACTAGTGTCTACCGAACGTTACAGGAAACGCCCTAAAACAGAAAAAACAATGTATACCAACACAAAGACTTAGAACCGCAATTTAAAGGAATGATGGTCATATATGATATTCTTAGATCCGCAGTGCACAACAAACTAATTAAGAAACTAACTCGAAAAACTAATCCATCCTACTGGTTATAAATAAACTGATATAACCTGTTGTTACAGTACATTAAACTAACAAAATAATAAAGGAAAATCATAAACCCTAACACAATCAATCAATATACTAGTGTTGCAAAATAATTGGTTTGGTAAAAACAAAATCAGCGAAATCGGTTATAGATGTTTGATTGTATGATGTATATTTTTGCTTTGGGAAGTCAAAAACTAACTAATTGGTAGAACAGAAAAAACTTTAATCCAATAAAAATGAATCAAACCCTAATTTTGAAACCGATTGAATGATTATTATAAAACAAACAGACAAATGAGCTCACAATTGATTGAAATTGAAAAAGTAACTCTCGCTCACGGATATGAATGAATATGTTTGGGGTTGTGTCAAAATAAGGTGTGATGTTGTTGAATAATAGAAGGGAAACGGGTTGGTCAGGATTAATGACTATGAATATGTTTGGGGTTGTGTCAAAATAAGGTGTGATGTTGTTGAATAATAAAAGGGAAACGGGTTGGTCAGGATTAATGACTACACCTAACTTAATCTAACCCAACTCGTTTCGTTTTTATTATTTCCCTTTGTGATAAAATTCGATTCAACAATATCGCACTTATTTTGACACAACCCTAACGACTAACAATGGCACAAAACATTATTATTTTTGTATCAAATATTAAACTAGACGAGTACCCGTGCATAGCAACGGGATTTTATAGCGGCAGATAATTTTCGTGATAAAAAAAAGTTTATGAGCTATAAACGAAAAATAATAAAAGTTTGAGGATTTGGGGATTAAACATAATGTTTTGAAACTCGGTTCGACCCAAGTGGTTCAATCGATTGAACCATTCTGGTCGAAAAATGGGTCAATTTAAACGTGGTCAACCCGACGGGTTGGGTCAAAAAACGGGTCAACCCGACGGGTTTGAAGCGTCCCGGGTCAACCCGGTTTTTGAAGGGCATTAATATTTTTCTTTTGAAACATATGTTTTCAACATTTCATTTTTTAGTTTCAATTATTCACATTTCACTTTTTGATTTTTCCTTTATATATAGTATAAATGAGTCGTAAATCAAATTGGATGTTACAAAAAAAGAAGTGTACTTATGTTATTGGCAAAGTATACATGTACAGTGTATACTGATTCCGACATACAACATATATGGCCCGTTTGGTTTGTTGACAAGTTTAGGATTTAAATTCGGATTTGAATTTAAATTTAATTTAGGATTTGAATTTAGATTTGATATTATAGAGAGAAAATATATAATTGGTATAATTTTATTTATAAAAAATATTTGTTTGAATATTAAAATAGTAAAGACCCACATAAATTCTTAAAAAAAAAAAAAAAAAAAAAAAAAAAACGGGTGAAGTTAGTTGAAACTCCTATTTGTTTAAGGCGGGCGGCGTGAACTCTGATTCGATCCGGGTATTCAATCTCGCCGCTGAGATGCTCAGTTGACTCCACCGAATCTATATTTGCATGCCATGAATGAGGTGTCCCCACATAAAAGGGTATCATCCCTGTTTCAAATTACATACACTCAAATCAAATATTTAGGGTGTGTTTGGTATAAAGGTAGGATTCAGATTCGGTATAGGTTTGAAATAAAATGAAAGGAATGCTATATCAAAAAAGTATTTAATTAAAAAATTATTTTTGAATTTGAAAATAATATTCTAGACGAGTACCCGTGCATAGCAACGGGATTTTATAGCGGCAGATAGTTTTCGTGATAAAAAAAAGTTTATGAGTTATAAATGAAAAATAATAAAAGTTTGAGGATTTAGAGATTAAGCATAATGTTTTGAAACCCGATTCGACCCGGGTGGTTCAACCGATTGAACCGTTTCGGTCAAAAAATGGAAGGACAGATTTTTAAATTAAAGCTGTTCTTATTATGCAAAACTCCTTTTATTGGTTTTTGAATAGTTATATACTTGGTATATTTTATTGAATAATACACTTTTATTGGGAAGTAAAAATTGTATTGAACTAATGAAAAATGTAAAGTCATTTTGACCTGTCGTTGCAATTTGTAAAAGTTACATAGAAAAAAATTGGGTTTTAAAGAAAAAAAATGTTTGATTTCCGCAGACTCAAATTTCTTTTGAACCACTAATAGGATTATGCGATGGATGAAGCATAGAGAAAGCATATATAAGGTAAAAACGCAACTGATCGAGCCAGAACCGAAACCACCAACCACAATAACATAATAAAGTTAAGGTAGCGGTGGTTCAGGTGACAGTTCAGATGGTGGATTAGATGGCGGTTAACAGCCTCATCAGATCAAATCCATAATCATCGACATTAGATTAAAATCAAATCAAAGAAAACAAATACCAACAGCACCAACCGAGACCAATAACCATAAACCACCAACCTAGACCAATACCAAAAGTACTTTCATAACATCCGTCTAAGACTAAAACCACAAACCGAAATGGTGCTTATGTACACCAAGACCACAAAACCACCGGGTGATTATTGGATATCCAACAGCCATACAAACACAATTGCAACCACACAAAGCACAAACACTTTCGGTTCATGGTTTCCAGCCAAACTACCATACTCCGGCCAAACCACCGAAACTAAACGTCAGCACCATGCTTTTTCTTAATATATCTCAATAGATAAAAAAATACATACGCCAAAAGATCTCAAAAAACCTTTAGAGAAGTAGAGTTTTCAGTGGTGTCGGGTCCCGGTGGTGGAAGGCTCGTTGATGGTTGCTATGGAAAAACGAAACCACCACCAACAACAAAAAACCGAGCCCCGACTACTTGAAACTACCTAAACCACCGAAAGGTGGTGGCAATTTTGGCAAATGGTGGCGGTGAGGTTAATGGCGGCGGCGAGTGTTTTTGTTTAGAGATGTGTGTTTTAGGTTAGAGAAAATAAGTGTGAAGAGAGAAGAAAGAAAATAAATATGTGGTGTGATTTGTTTCCTGAATTACTTTGCAATTCTAAACGCATGTTGACTTTCCAAACGCATGGTGCATTATGTTATTTTGCATGGCTGTTTTGTAGATTACAATTTCTAACATTTCAATATTTCCTTTATTAATATTTTCAACATTTCACAAACCTTGACTTTTCACTTTTCCAATGTTGACCATTTTTACATTATATGTAGTATAGATTGGCTATTTAATAAAAATAACAAAGTGAAATTAATTGAGTGACAAAACTTGTGGATGAGAAGAAACGGAGCAAAAGAATCTGACAAAAATTTTGGATTCAAGTGAAACCCACCAAGTTGATATGGTATGACATTTCTCAGTTCATTCCTTTACATAAATTCTAAAGCTGTGTACCAAACTACATATTAAAGGTATGACTCCATTCCTAAAAAGCAAAACCTGTCAAACAAACGACCCTTTAGTTACTATCACATCATTTCAAAACCCAATCCGCTAACTCATAACAAACAGCCCCTTAATCTAAAGTTAGGCATACATTTTGTGACAACCGGTAATTTTTGAAAGTATTTTTAATACTGCATTACGTTTAAAATAAATTTAATATATGAGAACCGTTTTGGAACGTATTGGGAATTTGTTTTGGAATATATGGGATTTTATTAGGGAATATTATTATGTGATACGAGAAATTTTCCCGTAAGATATGAGACAGAGCACAACGCGTAACGGCACGAGTTTAGACCTAATAATACACTATTTAATTGATTTACGACGTTTTGAGCAAAGATAGGCGTATAAATAGTCATTTTTACTGGAAAAATGATTTTAAAATTAATGGCGCAAGTTTTAGAGTTTCAGGAAAATTTTATCTAGTCGTTTTGTTAAAAGATTACTAAAATTACACCCCTAGTCCCTGCGTTAAACTTACACCCGCGCCCCCTTTCTTTTGCGAGTGGACAATTTTGGCCCACAAACAAAATAAATACTCCCTCCTTCTCATTTGGTAACCCTAAACCTAATCTCTCCTCTCTCTCTCTCTCTCTCTCTCTCTCTCTCTCTCTCTCTATTTGTTTCCTGTCGCTGTCACCCAACAACCACCACCATTGCCGCCTTACACCGCCACCTCCACAGTGAAAATACCACCCCTCTCACCTCCTAATCATTGTTATGAGAGTGTTTTTGAAATCTACGCGCGTAAATCTTGTACCCCACGCGCCGCCACCTCCACCTCCACCTCCGTCACCTTTCTTCTTGTTTTGTCTTGGTAAGTGTGTAAACGAGAGCTAAAGGTAAAGGTTTGTTAGCCACACCGATTCACAACCTTGTGTGAATCGGTGTTAGTCAAGTCAAAAGGGTTAACGATTTTTGCTAATAAAAACGAGTGGGAAACGATGTTTGGTATCATTATGTGTCGTGTTTTTGTGTTTGGGTTTGCGTACCGAGAGCTACGAGTTTGATTTGGTGGTCACAAGCTTATGGTTGAGCTTATTTTGTGGCTCACGAGCTTATTTTGGTTGGGCTTATTGTTTGGTTTGCGTGGAGCCGAGACCCACACGGTTGGGTTCTTTTTTTTTTATTTGGTTTTGGTCTGTGTTGGTCCGAGGTGGATATGGTAGCCGTTTATGTTGTCCGCGACATAAGGCACGAGTCGAGACCACAAGGTCTCGGCATGGTAAGTGTGGTTACATTTTGGTCCGAGTGGTATGATTTGATTTGGGATAGTTTTGATTCGAGCCGTAGAATTAGATCCGGCCGAGAGAATTGTGATGATATATTGATATGGATTTGGACTTGGAATTTTTATTTGGTGATGTTTTGGCCGTGACGAGGTTGAGCCGAGACCTTGTGGTCTCGAGAGGGCCTCGGCTTGCCTATACTTGGAATATTTGACTTTATTGGACTGCATTGACTTTTTTACCCGACTCATGTGACCAAGGGTTTATTTGGCTTGACTTGGGTTCGGGATTACAAGTATTGACCCGAGGGATTGATATTAAATTGTGACTCGAAACGGAAACATAACACGTGACTCGACGTATATTTTGACTCAATATAGACTACAAGAAATACATAATAATATTTTTATAAAGAAATATTAATTAACAAATTTTAATTTGTTATTTATTATGTCAATGACAAAAGTGGGAAAATTTAAAGTGTGAACATTAGATTTTGGATAAAACGTATATAGAGTTTGAGTTTTAAAGTGTGAAAATTAAAGTGGGAAAATTTGTTATTTTAACTATTGTAAAACATAACTAATCATAGAATAAAGTTTGAGTTTTACAAAAATCAATCACCCGTAATCATGTTGGAGTCATTGTAGAAAACGTATATAAATCCGTAGATACAAACGTATATAAAAACGTAACGGGTCAAAACCATAAGGAGTGGATCCAAAAAAAGTTAAGTTTAGGGACGGTGGATGCAATATTCGCCAAATCACAAGGACCATTTATGTAATTTGCTGTAGGGACTATAGATGCAATTTTCACAAAACCACAAGGACCATTTTTGTAATTTAAAGTGTAAAATGGTCAACACTGCCCGAGAAGACCAAATTTGAAAGATAAGTACTCACATTCAGTGGCGGAGCCAGGACTAAAGTTCAGGGGTAGCGGAAAAAAAAAGTTAACCATAATTTTTTTTAAAAGAAACCAATGCCAGGAACCACCCCTATAGTAAGTTGATATGTGACACAAGCCCTACGTACAATATTTTCCTCGCAAAAGTTTCGTTGCTGGTTTTGCAGCCATACCTGTAATCACCAGGGAGTATAGGAATAACTTTTCGGACAGGCCATGTGATTGAATCCTCAACAGCATCATGTATGGTACTCTGCATAAACATGTCACCTCTTAAAAATATTATTAAAACATTTCTGTCTCACAGATATTCAATCAGTGATAAACATCCCGAAAGAGATCATTAATACAAATAAAAAAGTCACACCTCAAGAGCATCAGCAACACCGGGAATAGCTGATATGTCACCACCAACTACTTTCATAGTAAAATCCATCTTTTTCTGCAAAAAACAAACAAAACACCCTTAGCAAACTGTATCACCAATAAAAACAACAACATAGCACCTTAAACTAAATCGATTTGCAATTTGTAATTTGTAATGTAATGTAAAACATCCTATGATATCCTAACAAACATAATCGATTTGCAATTTGTAATGTAAAAAAAAATTAAAAAAAATAACAGGGAATAAACTAAATTAGGGCAAAAATAAATTGGGGCAAAAACAATTAAATTAGCAATAGACTAAATTAGGGCAAAAATAATTAACTTAGCAATAATCTAAATTAGGGAAAACACAATTAACTTAACAATTAGCATATCAATAAATTAGATTAGGACAAAAACAAAATTAATTGCAAAAACAAAATTAAACAAACCTGATGGATAGTGGTGGCGGAAGCCGGTCGGCGGTCATGACTGGTGGTGGGAGCGGTTGTGACTGGTCTTCGTGGAGTGGTGTCTTCTTTTGATTATTTCTTTCTTTCTTTCGGTAATATAACCACTTCCATCCTTATCAAAGTAAGAAAAAGCTGCAAATAGATGATTTTCTTTCTCAATTTTATTCATATGCAATGTTGCAGCAACAAATTCTTCATAATCAATCGTTCCACTGTTATCAACATCTGCCTGAGTTTATTCAAGATATTAACACCCAAAAGTAATGATAATTAATGAAAGGAATGAAAATGAATAATCTTTTCTTACTGCTTGCATTGGGCCAGGGGTAAGTGGGAAACATGTTGTCCTCTTTTGGAAACAAAAGGCTGTTGAATTTGTTTAATTTGACTTTTACTATAATTTTATAATAAGCCACTCAGTTTTATTATAAGTTTTTGTATGTTTTTTTGTTTTTATTTTTAAACATTTAGTGGGCTTGGGCCTTTGGAGTTTTTTTAAAGAATGATTTGGCCTTGATCAATTTATTTAGGGGTAGCGAAAATTTCTTTCAGGGGTAGCGAAATACGAAACATAGTACGAAAAACGTAAAAAATTGCCAAAAATTCCACTACCGGGTAAAAGTTCAGGGGTAGCGACCGCTACCCCTGGAGTACACATGGTTCCGCCCCACATTTGAAGGGAAAAAAATGAAAAAAAATTGGATACCTAGAAAAAGTAATGATGACAAGTTAGATATCTTTACAAATGATTTGTTCTTAAAATAATGACCTTCACATAAATTAGAAAAATATATGGTAAACTACTAACAAGGCAAATTGTAGATATATAAGCTTGAATGATCTTTGTGGTCTTCTTAATGCATGAAAAAGTAACATCTCTAGATTTCGTACAGGTAACATATATTGTTTCGTTAATTATAAGTAGTTCGAGTTGTAAGGCTTGATGTATGGCTAATCATCACGCGTGGTTTCAAATTCGTAGGTTCAAATAATGTTCTCATAGACTTAATTGATGCACATTTTCTTCTCGCTGGCTCCTTATACATAATGTTAGACCCGTATCCCCGTTACGAGTAGGCCCCACCCTAGATGGAATATGTTAAAGACTTTATGTGATTGGTTGGTCAACAAAGTTACGTGAAAGTCAACCCGATAGTCAAACCAATAGTCAAAGTATGACTAATGTAGTTATATAAGGTACGATGTATAAACTAAAGGGACCTAGTTTGCCAAGTGTTAATTATGTGTTATAAGTTATATGTGGCCAAAGTAAAAGAAAAGAGACTAAAGGGACCAATCTTGCCCAAGGGAGAAACTTGGATTTTAGCTAGATATATCCAGGAATATCTAGAGCTTTCTATCATTATTGAGAGAGTTGGGAGGCCAGTCTTTAGAAGAGAAAAAGAGAGGGAAAGTGAGGAAGATGAAGGTGCTATGAAGATGGGTTGAAGATGGCTACTCCTTAGCATGACTATGGCAAGTAAGTAACCTTTAATTAGTGTTAATGGACCTGATTTGGGGAAAATGGGTAAATGGTGGTTTTAAGATAAATGATAGGTTATAGTGATTATGAGGTAAGTTTGTGTGGGTTTAGTTAGTAAGAAAAAGGGTGTTCATCATATGATCAAAGTATGATCATATGATGATCAAGTATGTTAAAGGGTGTGGTAGTTGTTAGAGTTTATGGATTTTTATTAATATATGTATGTCCGGTTTCGAACCCGAGACTTCGGGATTGCACACATTACGTATGAGTCTCAATGTATTAATAATTAATATAATGATTTATGATTAATTATTAAATCACAAATATTTATATGGTCGAACAAGAAAAGAGGAGGGGGTTGAATGTCGAATTTTGGAACTTGAGTAGGTGTTAGGCTCAAACTTGGAGAGCAAGTTTGGAGTGTATAAAAACTCCTCAATAGCTCCATATGAACAGACGACTTATTTTATCCCTAACCGATTATTATTCAATCGGTTGTCTTCACTTTTCTTTCTACCCCACTGACAAACTATCACAAACAGTAAAGGGATTAAAATATACTATGCATGTGCATGAATTATTAATTCGTGTACTGTGCATGCATATTTATATGGACGAATATATAAGATTACTCTTTTATATTGTTGATTAGACGAACTGTGATGTGTCTTTTGGGATTCGATCATGTATTATTTAGAACATCAAACCCTAGTTGTTGTGATGTTTTATTTGTGATACATGAACCTAGCTTTTCACATTGAGACGCTAGTAATACGTGTGTACAAGAACGGAGTACAAGCTTGCTTTAGCTTGTTGTTATTTGCCCTATTTGTCCCATATAGGTCGATCCATACTTTAAACCCTTATTAGGGTTTATCTTGTTCTTGTAGATCCGGTTTCTTGTTCTTGCTAGAAACCTAAAGGTACGCATCTCTTTAATATTTAGTTAATTAATTACATGTTGATGATCTTGTATATTCCGCTGTGCGTATGCTTTGATGTTATGTTGTATATGTTTATGTGTTTATAGTTTTTATGATTCACATATTCCAACAGTGGCATCAAGAGCCTCGTTTAATACATGTAATTAATTACTAAAAACCTTAAAATTGAATCTTGTTGAATAGATACATGCAATCATGATTATTCTAGGGTTTTATTTTACAAACCCTAATTTTTTTAATTTGGGTCGACACCCATTTTTTATTTTTAGGGTTTTAGTTTTTGTAAAATCTTGTAGAAACCCTAGGATTGCATGAAAATTAATTGTATGCGTACTAATATATTGGCTTGATAATATGTGATTACATGATTATAAGTGCAATATGGGATCCATGACAAAATCTTGCATGTTTTGTCATGGAATGTTTTGTGTTAATAATTGCTACATGGTTTTTAAGATAAATCTAAAATTAGGGAAGACCCTAATTATATATATTAATTAATTGGTTATGTGCAATGTGGTATCTAATTAATTAAAACTTACGCGGCCAAGTTATTTGGCGTCTGTGGTCCATTGGGCACAATGAGCTCGAAAACCAATGGGAGTTTTATTAATTACATACATTATAAATTCACATAGAAAATTAATATGATTTATCAAAAGGTTTGCATGTGGCTATATGATATTGTTAATGATCATATATGTGTTATTTAGTGTTTGTTTATTTTTTTTTAGAGTAAACTGCAAAATACATCTATGTGGTTTACACTTTTTGGCACTTTACATCCCTGTCAGAAACTAATGGCAATATACATCCCCCGTTAGGCACACGTTTGCCACATTATATCCCTAAGTTGGATGGGCGTTATCTTTCTCCGTTAAGTGTTTGCATCGTTAGTCCCTCCGTTATTTTTGTTTGCATCGTTAGTCCCTCCGTTAGTATTTTTTACAAAAATTAATTTTTTTTTTCGAAATTAATTTTTTTTAAATTAAATTTTTTTTCGAAATTAATTTTTTAACAAAAATTACTTTTTTTTTCGAAATTAATTTTTCTTTTGAAATTATTTTTTTTACAAAAATTGTTTTTTTTTCGAAATTAATTTTTTTACAAAAATTATTTTTTTTTTCGAAATTAATTTTTTTACAAAAATTACTTTTTTTTCGAAATTATTTTTTTTAGAAAAATTAATTTTTTTTTGGAAATTATTTTTTTACAAAAATTACTTTTTTTCGAAATTAATTTTTTTACGAAATTAATTTTTTTACAAAAATTAATTTTTTTTCGAAATTAATTTCTTTTTAGAAAAAATAATTTTTATTTCGAAATTATTTTTTTTTAAAATAAATTCTAAAAAAAAAATTAATTTCGAAGAAAATTAATTTTTGTAAAAAAATTAATTTCGAAAAAAAAGTTATTTTTGTAAAAAAAATAATTTCGAAAAAAAAGTAATTTTTCAAAAAAAAATTAATTTCGAAAAAAAAAGTAATTTTTCGAAAAAAAAATTAATTTCAAAAAAAATAATTTTTCTAAAAGAATAATTTCAAAAAAAAAATCTAAAAAAAGTAATTTTTGTAAAAGAAATTAATTTCGAAAAAAAAAGTAATTTTTGTAAAAAAATTAATTTCGAAAAAAAAGTAATTTTTCTAAAAAGAATTAATTTCGAAAAAAAAAGTAATTTTTCTAAAAAAAATTAATTTCGAAAAAAAAATATTTTTTGTAAAAAAATTAATGTCGAAAAAAAAGTAATTTTTGTAAAAAAATTAATTTCGAAAAAAAAAATTAATTTCAAAAAAAAATAATTTTTGTAAAAAAATTAATCTCGAAAAAAAAGTAATTTTTGTAAAAAAAATTAATTTCGAAAAAAAAATTAATTTTTGTTAAAAAATTAATTTCAAAAAAAATAATTTTTCTAAAAAAATTAATTTCAAAAAAAAAAGTAATTTTTGTTAAAAAATTAATTTCGAAAAAAAAATTAATTTTTCTAAAACAAAATTAATTTTTAAAAAAAAATAATTTTTGTAAAAAATACTAACGGAGGGACTAACGATGCAAACACTTAACGGAGAAAGATAACGCCCATCCAACTTAGGGATGTAATGTGGCAAACGTTTGCCTAACGGGGGATGTATATTGCCAATAGTTTCTGACAGGGATGTAAAGTGCCAAAAGGTATAAACCACAGGGATGTATTTTGCAGTTTACTCTTTTTTTTAAATTACTTGATCTTTGTGTTTAATTATGATGAATTGTAACATCAAAGAGGGTAATTTTTTTGAATAAAAAATAAATGAACATAATAACTATGAAACCTTTGTAATAAATTTATTTATTGCCAAGTCTTATGTGCCGATAGTGGTTCACTTCGCACGGTAATTTGCTCCCAGGCGAGACTAGCAATTAATAATTTACTACATAAAATTTTTTTAAGCTTTAAATCTTAAATTTTTAATTGATTGATGCGACTATACAAAAGTGGTCGAAGCGGCGGACCTAATATTGACAAACTATAAAGTGGGTATAAGGAGGTTTGACATTAAATTGTCATCCGAAAAGGGCGCGTTTTTAATTAGCTTCGGCGGACGTTTGCCCCTCCGCTCGCCTGTGCGTCAATATTAGACTTACCAAGTACACCATGATTAAGTACGAAGCATCTTAAGGTAATGTTGTAAGTTTCTCAACGTCATCAATTAAAATTTTGTTGATTTTAAGTTGCGAATTGGTAAATGGTTTTTGTAGAAAACATATGATACAAAGATGAATGCATGACATCTTTGTACATATTTTTTGATCACACATCAAAAATTTAATACCCTTAAATTTAAGTAATATGCCAACCAATTAATACGGAAACACCTAAGATGACATTCTATCGTTGCTAGTAGCCTCAGCTGAATGTAATGATTCAAAGAATGGGAATCAAAGGATAAATTGAGCACTTTCATTGCTAGCAGCCTCAGCTGATGTGATGAAACGGCGTCAAGTTTACATGTTTCTAAATTGGTTAACTTAATTGAGCACTTTCATCACTAGCAGCCTCAACTGATGTGATGGAACGGCGTCAAGGCATAAAGATTTGGGGATGAAACATGCTTACATTTGCAACTGATGTTGGCAAAATATGTAAGTCCCATGATTCTAGGAATTGCAATTGGATATTGGCAATTGGGATTGACCCGTACCTTATTGAGTACTTTCATTGCTAGCAGCCTCAGCTGATGTAATGAAACGACGTCAATTTGGATCCTATTTTTCAATGAAAATTAAATGGTGAAATTTTATTTTTACCGTGGGTGTTTAATTTTCTTGAAAAGTTATTATCAAAAATACTAAAATTGAATTTTGAAAATTCTTTTAATGTATTTAATGCAACGTTAAAACCGTAAATATGGGACATTCTTTTAGTAGTAAATTGATCTACACCCGTAGGGGTTTTGGATAGAGTCAATTTTTACTGAAAAAAATAAACCGAGTCTACTTTCCGTGTGAAGAGTAAGACTTGATCCTATTCCTTTTCATGAATGAGAAAGGTATAATAGGAAAATTAGAATTGTCTAAATTCTAAGAAATAACTCATGGCAAATTTTAAGAAATTGCATGGTTAGGAGTTATTAAATTAGAAGCTAGACTAATTACCGCAAAATTGGTAAAAGGCAAACTAGGATGATTGATCTAGTTGTTGTGCTTTAACCATTTAAAGGTACTACATACCATGATGGGGATGGTTGACCTAACTAAGGAAGAAATTGCATACCCAATTCTTTCAAGTTAATTGTATTGATGGATATTCCATCATTGACAAAGTAGAATACATTCTTTGAGTACCTTAGTAATGTTACGTAAGGGATTCATCAAAGGTGTAGGAAAGTAAACAGCACGTTATTTGCTTTTACTGATTATGCAACACTTACAATGTTGTCAAATCCAGTGGGAGCATTGTGTTGTAATTACTGAATAATGAGTTCATGTAGTGATATTTAATTTAGTGGGAGCTACAAGTCTTTATATCTTAGTATTAACCCGGATTATCTCTAGAATCGCTTGAGATAAATACTTTCCAATTATATACACTTGTGGTATTAAGGATAGTCGTATACGTTTTCCTACTAGACGAGATGATTCTATATCTACTCAGATCTATGACACAAATCATATTAATCTCATAAGCAAACGATTGACGTGTTGTTTATCTGATACATGGTGTTGTTCCATGCACAAGTGGGAGAAATATTTAAGTGTGCAAGCAACAACACAAAAGAAATGTGATTTAAAGGTTTCTCTTGACTGTAAGGTAAGAGATTAATGTTCTAATGTATTTTATACACATTCTAATTAATAGAACACTTGGAGTTAATATCTACTTTCATTACTAGATATTAATGACAAGGTAAATTACATACTTTCATTTCTAGCAGCCTCAGCTGATGCAATGAAACTATGTTAATTTACAAGTTCCTAAATTAGATAATTATTAGAACAAGTGTCAAAAATGAAAGTAAGACTACTTCAAATGTGAATATTTATGTATTGTTGTAATGACATAAATAAATGAAGTAATCTTATACTACTTCATAAATTTAAATGTTTATGTATTCTTGGAATGACATAAATATAATGAAGTAATAAATTAACTTGAAATACTATTGAAACCAAGTTGTGGTGTTCATAATCACTTTAGTTATGCATACTTATATTTTAGTATAAAGATATAAATATGAAGTCTTTTATTATTATAAGACTTATAACAAAGTAAGACGTTATCTTGTTATGTTTTTTTTAAGACATATACAAGAAGTCATTGAGTTGATCAATGATTTATGACGTATATTGGGATTATAACAGTTATGTCTTCTTGGTAAGACATAGACATAAAGTGACTTGATCAGAAGTACTTATGTTATAAAGTATGCAATTGGCTTGGAAATCTATTGTACCATTAAATTGATTTAGTTGGTAAATAGGTAAGCCAAAAACGAAATATATTTATCTTACATATTGTAAGAAAAACTTACAATATTAATCCTAATGGAATACATAGTGTTTATGGTATGTTCAATTAGGAAAATCAAACTCTTGATACATTGTTTGATCTGAGATAACTATATTTTCTATTCTTCCTAAAGATATCAAGGTTAGAAAATTGAGTATGGATTAGATATACTCAATTAAGACTCCAACCTAGAAGATTAATAAGACACCATTGATTATGGAATGTGTTGAATCACATTAAATCTTAAAATTGAAGTTTAGAATTTGTTAAACTACTTGTTGGGTAGGTTATTAACAAATTAAGATTAGGAACTGTCAATATGTATTTGTAAAGTCCCAAAAGAGAACAAGTTTGTGTTGCTCTATTTGCTAAGTATTTATGGTTAATCTATAGATTACAAAAAGCAAGTGGGAGTTTTATCTTGATAAGATAAAATTACAAGTTACATAATCTTCTAAACACACTAGCAAAATCATAATGAGGATTAAACATGTTAATGATTAATCTCAAGGTGATGAAATTATCATTTCATAGATCCGCAAGGATATCTCAAATATTTGTAGAATATGTTGAGGGTTATGAGTTACAGGATCGTGGTATGCCTGTTAATAAATTGCAAATGTTTATTTGGCAAATTACTCATACTATGAATAATAAGATGCGGTCCAAGAAGATAACTAGTTTGAAAACGTAGTTGATCTTGAACTCTATAGTTACACTATAGAATGGAGATGAATTTCTACAAAGGAAATGAAAATCCTAGAGATTTAAATTCTTGTGTAGAAATCATATAGACAAAATTTGTATACATATTTAATATGTGAAAAGATTATCAAACACACTTAAGCAATTAAATGTGATTGAAATTCTTTCTAAGCACATTAAATATATAAAGATTGTGATTGTCATTATTAGTTTCATTTATATGAAATTAATAATGGAATATCAAAACTCTTTCTTGTGTAATTACTTGTGCGAGGACGAAAAGTAATTAAAAGGAATGTTTGAATTAAAATAATCTTTGGTAGTATACAAAGCGCAGATCATTTGTAAAATGGATTAATGCATGCATCTAGAAGATATATTTATTTTTAGTTATTAAATCTAGTTTTGATTTATAATTAAATAAGATATTTCTGAATATTCCTGAAAGCTAGTGGGAGTGATATATATATTTTCTTATTTCATATATGTTGTATAACATATAGGAAGTAACATTCCATTAACATTTATATGTTAAGGTTTAGTTTGGAATGAAACTTCACATGGAAATTTAGAAAATAAAACCTTGGAATATATGTTTATTGTTATAAACATAAGCGGTAATAATAACTGATTCTAAAAAGAACATGATATACTATTAGAATAATCTAGATAGTAACATATCTTTGAAAATATATGACATGAATAAATCTAAGGTTGACGAAAGGATTATTCATTTACATCATGTTATTTGTTGTATCATGCTTGGATGCAAGATGATTGACAACATTAGTATCTAATTGAAAATTATTAGATAGCTAAGTGTAATGGATATGGTTTAGAATTTACATCCTCAGCCTGAATTTGCTCCAAAATTCTAAATATGAACCATATGGCAAGATGTTAATATAGATGACAAATCTTGTAAGATTTGTAGATGTCAAACATTACACGATGAATATTAAAAGTTTACGGGAACTTTTAAAAGAGCATATTGTTGTTTGGATACAATGATGCTAGTAAGATTGAGATGACACTCAATACTCGTCATGGTGGGAGCTCATCCTTATTAGGAGACCATGTGTACTAGTTATGCTCAAAATGAGCATAGTTGCATTATACATAAAGAATTAGAATACTTTAACTACAATGTTTGGTAGTTTAATTGTCATAAATTCGTGCATGAGGATGTCACGCATTTTATGAAGTATGTGGCAATATCTAGATAGATGAATGCACACATACAAGAATTTCATTATTGAAATAAGTATTCTCAAAATTCCGATAGATCAACATTAGTTGATTTATGCCTTGTCAACAAGTATGTGGAACATGACTTGTGGCATAATTCATTAATGAGAATTATCATGCATTGATCTAGTTAGTATTTTGGATAAGGGATATTAAAGCAATTATTATTTTAATGAAATAAAGTGTGGATAACGTTTATTCTCATTTATAATATTGTATCCTATATTTGCATGTTTAAATCCGTGAATAACTTATGTTATTCTAAATAAATAAAGACAAATGTGAGGATTGGTAGAATGTACTGTAAGGTTGAGACACCAATGTCACATGATATTCAATATTGGATAAATTGAATATAGGACTTATCCCAACCACATGATTATACTTTATGGATCGTCGTCATTAAGTAAATCATGAATATTTATCCTCAGACTTGAGATACCAGGTGACTGCCAAGGATGTAGCTCATTTTCTGTAAGGTAGTCTAACGCTATCCGTAAAAGGTAGTTATAAGGGCTATTTTCGGAGGTGATGCAAAGTTCGAGGGTCATGCTCGTAGTCAATAAAGGATTTGTTCCTTCAAATTTGTTTTGAAGTATAATACTGCTGGGCCCCTCGTAGGGTTGACAAGATGTTTGTGTGGCCACACCCAAAGTCTATCTGGAATACGTTCAGATGTTTTGGTAATCTTGATCAATCAATAATAACGAGAAACAGAATAGTTAATTATGGAATGACCTTGATCCATATCCATATTAACGCGGTATTAGAAACAAAAGGATAAGTATGATGATAAAATCATCACGTGGTTTTTCCAAGAAAACCATACTCGGTTCAAGCTGGGGGCATTGGGAAGGTTAAGCTAGACTAACCCATGTCATTACTATATTAATGAATATCCAAGTGGGAGCTGTTAGAGTTTATGGATTTTTATTAATATATGTATGTCCGGTTTCGAACCCGAGACTTCGGGATTGCACACATTACGTATGAGTCTCAATGTATTAATAATTAATATAATGATTTATGATTAATTATTAAATCACAAATATTTATATGGTCGAACAAGAAAAGAGGAGGGGGTTGAATGTTGAATTTTGGAACTTGAGGAGGTGTTAGGCTCAAACTTGGAGAGCAAGTTTGGAGTGTATAAAAACTCCTCAATAGCTCCATATGAACAGACGACTTATTTTATCCCTAACCGATTATTATTCAATCGGTTGTCTTCACTTTTCTTTCTACCCTACTGACAAACTATCACAAACAGTAAAGGGATTAAAATATACTATGCATGTGCATGAATTATTAATTCGTGTACTGTGCATGCATATGTATATGGACGAATATATAAGATTACTCTTTTATATTGTTGATTAGACGAACTGTGATGTGTCTTTTGGGATTCGATCATGTATTATTTAGAACATCAAACCCTAGTTGTTGTGATGTTTTATTTGTGATACATGAACCTAGCTTTTCACATTGAGACGCTAGTAATACGTGTGTACAAGAATGGAGTACAAGCTTGCTTTAGCTTGTTGTTATTTGCCCTATTTGTCCCATATAGGTCGATCCATACTTTAAACCCTTATTAGGGTTTATCTTGTTCTTGTAGATCCGATTTCTTGTTCTTGCTAGAAACCTAAAGGTACGCATCTCTTTAATATTTAGTTAATTAATTACATGTTGATGATCTTGTATATTCCGCTGTGCGTATGCTTTGATGTTATGTTGCATATGTTTATGTGTTTATAGTTTTTATGATTCACATATTCCAACAAAAGGGTGTGTTGGTTGTTATAGTTTTGGTTATGTGTTGTTAAGTATTTGTGTGTGATGATTATGAAGTAGGAAAAATGGTGGTGATGATGTGATGATGATGACTAGTGAGGATGATGATGATGGTGGTGAAATAATGATGTGATAGTTAGCTTGGATTGAAAGTAAGTAACTCTCCCTAAAACATGTGTTATGTATGTATTTATCATATATGTGTTATGATTGTATGAGACCATGAGACTTGGATTTAGGATGGTAGTAAGTTAGAAATTGGTGGCTAGTGGTTTTGGCTAAGAGTATGTAGCTTATGGGCTTGGGATTAATTAAGGTATGTAGCTAGTTATAGATGTTGTGACTTGATATTAGTTATATTATGAGATTATGCGTGATATGGTATGAATGTCGTAGCTTGGAGGCTTTATGTGATCATGATGCTTATGTGAAAATATGTGTATGAGATATGTTTTATGTCGGGTTACTTACTAAGCGTAAGCTTATTATTTAGTTGTCAATATTTTGTTGGTCTATGTGCGGCGAAATGGAAGTACTTGGATCGTAGCATAAGGATTTGGAAATGGATTTGGAAGATAATATACCTTAAGAGCTAGGTAGAATACCGAGCTCGAGTCAAAATTGTACCCCCGAGAGTCTTTTAGTGTTTTGTAAGTAAGGTCGAGTGTCAAATTATATGTTAGAGAAGTCATAGCGATTTGGGAGTCTAACGATGAGTCGAAGTGTGTTTTAAGCGTTTATGCGCAAAGTTAAAGGGGCGTTTGGTTTAGTTGTAAATATACCCATTTTGGGTAGTAAACGGGTCAAGTGTCGTTGGAACACGTTTGATATGTTAAGTTATTGATGTTGGTCAAGTTTGGTGTAAATCGGAAGTCGTACGGATGGTTTGTAGTGAAAATGGGTCAAAACGGGTTATTTGCATAACCCGTCTCAATTGTAAAGTACCTTTTCGGGAAGTCGTTCGGTAAATGTTTTTGCATGAAAATGAGCCCATCGATGTACTAAGTAAATCTGGAAAGTTTGGTTCGATAACGAGTTCGGGAGGTCGGGTTTCCAAGACGGGATTTTGAAAACCAATTCGAGCGAACAACAAGGTTGAACCGCCGCGGTTCAGCATGATTTTGGGGCCAAACCGGCGGTTGGGTTTTCCCAGCCGGCGGTTTGGCAGAATTTTCAGATTTTGGTAATTTTCGAAAAATCATATCTTTTAAACCGTAAGTTGTCACGGGTCGTGCCACCCGTCGTTTTGAAGGTAATTGAGTGTACTTTCATTTAAAAATAGTCTCAAGTCCTGAATGTGTACCGATTTTTGTCAGTTGTCAAAAGAGTGACCCGATGTCCATAAAAGTCAAGTGTTTTCGCGTAAAAAGTTTTAATTTTTGTTCTAAGCGGGCACGGGGTATAACAACTTGGTATCAGAGCTTCGGTTTAAGTGAATTAGGTTTCCACTATAGGTTGCCTAGACTTAAACCACTCGTAGGTGCGTTAAGTTTAAGTTCAAGAAATGCGGGCAAATATTATGTAAGTTATAGGATGTGAATGTTGAGTTTTGAAATGAAGTATGTGATTGCTATATGAGTATAATGATGGGAACTTATAGATGTGTTTTATGTGATATATGTTGTGGAAGACTTGATGTGTGAGCGATAGGATTACCGTGCACCTCGGGTTGTATCGGTAATCATTATATGATTGTTGATTCGACAGAATAAACACTTATTTTTCTCCAAGGATTTACAAAGGAAATATGTAAACCCGGGTCGTTATCCCCAACGAAGGTTTGAATGGAATTTTGTGATCTCGATTCGTGAAACGTGTTTGAATGGTGGAAACAAAGAGTTTTTGGGTTTTTTAAGCTAAGATAAGTGAACATGAACTAAAAATGATTTAAAAGGCAAGGAAAACTATAATCTAAAGTGCTCGAAATTAAAAACGTAAAAGAAATCTAAAAATACGTTTAAACCGGAAAAACCCGAGCCTAAACGTCAAAATGGTGAAATTCTAACTCTACGGGCTCAAATCTATTTTTCCTAAGTTCTAATTAATAAAAGAAAATTTTACAAAAAAGAATTATATTTTTCTGATAATTATTTAATTAAATATGAATTAAAAACTAATTTAAAAAGAAAAATAGATTAGAAATACTAAATGTAAACTAAAAATTACGGAAAAATACAGGAAAGTCCTAAGGGGAAAATCTGAACCTAGGAAAAATAATTTGGAACCAACTGCTTATTCGGATAAGCAGTAAATAAGCCAAAGAGGAAAATAAGCAATAGACAACAAAACTAAGTTAAATAAAAAGAAGTGCAAAGGATAACCAACAAAGTCCCTAGGGCAGTTGGTTATCTGAGTGGGTGTGTGGGGCTTGGAAGGGCTGAGGTCCAGGGTTCGAACCTGACCTCAGTCATTTTTGGAAAACTTATTTTTTTTTATTTTTTTTTTCAATTTGAAACTCAATAAACACAACATAATAAGCATTTTATGAAACTACAACTACTAGTGAAAAGCTAGAATAAGTTCAGAAATAAGCTAAAGACAGACCAGTGGGCAAAAAAAAGTGGAAACAAGCTAAGGCTAAATGGGAATGGCTGATAAGCCACAAATAAGCTATGGGGAATTTTGAAAACTATGAAATTGTAATCTACAACTGGCCAAATACTTATAACATGAAAATTAAGCTATGAAATCGGCAACCAAGTACCTTGAATCTTGGAGGAACACTGATGCAAACTGCAAGAAACATTGTTCTGTGCAGATCTGTAAAATGGTCAAAATACTAAAAAAAAGACTAGATTAACTCCTATCAGCACTAAAGTGAGCTCAGAAACAACAAAATTAAGATCATAAAACTGCTTATCTCTCACTGAGCAGATTCAAGCAGTGATGAATCTCAATACTAGCATCTCAAACCAAAATCTGTAAACCCCTTAAAAACAGCATAAAACAAACTAAAAACAGCTTCTCTAAGCCTAATTAAGCTACATAAAAACTCCTAAGTGTGCACATGAACAGTGGAAGTCAAGGTTTACCCGTTTTTAACCCATTAACCCAAACAACCCTTTATGGGACTGTTTGTTATTTAAACATGAACTAGGACAATTTAAGCTATAAAAAACTAAAACAGATGAATATATGATTTAATTTAAACTTAAAAGCTATAAGAAACCCAAAATAAGCACAGGATTAAGCTGAATAAGCTAAGGATGACTAAAGTTGACTTTTTGGAATTTAGACTGAATTAGACCAAACAACATTAAATAAAAGCTATAATAAGCTCTTTTGAGCTTATTGAAACAGTAATGAGAGCTTGTGAAAGGTTTTTAACAACTAAACTGCTAAATTCGAATTGATAAAATTAACTTGAAATTGCATTAAACTTGGAAATGGAAAAATGTTGGTAAAATAAAGTACAAACAGGCTTAAACATACTAGAATTGATACAAGAAATTTTAAATGGCTACTGATTACATACTACAACTAAAAAACGACTATCTAAATTATTCTACTCTTAATTACTTTTCTTCTGTGTGCATGAAGTGAGTTTTATATCACTCACAAGCTTCCTTGGGTCACTCTGAGCATTTTCCAACCATTGGATGGGCTAGAATTAATCTGAATCGTTAATCTCATTTTTGGCGGGAAAACAAGAATTGTGGGTTAGTAGGATTTTGTATCACGTGAAAAGGGTACTAGTCTGGAGCTAGAGGAGGGGGGAGGTGAAGTGTATCAGTGAAAATAGCCGGCCAAGTGTGGGGGTGTCAAGGGAGGACATGGTTTTAGGTTGGTGGTTTTGGTTATGGCAGGTTAGAGAGAGAAAGGAAGTGGGTTGACCGTTTGACTAGGGGATTAGTTAAACGGGGTTGGGTTGATTCGGTGATTGGGCTTTTGTTATTTGTTGTGGGCTGGGTTTTTAGGATTAGGATTTGGGTTGGTTTAGTTTAGGGTAAAAAGGATTTATTGGTTTAGGTTAAAGGGTTAAGGTTATTTTTGGAATTGGTTTTAAGTTAAGGGACCAAACTTGCCAAGTTTCAAACTTCAGGGACCAATCTTGTATTTTCTGAAAATCATCTCCAAGGGCTATTTGTGACATTTCAATATTCTTGGAAGTTGACTTTGATAATTTAAGCAATATCCCGGTCCAAACTCATAAATTTCTTCCCCGTCCTCGGCTTTTCACGATTTTCCAATCTTGTGCTCGGTTTTGTCTGTTTTTGCCCTGTTTTCAATCCTTTGTACCTGAAACACATAAAAACACAAACCAAGGATATCTGCAGTATAATTTGGTATATTTGGTTGTTTTCAGTATTTTTATGGTCTAAAATGGGCATAAAATGATGAGTATTTACACACTCATCAATCCCCCACACTAAGCTATTGCTAGTCCCTAGCAATCCGATCATATGAAGTAATGAAAGGATCAAAAGAATACCAAGTATACCCCGTTTCGAATTTTTATTAAAATGCAAGAAATTTAAACTAGAACAAAAATAGACAAAATGCTTGATTTCCAAAAATGGTATCATGGAACGGGATTTACACAAAATGGGTGTCTCCAGGGAATTGAAATCGTCATCCTCTTTTTTATACTCCCAACTAAGCTTAAACTCAATGTGCAAATGTTTTTGTAAAATGCTAACACTACTTATACTAATAATCTATGTAAGCCGAAACTTAACTTTTCACTCCCACAATTTATTTAAGTTAGGTGACTGTGCTTATTTTCAAAATTTTGATCACAAAAATCGACGTTTTTATAAAATTTTGACTAATACTAGTTGAAAGATAGATTTAAAATTCACAACAAGCAAGTTTCAAAACTTTATTCAACACATCAAAACTTATTGCATTTTGCAATATCATTCCATTTTTGCATTTTGCAATATCATTCCATTTTATTTTATTTTTTTCTTTTCATTTTTTCATCATTTTTTTTTACTTGTGCAACATAAACTAACGGAGTTTCACGGGAACCAAGACCTTACACCTTCTGGAATAAAGGATCCAAGGGCCGTTACAACGGAGAGTTCCAAGACTCTATACATTCCTGAAATAAGGATCCAAGGGTGTTAGACCAAGACCTCACACATTCCTGAATTAGAGGTCCAAGGGTCGGTGTAAGAGGGTAGCCAAGACCTAAACGCCTTCCGGAAATAAGGATCCAAGGGCCGATCTTGAACCGTAGCTTTTTTAGCACATACATTTATTACTTAACTTTTGCAATTATGACATATGCTTGTTCCGAAGTTTAAATAAATCTTTGAACTAGTATTTTTCAAAATCGTATGAAAAAATGATTTTGTGTGTTCAAATGTTTGAAAATAAGCACTTATTAAGTCAGATTAGTTATCTCCTGGGAGGAAAAGCCATAGATTAGTTATATAAGCTCTAAAGAAAACCAACTATTCTACGCTTAGCATTTTCATTTGCACATATCGTAAAACCTTAGTCTAACCGTTAAGGAAGCAGCCAGATCAACACTCTGGCAGAGTCGGGATTCCCCTTGTTCTAACCTAATCAAGACTAAACACTTCTTTTTTTATTGCAATTTCTTATCTAAAAACGAAAAAATTTTGAAAATTTTGGCCAAAACGGGGGTACTAGGGCACTAGAAGGTACAAATGTGACAAAATTCGCGAGAATTCCCCCCCACACTTAGAATTGAATATTGCCCTCAATATTCAAAGTACCGGCTATTATGCCGACACTTAGAACGTAAAAAGGTAATACTAATAGCCAAGTGTGGAATAGATATCTCTGTTTTTCACAAAAAGGATTAACAAGATATCCCTAGATAAACGTGTAACGCCCCGTGCCCGTTTATACAAAAAACTTTGACTTTTTATGTGGAAACATTTGACTAAAGCATACATACTTTCACTCTTCTTTCAAAGACAATAATCTATAACATTTAACCCTTTAAAAATACTTGCAAGCACATATACACGAAAACCCTTCAAAACATTTCACATAAAACTTTATAACACAACCAGACAATCCTTCTGTGACCACCGATACGCCGTATCCTTTTGAGGGATACGCCGTATCACAGCTGAGAGACCATGCGCCGTATCCATCTAAAGTGATACGCCGCATCACCTTAAACTTCTGATACGCCGCATCTAATATATTAGATACGCCGTATCTACCCATCCGACACAGAACATCAGCAGGAAGACCTGCATAAACTCATTACTCACCCACAACTCAATACAACACTATAACTTGTATCAAAACACTCACTTTACATTCAAAACCATAACAAACTGCAATGCACGGCAATTGACCCGTTTACAACCCCAAAATGGGTAATTTCCTACATAAACTAAACACCCCTTTAACTTTACTCAAAACACATAAACCAATCTTTGACTCATCAAATAACTACCAAAACGTTATAACTCCTTTAACATACATTTTGACACTTGACTTTACATCAAAATCCATTAAAAGACCAACGAGGGTATAAACTTGACTTGAGCTCGGTATTCTACCTAGCTCTACTTTCTTACCAATTCCTTCTACCAATCGCATATCCAACATTAATCCTTATCCAAGCCTTCATCTCAATACTTTCGCCTACAAAACATTAAACACTTAAACCGTAAGCACGAATGCTTAGTAAGTAAAACGGGTATAACTTAACATTATACTTCATTCAACACATTACATATTATACAACCATTTATCCCATATCATTGAGCATAAACACATACCTTAACCAACCAAGCCTTAACCTTTTCCTTTCCTTAATCCACTCATACTAACACATCCACTAGACTTATAATCTCTATGCTAACAACCATAACCTTAACATATAAGCCACATAACACATAACACATAATGCACAGAAATCATTATAACTTTACATTATACCGGTTTACTTACCTTAATCCAAGCTACATCATAATAAGGACATCATCATCATCATATTCTTCCATCATCATCCTCATAAGCATCCTAAAACGCATAATCATACATAACATATAATACATAATCATTAACTATAATCATGGTTAATACAACCATAACTAACCTCTAAACACTTCTAATCATCATATAATCATATATTGATTATATGATAATCAATCCCATCATTTACTAACTTAAACCCATTATAAACTCATCACATAATCATCATTACTTCTTAATTATCTTAAAGCACCATTTACCCTTTAATCCCAAGTTAGGGTTCACAAACCCTAAATTCTTAATCATCAATTAAACACTAATTAAGCATCATTACTTACTTGATAAACATGCTAGGAACAAGCTATGGACTTAACCCTTGAATTATCACTATTAAACCATCATCATCTCATCATCTTTCCCTCTCTTTCTCTTTTGGTTCGACACCCACAGAAAACACACTCTCTTTTACAGGAGAGTGTGGAAACTTATAGATAATTGGGGAAGTTTCTAGCTACAAGGGCAATTCTGTCAATTCTGCTTATTTAAGGTCGATGCGCCGTATCTATCTGCATAGATACGCCGCATCCATGCTACCCCTTATATACGCCGTATCTCCTTCTCCAATACGGCGCATGGACTATAACAAGTCGGTTATACTTTCCATTCTACCATACGCCGCATGTAACTTCTTGGATACACCGCATCTAGGCTATAACAGACTAACACTTAATACTATAACCATTTGCCCTTAGACAACCACATACTCTTAGTCAAACATACTTAGGCTCGGATCAACTTCATCTAGGGTGGGGTCCCAATACCCGGGAAACGGGTCTAACAATTCTACCCCCTTATTTAGATTTCGTCCCCGAAATCTCTCGTCTATCACTATCCAAAACTAATTCACCTTATCTCCATTCTTAGCACTTTCCATTCTTCATCCCCCTTTTGATTGCTCGATCTAAGTGATCTTACAATTCTAAGTCCACTATGCGTACATCATTCCCCTAGCTCATTTCATTTCTAGCTTACTTCTCAATTCTTTCACTTCTTTTTCAATCATTATGTCGTTCAATGCATAATCCTAGCCACGAATGCATGCCATTTAACATCCCTACGTCTATCACATACCTTTCTAACTAGTTCCATTTAACTTTTTCGTCAAGGACTATGTGTCACTTGAACCTTACATACCCTTTTTCACTTCTTATAAGTCGGTTATTCGTTAACTTTCTACTTTTATCGCAACCTTACCACTAACTCATTGACATTTTACTATACGTTACATTCGCCTTTACTTTTCTTCCGGAAATTTATAGAGCTTTTAGTCTATATTAGTGTTTATTAGCATTCATCACTCCACATTTCCTTCAATTCATATTGCAACAAGCATATCGTTACAAACTTTAATCGTTTCAACTCACACTTAAAACACCTAAGTCCTATACTTCACTTGACGTTTCCCACCTAGGGTCGTCATTCAACTCATTGTCTATCCACCTATCTTAGCTTCTTATTACTCCTAATCATCCTAGACTCCTTCTTCTACCCATCCACTCTACTCATGCCATGTCGGGAACGCATAAGCCCACTCATTTGTACTTCCTCATTTACATGGAGAGGCGTCCCAAACAATGTAAATCAAGAAATACAAACTCATGGTTCGGTGTTTTACGACTTCTTTATTCAAATGAAAAGGCGTCCCAATCCATTTAAATAAAGAAACCATAAACCATCCTACTTATACACTTCTGACATAACACTCGCATTATTATTATTTCACGTTTTAACCTTTCATTTTCATTTTCATTCCATTTATTATTTAAACTTTTCATTTCCTAGCTTGGATCCACTTTACTTTAACATTTTCCCCGGAGGGAATATTACACATGCCAAGGATGTAGGCAATCTTTGCCGGTGAAGGCAATACGTTTTATCTCGAGGGATCTTTAACACATCCCGAAGGATTCTTTAACATTCATTGACTTGGTCATCCCGAAGGATACCAACTTTAACATTATCCCGAAGGATCATTAACATTCATCCCGGAGGATCTTTAACATTCACACTTTATCACTTTCACATTATCGCATTTGATCCAAGCTACTTACATTTTACACGCACACATTATCTCACCCATTTTATTTTGTGAACGCAAGCTCATAGTGCATATGAACTTGCTTATTATAATTACACACTTCTATGTGTTTATCGTCTTACATTCTAAATTCGCTTTAGTCATTTTCATCCTCTTACTTTACCCTTTAGTCCACCCGACTCTTTCCACTTTTAAACCTTGCATAGGTTAACTTACATTCGTTCATTAGTACCATTCGTTCTTCTTTCACGTTTTAGTTACTCACATATTTTCTACATCGTTACACTTTTCACTCTAGCTTACATTCTTTAACCCGTGCTAGCCATTTCCATCTTTTTACATCACACGTTAGTATACTCAACTCTTTTACACAAGTCTTTACACATATCGTTTACTGCAACACATGCTTTCATTATAATAATTACCGCTAATCGCCTTAGCCGTAATATAATGATTTTAAGACAATACCTTAACCTCATGCATACTCATTTCGTTCTTGTTCTTATACCTTGACTTATCTTATCTTAGTTATTTATGCATTTAAGCAGTATCATTCAATTTCATCAATTACGTTCTATCATATCATTCATCCTCGTTATGCAATTTCATTCATACCTAGATTCTCGTACCTTACTTACCCTTAGCCCGTCTCTATACTACCTTAACGTCATTCATTAGGCATGTATATGTATAACAAGACCATATATTGGTTGTTAACATCTTACGGGTCATAATCATTACGGACCGTCATTCATTAATCTCATTCTTTACCTTTCGTACCATCCAACCCTACTTCATTAGTTCCTTAGCTTATCTTATCTTTTCACGTTATAGTTTAGCACATTTATAATGTTCCATACTTTAAACATCAACATTTAGATTTACTTATTAGCCCATCTCTAATACCGAATACCATTCCTATTCTCATTTCATTACCGTTACGCTAACATACGTTTATGTAATCACAACCAATCACCGGCACCGACCAAGGTGCACGGCTAACTAATCACTTAACATTTCAAGTCCTCCTTGGACTTACATCACATACACATTAGCACATAAGGCACATTCATTATTCATCAAGTTTGGTCCACATAACATATCACACTTTCCTTCTTATAACTTAAACGTTTAACTTACGCATTTCTTACACCTACGTCCAACATTTCTACGAGTGGTTTAAGTCTAGGCAACCTAAAGGAAACCTAATTCACTTAAACCGAAGCTCTGATACCAATTTGTAACGCCCCGTGCCCGTTTATACCAAAAACTTTGACTTTTTACGCGGAAACATTTGACTAAAGCATACATACTTTCACTCTTCTTTCAAAGACAAGAATCTATAACATTTAACCCTTTAAAAATACTTGCAAGAACATATACTCGAAAACCCTTCAAAACATTTCACATAAAACTTTATAACACAACCAGACAATCCTTCTGTGACCACCGATACGCCGTATCCTTTTGAGGGATACGCCGTATCACAGCTGAGAGACCATGCGCCGTATCCATCTAAAGTGATACGCCGCATCACCTTAAACTTCTGATACGCTGCATCTAATATATTAGATACGTCGTATCTACCTGATGAAGCGAAAAGTGTACCGCTTTTAGGGGGTCATTTAAGCCCTAAATCGTATTTATTTGATCAAATATTGCCCTAAATCGTTCCTTTTGTCATTTTAGGTACTTTGGAGAAGAAATCTGGAAAAGTAAGCATTTTGGACGTTTTTGGAGCATAAAAGTGAAGAAAACGACAAAGTCTCAAAATTATGCTGGAAAGTACCTTTGACGGCGTCAGGGATTGGTCCAGACGGCGTCATGGCTTGGCAAAAGAGGTGGATATGAAAATTACTCATGATAAGCCAGAGAATTTTGCATGAAAAATCTGACGGCGTCACCCTTTGAAGTGATCAAGGTCGTCACGGTTTAAATTAAAGAGGGACGACGTCAAGCTCATTTCTGACGGCGTCAAGCTTTGATAAGCCAGAGCGGATTTTGGAGGTCTAAAGAGGGACGGCGTCAGGAAGGCCATCCGGGAACCCTAAAAGCGGCGAGGTGACGGCGTCAGGATATATAACGTGACGCTGTCAGCCCTTAAACTCTATATATAGTTTTGCAATTTTTTTGTCATTAGTGTGGAACTTATTGTGTGCAACTTTGTGAGGAGAAACCCTAAAGACGAATTTCTGCCATTTTTAAGGGTTTTCATACCCTTGGATCTCCCATGTTTAATTGAAGATAAGTAATCGTTTAATCATTCAATATGTCTATGTGTTGTTTGATTATATCTTGTTCTTGTCTTTTGATTAACATGCTAGGCTAGATTTATCTTGTGTTTGCTTAGATCTAATGAAACCTAACTATTGATTATTGGTTATTAGTGTGTTATTAATTGTATTGGATGATTGTTCATCGATGTTAGGCTTAAGAAAACTGGCTAACTTCCTATTCGGTAACTTTCTTGAACGTCTTAAGAAACATGAACCAATGCGTACTAAGGTTTTTATGGTTGTATTTAATGCATGAGCGAATTCTAGTGATCCCATGTTAGGAGCTTCCTAGCCGGCTCGACATAGGAGTGAAGTAGGAGCTTGTAGAGTTGGGGAAGTACGTACGCCACCCCACGATTGGTATTAAGGAATACACCCGTCATCCACGCAATTAATACACACTAATCAACCGGTAAAAGATAGTTAGGGAGTAAGGAAATCTAAGTAAACACATTTCTCTCCACATAAGTTTCACAACTCTTTTCATTTTCTGTTATTTTATTTTCTTTGCATTCGTAGTAATTTGGGTTAGTTGACTAGCAACTAATTCCGCCCACTCCTTCAAACCCGAGATTTTACTTGCTTTCATAAAAAATATAAAAATACAAAAAGAATCTTCCCTCACCCTTAGACCTACTAAAGTAGTTTTTCATACCTAACGAACACTATTCCCTGTGGAGAACGATCAATCCCCCGTACTTACCACTACACTATAGTACATCGGTCAGGTACACTGCCTGGTGGGGTTGTAAGCCTCTTGAGATCCCTCGAGAGGTAAAACCTGTTGTAAGGTTACAAAACCACGCATCAAGTTTTTGGCGCCGCTGCCGGGGAATAGTTATTGTTTAGGTTGAATTTTTATTTTAGTAGGTCTACTCACTAGATTCCTTTCTAGTGAGATTTTTATTTTCTTTTTCTAGGTTTTTCTTTAGTCTATCTTTTTTTTCTTCGTTTCTTTGTTCGTAACCATTACCATCCGACATCATAGAAGATGGTAATATCCTCGATCCCAACAACCCACCACCACAACAACACCCACCTCCTAGAGCCCGTACCTTAGGAGACTACTCCCGTCCTAGCCACCATGGCTATCGAAACACCATTGAGCTCACTCAAGGAGCCAATTTCACTCCCTTGCGATCCGACACCATCCGGTTGGTGCAAAGCGGATGCGCATTCCATGGACTTCGTTCTGAAGATCCTAATCAACATCTCAAGGACTTTCTCAAAATCGTTGATTCCATAGACCTTGATGTTGCCACGCGAGAGACGACCCGACTGCGTCTCTTTCAATTCTCTCTGCGGGACCAAGCTAGTCAATGGCTAGAGCGTCTACCCGCAGGATCCATCACCTCTTGGGATGATCTCACCACTCGTTTCCTTGCTCAGTTTTTCCCACCAGGAAGAACTACCAAGTTAAGGAAGGATATCTTGATGTTCGAACAACGTCAAGGCGAAACCCTCTACGAGGCATGGACTCGATTCAAGGACTTACTCCAAAAAGTCCCTCACCATGGCATAGAACTTTGGCTCCAAGTCCAAATCTTCTATGACCATATCAATCTCTCCACGAGGCAAACCATTGACCAATCGGCCGGTGGTAAGCTACGTGATCTAAGTGCGGAACAATCATGGGCTCTCCTAGAAGATCTTGCTCTTTATGACAACGAAAGTTGGAGTGATCCCCGTAATTTGAATAAAACGGTCAAGGCAATATCTTTGCCTTCGAACAATTCAAGCACTTCCGACCGTAGGATCATAGAACTTGAAGACCAAGTCAAGTTTCTTATGAAATCCTACGAGGCTCCTAAACCTTCAAGCCAAGTGAACAAAATCACTTCTTCGTGTCAAGTACTTACCACTACACTATACTACATCGGTCAGGTACACTGCCTGGTGGGGTTGTAAGCCTCTTGAGATCCCTCGAGAGGTAAAACCTGTTGTAAGGTTGCAAAACCACGCATCTAATATATTAGATATGCCGTAACTACCCATCCGACACAGAACATCAGCAGGAAGACCTGCATAAACTCAATACTCACCCACAACTCAATACAACACTATAACTTGTATCAAAACACTCACTTTACATTCAAAACCATAACAAACTGTAATGCACGGCAATTGACCCGTTTACAACCCCAAAATGGGTAATTTCCTACATAAACTAAACACCCCTTTAACTTTACTCAAAACACATAAACCAATCTTTGACTCATCAAATAACTACCAAAACGTTATAACTCCTTTAACATACATTTTGACACTTGACTTTACATCAAAATCCATTAAAAGACCAACGGGGGTATAAACTTGACTTGAGCTCGGTATTCTACCTAGCTCTACTTTCTTACCAATTCCTTCTACCAATCGCATATCCAACATTAATCCTTATCCAAGCCTTCATCTCAATACTTTCGCCTACAAAACATTAAACACTTAAACCGTAAGCACGAATGCTTAGTAAGTAAAACGGGTATAACTTAACATTATACTTCATTCAACACATTACATATTATACAACCATTTATCCCATATCATTGAGCATAAACACATACCTTAACCAACCAAGCCTTAACCTTTTCCTTTCCTTAATCCACTCATACTAACACATCCACTAGACTTATAATCTCTATGCTAACAACCATAACCTTAACATATAAGCCACATAACACATAACACATAATGCACAGAAATCATTATAACTTTACATTATACCGGTTTACTTACCTTAATCCAAGCTACATCATAATAAGGACATCATCATCATCATATTCTTCCATCATCATCCTCATAAGCATCCTAAAACGCATAATCATACATAACATATAATACATAATCATTAACTATAATCATGGTTAATACAACCATAACTAACCTCTAAACACTTCTAATCATCATATAATCATATATTGATTATATGATAATCAATCCCATCATTTACTAACTTGAACCCATTATAAACTCATCACATAATCATCATTACTTCTTAATTATCTTAAAGCACCATTTACCCTTTAATCCCAAGTTAGGGTTCACAAACCCTAAATTCTTAATCATCAATTAAACACTAATTAAGCATCATTACTTACTTGATAAACATGCTAGGAACAAGCTATGGACTTAACCCTTGAATTATCACTATTAAACCATCATCATCTCATCATCTTTCCCTCTCTTTCTCTTTTGGTTCGACACCCACAGAAAACACACTCTCTTTTACAGGAGAGTGTGGAAACTTATAGATAAATGGGGAAGTTTCTAACTACAAGGGCAATTCTGTCAATTCTGCTTATTTAAGGTCGATGCGCCGTATCTATCTGCATAGATACGCCGCATCCATGCTACCCCTTATATACGCCGTATCTCCTTCTCCAATACGGCGCATGGACTATAACAAGTCGGTTATACTTTCCATTCTACCATACGCCGCATGTAACTTCTTGGATACGCCGCATCTAGGCTATAACAGACTAACACTTAATACTATAACCATTTGCCCTTAGACAACCACATACTCTTAGTCAAACATACTTAGGCTCGGATCAACTTCATCTAGGGTGGGGTCCCAATACCCGGGAAACGGGTCTAACAAAACATTAGCAAAAAGATCGGATATTGGGCGGTTGGATTGAAAACAGGCGCATCAATCATCACGATCTAAGGGAAACCTGCAAACACGAGCAAACAACACATTCAAAATGTTTGGATAAACATTGAAGTACTTGAAAGTTCCACTCCGATGAGATACATCCGGCTCAAAAGAATGATAAATTGAGATGCCGGGGTCAAAAACTTTGTCCTCATTCCCAAATGAGAGAAGGAGAGGACAAGTCACCGTATAGGTGAAGAAGGGGAGAAAGATCATTATCAGAATGGGAATCCATTCTTCATCAACAAAAACCTCGGGAGGGAGGGTCGGGATGATATCATCGACAAGCAAACTCTTATGATAGAATACATCTCCCCCCGGGTCATGATCTTCCTCAAAATCATAGTAATCATATTCTGGTGGAGATATGATATGATTCTTATGAAGCACGTCTTTGAGCTTGGGCTCTGGAAGGATATACGGAGGTGGGACATGTGTTGTACTTTGTGTGCTAGAAATTTGCACTTCGTCCATTATTGTCTCCGTATCTGACTCATCACTTCCAAAAATTTGATTGTCTGAAATTAGAGTAAATTCAGAATCAAAATCAAACAAAGGATTTGTGATAGTCATATCAAATGTTTGGGAAGTAGAATCAGGAAGATCGCAAGGTTCCTCGGACATCATTGGGATTGGAACAAGGTCATCAATTTCCTCAAGAGGATTGATTTCGACTTCCTTGTCCCCCATTAAAAAGGTATCTGAAGGGTTTTCAACAAGTGGATTGATCTTTGGGTTCTCTTCTTCCTCTTCATCACTTTCTTTTGAGTAATATAAGTCAATAGGAGGATTTTGTTTTCTAAGAACCATCTCCTTAAGACCGTTTATTTCAGTTTGAAAGTTCATGTTGAGTTGATTTTGAGCAATAATCATTTTAGAAATCAATTCAACTCTAGTTAACTCGCTTTGAAGAAGGTGGTGAGGGGTTGTGTATTGTGAAGGTGGGTCAAATCCGGATGGTGTTTGATTGTTATAAGGGTCGTGCTCATAGACAAGCATGTCTCCCGTTCGACAATCAAATTCCGGATGAGGAAAACTTCCACAATATTCAGAAGAATATGTTTCCATCTCATGGTGTGGAGGTTGGTTAAAGAAATTTATTGTTTCATTGTAGGGATTTTGGTCATAGAAAAACCCGTTTCCCGAATTTACAATGCTACAACCGGGGCAATTTCCACCATTTGGAGGTCCCCCACACCATTCACAACCATAATGGTAAGATGAAGACATAAAAAGAATTAAACGGATAGAGGGTGAGATAAAGAATTAAACGAATAAGAGGGATAAGAAGAATATTTTTGGATTTTTAGAAACATTTTGAAAAACACAAAGGAAAAAGGAAAATAAATTTGAAAATAAAATCTTTTTGGGTTTTTATAAGAAAATATTTACGAGGGAAAACGATAACTTCTCGGGAGAAGGGTCTTCAAAACACGAATCGACAAACGAGAATTTAAAAATTCGCTTCAAGCCTTCCCCGGCAGCGGCGCCAAAAATTGATTCGCTGGAATCAACACATATTTATTTCCAAGGAAACACAAGTGAAGTATGTGTAACCCGGGTCGTTATCCCCAACGAAGGTTTGAATGGAATTTTGTGATCTCGATTCGTGAAACGTGTTTGAATGGTGGAAACAAAGAGTTTTTGGGTTTTTTAAGCTAAGATAAGTGAACATGAACTAAAAACGATTTAAAAGGCAAGGAAAACTATAATCTAAAGTGCTCGAAATTAAAAACGTAAAGGAAATCTAAAAATACGTTTAAACCGGGAAAACCCGAGCCTAAACGTCAAAATGGTGAAATTCTAACTCTACGGGCTCAAATCTATTTTTCCTAAGTTCTAATTAATAAAAGAAAATTTTACAAAAAAGAATTATATTTTTCTGATAATTATTTAATTAAATATGAATTAAAAACTAATTTAAAAAGAAAAATAGATTAGAAATACTAAATGTAAACTAAAAATTACGGAAAAATACAGGAAAGTCCTAAGGGGAAAATCTGAACCTAGGAAAAATAATTTGGGACCAACTGCTTATTCGGATAAGCAGTAAATAAGCCAAAGAGGAAAATAAGCAATAGACAACAAAACTAAGTACCAAAGAGGAAAATAAGCAATAGACAACAAAACTAAGTACCAAAGAGGAAAATAAGCAATAGACAACAAAACTAAGTTAAATAAAAAGAAGTGCAAAGGATAACCAACAAAGTCCCTAAGGCAGTTAGTTATCTGAGTGGGTGTGTGGGGCTTGGAAGGGCTGAGGTCCAGGGTTCAAACCTAACCTCAGTCATTTTTGGAAAACTTATTATTTTTTTTTCTATTTGAAACTCAATAAACACAACATAATAAGCATTTTATGAAACTACAACTACTAGTGAAAAGCTAGAATAAGTTCTGAAATAAGCTAAAGACAGACCAGTGGGCAAAAAAAAAGTGGAAACAAGCTAAGGCTAAATGGGAATGGCTGATAAGCCACAAATAAGCTATGGGGAATTTTGAAAACTATGAAATTGTAATCTACAACTGGCCAACTACTTATAACATGAAAATTAAGCTATGAAATCAGCAACCAAGTACCTTGAATCTTGGAGGAACACTGATGCAAACTGCAAGAAACATTGTTCTGTGCAGATCTACAAAATGGTCAAAATACTAAAAAAAGACTAGATTAACTCCTATCAGCACTAAAGTGAGCTCAGAAACAACAAAATTAATATCATAAAACTGCTTATCTCTCACTGAGCAGATTCAAGCAGTGATGAATCTCAATACTAACATCTCAAACCAAAATCTGTAAACCCCTTAAAAACAGCATAAAACAAACTAAAAACAGCTTCTCTAAGCCTAATTAAGCTACATAAAAACTCCTAAGTGTGCACATGAACAGTGGAAGTCAAGGTTTACCCGTTTTTACCCATTAACCCAAACAACCCTTTATGGGACTGTTTGCTATTTAAACATGAACTAGGACAATTTAAGCTATAAAAAACTAAAACAGATGAATATATGATTTAATTGAAACTTAAAAGCTATAAGAAACCCAAAATAAGCACAGGATTAAGCTAAGGTTGACTAAAGTTGACTTTTGTTGACCTGTTTTGACTTTTTGGAATTTAGACTGAATTAGACCAAACAACTTTAAATAAAAGCTATAATAAGCTCTTCTGAGCTTATTGAAACAGTAATGAGAGCTTGTGAAAGGTTTTTAACAACTAAACTACTAAATTCGAATTGATAAAATTAACTTGAAATTGCATTAAACTTGGAAATGGAAAAATGTTGGTAAAATAAAGTACAAACAGGCTTAAACACACTAGAATTGATACAAGAAATTTTAAATGGCTACTGATTACATACTACAACTAAAAAACGACTATCTAAATTATTCTACTCCTAATTACTTTTCTTCTGTGTGCATGAAGTGAGTTTTATATCACTCACAAGCTTCCTTGGGTCACTCTGAGCATTTTCCAACCATTGGATGGGCTAGAATCAATCTGAATCGTTAATCCCATTTTTGGCGGGAAAACAGGAATTGTGGGTTAGTGGGATTTTGTATCACGTGAAAAGGGTACTAGTCTGGAGCTAGAGGAGGGGGGAGGTGAAGTGTATCAGTGAAAATAGCAGGCCAAGTGTGGGGGTGTCAGGGGAGGACATGGTTTTAGGTTGGTGGTTTTGGTTATGGCGGGTTAGAGGGAAAAAGGAAGTGGGTTGACCGTTTGACTAGGGGATTAGTTAAACGGGGTTGGGTTGATTTGGTGATTGGGCTTTTGTTATTTGTTGTGGGCTGGGTTTTTAGGATTAGGATTTGGGTTGGTTTAGTTTAGGGTAAAAAGGATTTATTGGTTTAGGTTAAAGGGTTAAGGTTATTTTTGGAATTGGTTTTAAGTTAAGGGACCAAACTTGCCAAGTTTCAAACTTCAGGGACCAATCTTGTATTTTCTGAAAATCATCTCCAAGGGCTATTTGTGACATTTCAATATTCTTGGAAGTTGACTTTGATAATTTAAGCAATATCCCGGTCCAAACTCATAAATTTCTTCCCCGTCCTCGGCTTTTCACGATTTTCCAATCTTGTGCTCGGTTTTGTCTGTTTTTGCCCTGTTTTCAATCCTTTGTACCTGAAACACATAAAAACACAAACCAAGGATATCTGCAGTATAATTTGGTATATTTGGTTGTTTTCAGTATTTTTATGGTCTAAAATGGGCATAAAATGATGAGTATTTACACACTCATCAATTGTGTGAATTTAGCGAAATATAGAAGTAATGAGTTAGACGTGAAAAATAGATGCCTTAGGTGTGCGATGTGAAAGTGCTTATAGCAATAGTGGGATTAGACTTTGGTTGGATATAATGTGAATATTGAGAATGTGGACTTACTAATGGTAGAATTAATGAGTTAAACTCGAGTCATTGATTGTTTAAGTTATGAGGTGGAATACGTGATATGTTGTATGAGCGTAAGGTGTTAGGAGTTGTTCATGTTTATAGTATTGGTGTGTGCGTAATGTAAGTCTATGGCGGACTAGACGTACTTAAATGATAGATTACCGTACACTCGGATATTGTCGGTGATTGTTATATAATTATGTAATTGTGTGTTATGGTAGTTTAGCAACGGCGAATAGATGTAATAAGTTGTGTGGTGGTTTGTAGAAATGTGACTAATAATGACAGTGCATGGCTTGTGTGATAGTGATGACCAAAACATGGCCTTATGAGTAATTATATTTAGTGTGATGATCATTAATGAGGTATTAGAGATGGGTTAGCGGAAAGTCAAAGTGTTAGGAGCATAATTATGAACGTGTGGTAATGTTGAATGTGTGTTATAGCATAAGTGTGGTGAAGAAATGATATAAATTTATACATAATAAGTCCGTGATGAACTTGGTAAAGTTATAAAATGAGAAAAAGTATAGTAATTGAGTAAATGATGAAGTAGAACGATATTTCCTAAGTACTAATAGCTATAATGAGATGAACATGTATGAGGCTAAGGTGTTCCCTTGAAATCATTATATTACGGCTAAGGTGATTAGCGGTAATTATTATAATGAATGAATGTGTTATAGTTGACGATCTATGTAAGGTCTACATGTAAAGGAAGCAAGTGAGACTAAAAGAGTAATGGTAAAGATGCGGAATTAGTTAACGAGGATTAAATAATGTAAGTTGTGGTAAGACGTGTAAACACATAGAAGTGTGTAATTATAATAAGCAGGCTCATATGTTCTATGCGCTTGCGTTCACTAAAATAAAATGGATGAGATAATGAGTGTAGGATAAAATGTTAATGGCTTGGATCCGATGTTAAAATGTGAAAGTGGTAAAGTGATGAATGTTAATGATCTTTCGGGATGAATGTTAAAGGTGGTATCCTTCGGGATGACCAAGAAAATGAATGATAAGAAATCCTTCGGAATGAATGTTAAGGATCCCTCGGGATGAAAACGTATTGCCTTCATTGGCAAATGGGGTAGCCTACATCCTTGGCAATAAATATATCCCCATAATGAATATGTTAATGATATGGATCCAAGTCTAAAAAGGAAATGCGAAGTATAAACAGGATGAAATAATAAAAGTTAAATTGGGAAATAGGAGTAGTAGTGTTATGTCGGGAGTACATAACCATGAGTTTATATTTCTTGATTTACATCGATTGGGACGCCTCTCCATGTAAATGAAGAATTATAAACGAGTGGGCTATGTGTTGCCGACACGGCACGAGTAGGGTTAGAGAAGTAGAAAGCGGGAGTTTAGAGTTAGTTAGGAATCGTAAGGACTAAGATAGGAGGGTTGGAATTAGACCATGGCTTTTAGTTGAGACTTAGGAGAAACATGGAATGGAGAAATTGTAATGATGATATAATGTGCCTTGCGGCGTGGTACAAAATATGATGAATGAAAATAATAGAATGTGAACGTATTAGTCAAGTGTAATTATGTAAAGTCAAATAGTACGAGTTTCTTAAGTGTCAAGTAGCCAAAGAATGAGAGTTGAGGATAAAGCGAGTGAGATGGTGACGTAACGGTAATAGAGCGGATTAGAAGGATTGCTAGTTGTAATAAGTATGTCTTGTATTAAGAAAAATCTAAGCAAGAGTTGGATGGTATAGAAGTAAACGGGAAGTAATGGGGATTAAGGATATGTGATATGTTATAGTAGGCATAGAAATGCGAGATCACTTATATCGTTGCACTGAATAAACTAGGGATTAAGGTGCTAGGAATGAGATGAGTTATGTGACTAAGTGTAGGTTAGTAATGAATGATAGATTTCGAGGACGAAATCTAAATAAGGGGGTAGAATTGTTAGACCCGTATCCCGGTTACGAGTAGGCCCCACCCTAGATGGAATATGTTAAAGACTTTATGTGAGTGGTTGGTCAACAAAGTTACGTGAAAGTCAACCCGATAGTCAAACCAATAGTCAAAGTATGACTAATGTAGTTATATAAGGTACGATGTATAAACTAAAAGGACCTAGTTTGCCAAGTGTTAATCATGTGTTATAAGTTATATGTGGCCAAAGTAAAAGAAAAGAGACTAAAGGGACCAATCTTGCCCAAGGGAGAAACTTGGATTTTAGCTAGATATATCCAGGAATATCTAGAGCTTTCTATCATTATTGAGAGAGTTGGGAGGCCGGTCTTTAGAAGAGAAAAAGAGAGGGAAAGTGAGGAAGATGAAGGTGCTATGAAGATGGGTTGAAGATGGCTACTCCTTAGCATGACTATGGCAAGTAAGTAACCTTTAATTAGTGTTAATTGATGATTTATGAATTAGGGTTTATGAACCTAATTTGGGGAGAATGGGTAAATGGTGGTTTTAAGATAATTGATGGGTTATAGTGATTATGAGGTAAGTTTGTGTGGGTTTAGTTAGTAAGAAAAAGGGTGTTCATCATATGATCAAAGTATGATCATATGATGATCAAGTATGTTAAAGGGTGTGTTGATTGCTATAGTTTTGGTTATGTGTTGTTAAGTATTTGTGTGTGATGATTATGAAGTAGGAAAAATGGTGGTGATGATGTGATGATGGTGACTAGTGAGGATGATGATGATGATGGTGGTGAAATAATGATATGGTAGTTAGCTTGGATTGAAGGTAAGTAACTCTCCCTAAAACATGTGTTATGTATGTATTTATCATATATGTGTTATGATTGTATGAGACCATGAGATTTGGATTTAGGATGGTAGTAAGTTGGAAATTGGTGGCTAGTGGTTTTGGCTAAGAGTATGTAGCTTATGGGCTTGGGATTAATTAAGGTATGTAGCTAGTTATGGATGTTATGACTTGATATTTTATATTATGAGATTATGCGTGATATGGTATGAATGTCGTAGCTTGGAGGCTTTATGTGATTATGATGCTTATGTGAAAATATGTGTATGAGATATGTTTTATATCGGGTTACTTACTAAGCGTAAGCTTATTCTTTAGTTGTCAATGTTTTGTAGGTCTATGTGCGGCGAAATAGAAGTACTTGGATCGTAGCATAAGGATTTGGAAATGGATTTGGAAGATAATATACCTTAAGAGCTAGGTAGAATACCGAGCTCGAGTCAAAGTTGTACCCCCGAGAGTCTTTTAGTGTTTTGTAAGTAAGGTCGAGTGTCAAATTGTATGTTAGAGAAGTCATAGCGATTTGGGAGTCTAACGATGAGTCGAAGTGTGTTTTAAGCGTTTATGCGCAAAGTTAAAGGGGCGTTTGGTTTAGTTGTAAATATACCCATTTTGGGTAGTAAACGGGTCAAGTGTCGTTGGAACACGTTTGATATGTTAAGTTATTGATGTTGGTCAAGTTTGGTGTAAATCGGAAGTCGTACAGATGGTTTGTAGTGAAAATGGGTCAAAACGGGTTATTTGCATAACCCGTCTCAATTGTAAAGTACCCTTTCGGGAAGTCGTTCGGTAAATGTTTTTGCATGAAAATGAGCCCATCGATGTACTAAGTAAATCTGGAAAGTTTGGTTCGATAACGAGTTCGGGAGGTCGGGTTTCCAAGACGGGATTTTGAAAACCAATTCGAGCGAACAGCAAGGTTGAACTGCCGCGGTTCAGCCTGATTTTGGGGCCAAACCGGCGGTTTGGCAGAATTTTCAGATTTTGGTAATTTTCGAAAAATCATATCTTTTAAACCGTAAGTCGTCACGGGTCGTGCCACCCGTCGTTTTGAAGGTAATTGAGTGTACTTTCATTAAAAATAGTCTCAAGTCCTGAATGTATACCGATTTTTGTCAGTTGTCAAAAGAGTGACCGGATGTCCATAAAAGTCAAGTGTTTTCGCGTAAAAAGTTTTAATTTTTGTTCTAAGCGGGCACGGGGTGTAACACATAATGTCTTTTATCTAAGGAGAGGTGGTTACAACTGAAGTTTTTCATAGTTATAAAAAATTACCCAAGTCTCATGTTGATCACTGTATATTGTTATAACATATCACCACGCGTCAAGTTCGTTTTCACATTGCGTGGAGTTTCGTTGTTTATGGCTTCTCTTATGACACTATGACAGTTGATGAGGGTGTGTTTGGTAAAAGTAGCAGTGAGCTGTGAGCAGTAGCCACAGCTCACAGCTTCTTAAAGAAGCATTGGAAAAATGAGCATTCCTAAAAAATAGCAAAGCTCACCGCTCCTTTGCCAAACGAACAATAAAAATCAAAAAGCTCATTGTTCACCGCTCATCGCCCCAGAAAGCTCCAAAAAGCTCCGCGCCAAACATAGCCATAATATAGATAGCAGGCCTATTGGGCCTGGACTATATTATACGCAATTAGGCCCCGACCCAACAGAACAGAACAGACAAACAAGTACACTGGACGCCACCGAAGCCCAACAACAGGCAAGGTGCGGCCCGGGCTTACAAAGACGTACGCAGATCATCTGAGCAATGCTTCTGTAGTACGCTCGCGGACCGGCCCATGGCCACGGAGGATGATTTGTGTCCGCAATCACGATTAACTTGCGAACCCTTGCCCGACAAGGATACCACTCTGGCCACTAACAACAATAAG
Organism: Artemisia tridentata subsp. tridentata; assembly: GCA_021014915.2. Lineage (NCBI taxonomy): Eukaryota > Viridiplantae > Streptophyta > Magnoliopsida > Asterales > Asteraceae > Artemisia > Artemisia tridentata. The sequence goes on from CP139501.1 coordinate 336,038,842, forward strand.
CGAAATACTAGGAAACCCTAGTATTTAGCTCACCTATAAAAGGCAACCTTTCAGCACATTTACGAGGTATGACTTTCTTACACACCCAAATACACAAATATTCTCTGACAAACATGGTTACTTACTCTCAAGCCGGAGCTCAATCGTGGGGTCCATCCCCACGGTAAGGCTAACGGTTTACTTTCACTTGTGCAGGGAATTACTTCATTACTTGAATTTAATACGCAAACTAAGCCCAATCCATGCCAATCACGCTTTTTGCACTAACAACAGTAACCCATAAACATTTTCAATGCTGATGTAGCTTATCATTCTATGTTTTACTTTCAGTGTTTAAAAATGAAATTCAAATTGTGAATGATGTACATGTATTCCTGTAATGTAAGACCAAAGACAGTCACTTGTGCAACTATAAGATTCATAAGCATATACATAATTCTGAGATCAAAATCTTTCAAACGAACCCAATTTAATAGCAGATCGGAGAGACCGAAATCATAAGATCAAAAAGCATATGATTATTAACAAAGATTAAACAGGACCAGGTGTTTTGGGTTTAGTTTATATACAAACATTTGAATCGTCTCAGAAACTTTTTGATGAAAGACGCAAGCGATATGCAGTTATGATTTGGCGTCAGATGTCCTGTGAAAAAAGGCTACTGGTCTCCGAATGTGTTTTCTCCACTGTATGTAACGTAAAGGAAACCATCTTCATCTTTCTTCTCTTCATATATCGCGGACATGATTGCCCCTACAAACGACAAATAAAACAAGACACATTCATCAAAACACTCTTTCTTTGTCCAGCATCTTATTATTACAGATTTCCATGTTTGGTTGCCTAAAACTTTCAAAAAACTAAAGTATGAATCAGCCTAAAAGCCAAACCTACGCCTAACATCATTAGGTAGCCTCAATTTGAGATTGACTTTTGGATCGGTTAACTAACTTCTTTATGAAAAACAAAAATACTTGTGATGTTTGTCATTTTCATAACAGTTAATGAGGTTTATAAATCCGAGAGTGTCTATTTCATGCTTGAATTACCCAAAGAAATAGAAATAACAGAGAAAATTAGCTAGTTATAAGGACATGAGCAAATACTGTATATCACATTAGAATGTGCAGTTCCTTAAATTTATTCAAATTACTCTTCATCTTTGAGAGGGATATTCCTAGTTTTGTACACACAGCCAATTTTGTGAAAAAATGGTTATAAAATTTGTATTTTGTTAATCTAAACCTAAGCTTTTAAATTGAGAACAGTAGAACAATCTCGATCCTTTTTTTCTTCTTGTATAGAAAATGCTTTTATAATTGCGGATCACCAAAATTTCAGCTTCTACTCGTTAAAGCTTCAGGAACATGAGCTCACTTTTAGTTTCATATTGCTACGAGTCTTTTGGATCTTTAAAAGAAATTTCCGTAATTTCTTATTAAGCTGGCAGAGAGTGATATATTTGACTTTAAAAAGTCAAAAACATATGTCTATTTGTTGGTATGTTGGACTATAGATGTTATAACACTAAAAATATCTTCAAATGTCCTATTAGTTCTTAGAACACTGGGTTACCCCATTTTAGTCATTATACCGGTATACCCTTATGACGTACCAAGAATCACAGAAATACAGAATGCACTAGAAAATAGAATCAATATGAATGGAAGTGTAGAGTGTTACCTGTTGGAGGCAAGGCATTGTCAACAAATATGAATATAGCCTTCTCTGCACTTAGCTTGATCCTTTTACGAATTACATACACAAATTGACCAACTGTTAACTCAGCTGGAACAAGGTACCTGCACCTTTCCATATTCAGCTCACTTACCCAACCACATCAAAATACAAGTACCTCACTGACTTGAACTACGATATTACGATTATCATATTAAAGCCACATTTTGTAGCTAATATTAGTCATTTCCAAAAGTGAGCATCTGGTTTATTGATATCACTGGTGCAAAATTCTAAAATTCAAATTTCGCATAATTTGGATTTGTTCAGAAAGAATGGTTAACTTATGACATGCCGTGCATTTGTTATACACGATAGGCATGATGGTTCACTTTTACAGCACAGCGCGTATATTTTCAAATGGAAGCAGACGTTTCCATATTACTTTTGTTAAGCAAAACATGTACTACTTGAACCATATAAAAACTTACTGGCATTAAATTGTAGGGGAAAAGTAACAACGTTACAAATATAGAATTGCAATTAGAAAGATGAAAGACAGCAAAAGTGGAACACCTTGTTGTTACTTTAAAATTGAAAACAGTACCAAAACTGACTGATAAAAAATAGACAAACTATTGTCAAACACAGCAAACTAAATTATGTAGAAGTTACAAAGGAAGGAAAAGATAGTATAATACGTACTTTTTCTTATCAATATTGGGAACATCACTTCTTTCTGCTTTCTCGACGATCACCTTATATAATAAGGAACAGAAAGGTTAATTGAAACTCAAACCAAGAAGAAGAATTGTAGTCAAATAGTTGAATTTGACGGTAAGTGAGGTTTGTTTGTAGACTGACTGACCGGGATCCTATCAGAATATTTATCTCTAATTCTAGCAGCCTCAGCGCGCCTCTTCTCTGAAACCAAAACCAGCGCCAATGAGATTAACCTCAAAACGCAATCTACTGTATTTGAATAACTAAAACCTATGATCATTCAATCTTAACTAGAAAAAGTGGGTGAAAGCAATAAACATATGATAACATGTGGACATACCAAGATCATTCTCTTGCTTGAATAAACTCTTTGCCATGTCTCACTGCAGTTTACTAAAAATGATAAAAGAAAAGAAATATATATAGATATAGATAATGAATAAGTCAAAGTTATAGATTATAACTCTTATCAAACATCTCACCTAATTAAGAAAAAAATGGATGATCCATAAACAAGTACTGTACTAGTATTGTTTTTACATGTCTAATATATAAACATAAAATTAACATTAAGGTTAGAAACATATTGGACAGCTATGTTTCCTCAAAATCATCGAACCAACAACTACAAAAATATATATATATAAATGAAAAAGCAGTTGAAGAAACTAACCTTATTCACAGATTAATCAATCAATGAAACTCCCTTTTTCTTTTAGTGAAACAAAACAAAAGTATAAGTACGTGTTGTGTTGTGTATTAAAAGGCAAGCGTGTTATAGTATTTTAGAGTAAACTGCAAAAAACATGCCCGAGATTTGTCGAACTAGTGGCAAATATCATCCCTGAGATGCCAAATGTCTGGCACATTACACCCCTCCGCAATTTAAGTCAGGGGTAAATTTGTCATTTCATCTTAACACTCATCCGCCCCACCAAACCGCACCATCACCATCATTTCTACTACTTCTCCACTTCTCTAACACACTAACACACACATATCACCAATTTATTCACACACATAAAGGAGGCGGTCGTGGCGATCAGTTGAGTGTATGTGTGTATTTTTTTGGGGTAGTTGAAGAAGATGAGGTTGTTTGGGATGTTGGGTAAGTTGATATAAGGGTAAAATTGTCATTTAAGATGATAAGGGGGTGTGATCGGCTAGACATTTAGCGTCTTAGAGATGATATTTGCCAATAGTTTGAGCAATAGATGACCAATGCCAAATTTGACAAACCACACTACCACAGGGATGATTTTTGCAGTTTATACTATTATTTTAGGCCTTACTTTATTCTTGTTGACACTATTGGTCCTCAAAAGTTGACACGTGGCTGGCTTTCTCATTTTCCAGTATTATCTTCTATAAAGTTACAATTATAATGATTAATGATATACATCAATGATCAATCATTTTTAGTGAAATAGATAACAGTAGAACTTTATCGATCACCAATTGTTTGCTTACATTTTTTTTTTTTTTTAATTATAATTATTTTTTCATCTAACATCACTATTTGCAACTCAGAAAGACAGAAACATTACCATTTCCATTTGTATAAGATACGACAGAAACTAAACCCATGGGGCTTGAACCACCACGCGTCACTGAGCTGCATATCATTTAGAAACAATGTGTGTTGATTACAAAGCCTATGCGGCTCTACGATGCTCCTGCTTTTTGAGTTGTTAGATCGTGTTCATTACTTTAGCTTGAAAAGCATCCTGGTTCAAACCGTATACACAAGTACACAACTTACTTATCTGTTGTCGTCATCTGTCATGAATTGAGAGAAAACTACTCTATGATGTTTCGGATAATCAATAACTTGTATACTTGAATTTGCTTTTGTTGCAGAAAAAATAACTTTGACCTCATTTTATCTAAAAACCCTTTACAAGATTGACACCTACAGGTAACAAAAGCTAAAGAGTGGGACTTGCTATTAACGGGTATTGTTAGGTACCATTTTGCAATTTCGTCTTTATACCAAACGTCGTTTTATGACACAATACATATTAGCCACATACCAAAGGTCGTTTTATGCCACAATACTGTATTACGTATTAGCCACGAACATACCATGTTTTCCAGCTTTCATATATCCCAATTTACACATGCGGATAATCAACCAAATAGAATTCAACTTTCTTTGTGCAAAATGGATCGACTGTCACCAAGATGTGTACCCTTATGGATGGCACAAGTAGATTGATACGATCATGGTTCGTATCATAGGGCTTTCAGTTTGTTATGATGTAAATTATGATGTAAATTAGGGCTTTCAGTTTGTTAATTATGATTTATATTAATTTTTTTCTAATTGCGAGATAATTGATTAATATTAATTTTAATTTATTTTTATTTTATTTTTTTTTTTTTCTAATTGCGAGATAATTAATTTATATTAATTTTATTTTTATTTAGAATCAAATCTATTTTGTGATTTAATTTTAATTTTAATTTAGGTTAATTATGATGTAAATTAGGGCTTTCAGTTTGTTAATTATGATTAAATGTTCTAATTAGCTTTTACTTATCAAGGCACCACTTCTAGATCATCCGCAACTAGCAAATCTTATCAGGCTCCATTGTTTGTGACCACTAAAAAAGATAAGGTCAAACTTAAGTTGACTCTCAATAAAGATAAACTTTTGCTAGCGTATCAGGTTGACGGTATTCGGTGGCTTTGGGAACTCCACTGCAGAGGTGAAGGTGCAGGCGGCATCTTGGGTGACAAGATGGGGGTCGGCAAAACTTATCAGCTTTGTATCTTTATTCTATCACTCTTACAATCAGATTTGATAAAAAAGGTACTTATAGTATCCCCAAACACATTAATGGACCAATTAGAGTTTCTTGGTAGTGGCCTTCAAGCATCGATTTACTATGGGGCTGAAAAGCAAAGTGCTCTTGAGAGCGTTGAGGTCCGAGGGGTTGTTATTACTACCTACGATACACTTGTGTCCAATGTTGAATCTCTGCGTTCACAGAGGTGGGATTACTTAGTGATTGACGAGGTAATTTTTCTTATTGAATCATTCAGTAATAAGCTTACATTTGTCAATGCGTTTTTTTTTTTTTTTTACTAATCCGAATATACAGGGGCATTTAATCAAGAACTACAAAACGATAAGGAACAATGTCCTAAATGACATCACTTCTGATCACCGTGTGCTGCTCACTGGGACAATGATTCAGAACGACATTGATGTATGTTTCTACTTACATTTGTGGATACATTTAGGACTCAAATTGAATTCAAATAGTGACAATAAATTTTTTTTAACAGGAACTATGGCCACTGTTAAATTTCTGCTGCCCACTTATATTTGACAACCTAAAACAGTAAGTCTTTTGTAGCAAGATTTTACTTAAAATTTTTTACATTTGGCTTCTTTCTCCCTGTAGGTTTAAATAGCAAATTTTAACATTTGGCTTATTTCTCTCTGTAGTTTTAAAGCCTGCTATTCCAAAGCAATCAATTGTGGCACCAATAAAAATTCAACCAACTCTCAGGAACGTTGTTACGAAGAAGCATCAAAGGTTGTTTTTTCTTTTCTTTTATACTAACTTAGTAGCTTAGTAGCTTCTAATATCAACTTTTCTTTTTAAATAATAAACAGGAGCATCTCACCAAAATATTGACGACTTTGATAGCAATCTATGCAAGCAGCTTTGTTACCAGAAGGAAATTATACAAAATCGTTATATGCATCCGAACAGAGTTGGAAAAACCTCAATGGCTGCATATAAATCACAACCAATCTACATTAACCAATTTCTTTATCAATAATCATAATTGCAAAATCCCACAAACTTAAAACATGTCTTATGAATAATCCATAAGTTTAAGCGAGCAGCATCATAAGGCAAACAAATTTACCCTACTGTTCTAAATTAGACTGAGACCCAACTTATTGAACCACAAACAGAATCAAAACCCTAATCTTGAGAATAAAAATAAAAAGTTTAACCAAATCAGAAAAGCGTACCTGCATATTATAAACACAATTCGTTCTACACCGCCATGTAAGAAACAGCCATAACACCGGCTTATGTAAACCAATTATATTCTCCCAGAAATCTTCCGGCACCATCAAACCACGAAAATCGGAACCCATGTGATCAGCTGTTACCGAATCTCGAAGGCCAAAAAAAACCCACAAAAATTAGGAAGTAACAATCGCGATTGTTGGTGATGATTTGTATGTGTGTGTGAGAAAGAGTACTCCCGAAGTTTCTAGTTATCTGTGTGTATAAAAAAATAACAGGACATTGTAGATGGGCTAAAATGGGCTAAACTGTCAAGAACATTGGACAAGTATGAACGGGGCAAAGTAAGCCCAATTTTTTTGGTGGGAAACCCGCATGTAAAACGACAACGGATTTGACGACATTTAATATATAGTTATAATTAGGGTTGAAGTGAGAAAATTTTAAGGGCCTTTCTATCATTATAAGTGCGTTTGGGCTATTATTGGATTTGGGTTAAATACGAAAATTTGGACGATCTTTTGTAAGAAAAATGGAGCCCAAAATGTTGAGTTATGGTTGAATTATGATAAAGGGTGTTTTTTGCGAGTTAAGGTTGAAATGTTAAAGCTGATGTGTCAATGACGTGACGCTGAGTTATGGTATAACCTAAGTTATGATACCAAGTGCTCTTAGCAAATGATGAATCTATAATGTTAAACAAGTTCACAAACTCAGAATGTGACAGAATGGGCCCTCTTCAGACCTACTGGAACTGAAGGCCCAATAGCAAATGATGGATAAAGAAATTATCAGCTAAACCACCTCAAATTCTTGTCTTTTTATGTGATTGTTTATTGACTTATTCGATCGTTTCCTGTCGATATTATTGCGTTTAGCCAGAAATGAAGCAAGCTTAAGTACTTACAAAAATTTAGCTGGCATACAAACTAATTAACCAAAAATTGTTGCATAGCTAATAATTATTGTAATGGCCCCGTTGTTGGGCGTTGAAGATGGCAATGCTGCAGGGCAACGCCCATGGGGGTGGTGGGTTGGGCGTTGAAGAGGGCAACGCCCTCTCTGCCCGTTGTTGTGGCAACGCTCGTTGTTTTTTTTGGGGGAAATAGGTTTCCAGGTGGAGGTGGTGGATTGGGCATTGTTGGCAACGCTCGTTGCCACTACTCTTGGTGCATAGCTAATAATTATTGTACGCTCTCTTTCTTTATACACCATATACAAATAATAGTATCAAAAAGCATATGATTATTAACAAAGATTAAACAGGACCAGGTGTTTTGGGTTTAGTTTATATACAAACATTTGAATCGTCTCAGAAACTTTTTGATGAAAGACGCAGGCGATATGCAGTTATGATTTGGCGTCAGATGTCCTGTGAAAAAAGGCTACTGGTCTCCGAATGTGTTTTCTCCACTGTATGTAACGTAAAGGAAACCATCTTCATCTTTCTTCTCTTCATATATCGCGGACATGATTGCCCCTACAAACGACAAATAAAACAAGACACATTCATCAAAACACTCTTTCTTTGTCCAGCATCTTATTATTACAGATTTCCATGTTTGGTTGCCTAAAACTTTCAAAAACCTAAAGTATGAATCAGCCTAAAAGCCAAACCTACGCCTAACATCATTAGGTAGCCTCAATTTGAGATTGACTTTTGGATCGGTTAACTAACTTCTTTATGAAAAACAAAATTACTTCTGATGTTTGTCATTTTCATAACAGTTAATGAGGTTTATAAATCCGAGAGTGTCTATTTCATGCTTGAATTACCCAAAGAAATAGAAATAACAGAGAAAATTAGCTAGTTATAAGGACATGAGCAAATACTGTATATCACATTAGAATGTGCAGTTCCTTAAATTTATTCAAATTACTCTTCATCTTTGAGAGGAATATTCCTAGTTTTGTACACACAGCCAATTTTGTGAAAAAATGGTTATAAAATTTGTATTTTGTTAATCTAAACCTAAGCTTTTAAATTGAGAACAGTAGAACAATCTTGATCCTTTTTTTCTTGTTGTATAGAAAATGCTTTTATAATTGCGGATCACCAAAATTTCAGCTTCTACTCGTTAAAGCTTCAGGAACATGAGCTCACTTTTAGTTTCATATTGCTACGAGTCTTTTGGATCTTTAAAAGAAATTTCCGTAATTTCTTATTAAGCTGGCAGAGAGTGATATATTTGACTTTAAAAAGTCAAAAACATATGTCTATTTGTTGGTATGTTGGACTATAGATGTTATAACACTAAAAATATCTTCAAATGTCCTATTAGTTCTTAGAACACTGGGTTACCCCATTTTAGTCATTATACCGGTATACCCTTATGACGTACCAAGAATCACAGAAATACAGAATGCACTAGAAAATAGAATCAATATGAATGGAAGTGTAGAGTGTTACCTGTTGGAGGCAAGGCATTGTCAACAAATATGAATATAGCCTTCTCTGCACTTAGCTTGATCCTTTTACGAATTACATACACAAATTGACCAACTGTTAACTCAGCTGGAACAAGGTACCTGCACCTTTCCATATTCAGCTCACTTACCCAACCACATCAAAATACAAGTACCTCACTGACTTGAACTACGATATTACGATTATCATATTAAAGCCACATTTTGTAGCTAATATTAGTCATTTCCAAAAGTGAGCATCTGGTTTACTGATATCACTGGTGCAAAATTCTAAAATTCAAATTTCGCATAATTTGGATTTGTTCAGAAAGAATGGTTAACTTATGACATGCCGTGCATTTGTTATACATGATAGGCATGATGGTTCACTTTTACAACACAACGCGTATATTTTCAAATGGAAGCAGACGTTTCCATATTACTTTTGTTAAGCAAAACATGTACTACTTGAACCATATAAAAACTTACTGGCATTAAATTGTAGGGGAAAAGTAACAACGTTACAAATATAGAATTGCAATTAGAAAGATGAAAGACAGCAAAAGTAGAACACCTTGTTGTTACTTTAAAATTGAAAACAGTACCAAAACTGACTGATAAAAAATAGACAAACTATTGTCAAACACAGCAAACTAAATTATGTAGAAGTTACAAAGGAAGGAAAAGATAGTATAATACGTACTTTTTCTTATCAATATTGGGAACATCACTTCTTTCTGCTTTCTCGACGATCACCTTATATAATAAGGAACAGAAAGGTTAATTGAAACTCAAACCAAGAAGAAGAATTGTAGTCAAATAGTTGAATTTGACAGTAAGTGAGGTTTGTAGACTGACTGACCGGGATCCTATCAGAATATTTATCTCTAATTCTAGCAGCCTCAGCGCGCCTCTTCTCTGAAACCAAAACCAGTGCCAATGGGATTAACCTCAAAACGCAATCTACTGTATTTGAATAACTAAAACCTATGATCATTCAATCTTAACCAGAAAAAGTGGGTGAAAGCAATAAACATATGATAACATGTGGACATACCAAGATCATTCTCTTGCTTGAATAAACTCTTTGCCATGTCTCAGTCTCACTGCAGTTTACTAAAAATGATAAAAGAAAAGAAATATATATAGATATAGATTATAACTCTTATCAAACATCTCACCTAATTAAGAAAAAAATGGATGATCCATAAACAAGTACTGCAGTAGTATTGTTTTTACATGTCTAATATATAAACATAAAATTAACAGTAAGGTTAGAAACATATTGGACAGCTATGTTTTCTCAAAATCATCGAACCAACAACTACAAAAAAATATATATATAAATGAAAAAGCAGTTGAAGAAACTAACCTTATTCGCAGAATAATCAATCAATGAAACTCCCTTTTTCTTTTAGTGAAACAAAACAAAAGTATAAGTACGTGTTGTGTTGTGTTGTGTATTAAAAGGCAAGCGTGTTATATTATTTAGAGTAAAGTGCAAAAAACATGCCCGAGGTTTGTCGAACTAGTGGCAAATATCATCCCTGAGATGCCAAATGTCTGGCACATTACACCCCTCCGCAATTTAAGTCAGGGGTAAATTTGTCATTTCATCTTAACACTCATCCGCCCCACCAAACCGCACCTTCACCATCATTTCTACTACTTCTCCACTTCTCTAACACACTAACACACACATATCACCAATTTATTCACTTAAAGGCGGTGGTCGTGGCGATCAGTTGAGTGTACGTGTGTATTTTTTTTCGGGTAGTTGAAGAAGATGAGGTTGTTTGGGAAGTTGTAAGGAATTTGGGATGTTGGGTAAGTTGATATAAGAGTAAAATTGTCATTTAAGATGATAAGGGGTGTAATCGGCTAGACATTTAGCGTCTTAGAGATGATATTTGCCAATAGTTTGAGCAATAGATGACCAATGCCAAATTTGACAAACCACAGGGATGATTTTTGCAGTTTATGCTATTATTTTAGGCCTTACTTTATTCTTGTTGACACTATTGGTCCTCAAAAGTTGACACGTGGCTGGTTTTCTCATTTTCCAGTATTATCTTCTATAAAGTTACAATTATAATGATTAATGATATACATCAATGATCAATCATTTTTAGTGAAATAGATAACAGTAGAACTTTTTCGATCACCAATTGTTTTTTTTTTTTTTTTTTTTTTTTTTTTTTTTTTAATTATAATTATTTTTTCATCTAACATCACTATTTGCAACTCAGAAAGACAGAAACATTACCATTTCCATTTGTATAAGATACGACAGAAACTAAACCCACGGGGCTTGAACCACCACGCGTCACTGAGCTGCATATCATTTAGAAACAATGTGTGTTGATTACAAACCCTATGCGGCTCTACGATGCTCCTGCTTTTTGAGTTGTTAGATCGTGTTCATTACTTTAGCTTGAAAAGCATCCTGGTTCAAACCGTATACACAAGTACACAACTTACTTATCTGTTGTCGTCATCTGTCATGAATTGAGAGAAAACTACTCTATGATGTTTCGGATAATCAATAACTTGTATACTTGAATTTGCTTTTGTTGCAGAAAAAATAACTTTGACCTCATTTTATCTAAAACCCTTTACAAGATTGACACCTACAGGTAACAAAAGCTAAAGAGTGGGACTTGCTATTAACGGGTATTGTTAGGTACCATTTTGCAATTTCGTCTTTATACCAAACGTCGTTTTATGACACAATACATATTAGCCACATACCAAAGGTCGTTTTACGCCACAATACTGTATTACGTATTAGCCACGAATATACCATGTTTTCCAGCTTTCATATATCCCAATTTACACATGCGGATAATCAACGAAATAGAATTCAACTTTCTTTGCGCAAAATGGATAAACTGTCACCAAGATGTGTACCCTTATGGATGGCACAAGTAGATTGATACCCTTATGGATGGCCAAGCAAGTAGACTAAACAGAAACTATTTTCTAAGTTGAGAAAGTTTGATCAACATGACGACATCAACATTTTGAACTTTTGAACTGCATATTCCAATAAGCAGTTGACATCGTATGATAGGAAATTTATAATCATGTGAAGATGATTAGGCAACCTTAAATGATCCAACGAACGAAAAGGTGAATAACATTTTAACAACAATTTAAACAGAACTCTGCAGTTGCCTATCTGATAATGAAATGAGTGATAATGAAATGAGTGAGTTGGGGTTCACGTCGCAGCAAGTTCTAACCCTCTTCTTTATAGGGAGAGAGAGAAACTCTAGGCTGTTTAAATAAGTTAAAAGACCATGGGAGATTCTATGGAATGAACTTGAAGAAAATGTGAAGCTGAAAATATCAGGTCTAAAAGTTGCAGACTCAAAAAGTGTCAATGAGGCTTATGATTTATGGGGCACAACTGGAAACTTACAAAGACAGTGAATGCAGAATTACCTTAAGGGGTGTTTGGAACAATGAATTGACAAGACAGTTGGTTAATATTTGTAGTGAGAATGGTATGCAGAATGACAGATATGTTTTGCTGTGTTTTAAGGGGTGTTTGGTAACATGGATAACAGAAGCAAATTTTGAAAATTTGTTTTGCTATCACTTTATACAGGCCATTACAAACGTGAAGTTCCTTGTACCTTGGAGTCCTAACTGTGTAACTGTACCTACATTAGCCCCATAGTATGCTCTAGTTTAGCCTTGGGAGGAAACTAGAAAGCTATGCTTGGCTGTGTAGGAGGTATATCACAGTATGGATGTACCATAAAGTAGGGCTTCCTTAAATGGTCTTGGAGGGGAGTGTAAGCAGTATGGAATTGAGAGTGGTGAAAGATGACACTTCATGGTCCATACTTTACTTTCCCACAGGAGGTTTGGTTGGTCCTCACCCAACGAGTATGTTCCCAGTTATATGAAGCCATTCTTGAGATGGAAATGTAGTATAGCTAGCAGAGCCCTTGTTGTGGAGGGGTTATGGGTGCCTAGTGAAGCCACTAACCCATCTTGTTGTGTTTACTGTGGGTGCTGGTTGAGTGATCATGGCAAGTGGGTAAGATGAAAATATAGCTAGATGGTAAGGTGCAATAACAAGGTGAACTGGTGATGTATGCAGTGATGATGAATGCTCTAGTATCATGGTGTGTTTTGACAGTGTTCTGTTTTGTCAGACATCTTGGTAAGTGTTGTATGATATCGGATGAATGGTGTTTAGTAGAATTGGTTTATGTTTGTATAAAGATTTGGGGCTGTCCAAATCAATCTTCTTCTTCTATACTTAAGATGCACGTATGTTTTGGAAAGATTAATATAACTTCACCTTTTGCAACCAAAAAAAAAAAGTTCTAACGCTTTTCACCGTTGGATTTTCTAACATCAAGGTTACGATATCCAGGTTATCATCACATATACTATGCATATTGGCAGATGCTCACAAATCCAGGGGTCTTTATCCAGGTAGATTACTTAGATGTAATTACATCCATAAGTTTGTATTTGGGATACATAACACCTATGATAACAATCGGACCTGTGGCTTTGATACTACTACAGAAGTAGGGATGTAAAAGAATATGCTTATTGCCATTTTGTAAGATCATCTTAAATGTATCGCAAGCTCTTGTATAGAGATTCACATAATGCCTACAATTCCTTACATAGCCTATATTTAAGCAATATAGTATTTGAAACTTTAAAAAAAAAAAAAAAAAAAAAATCCCAAATGGATTTTTGAATATTCCTTTAAGATTGAAATACAAAAAGAAAGAAAAATGATTGATTAAACCTGAAGGACTAGAAATGATCATCCTTATTCTTATCATTGTTGTTGTTATTGTTTTTGGGTTTTCGATAGTTTTCTTCATAGTGTTTGGCAATAACGATACCAGTCTTGTAAAGCTTGTGGATGTTTGGAACGTCGTAGTTTTGGGCAACGTAGATCCCGAATCCTGTTCCCATCATAAATGATAAGCTGCTCTTTATTATTCCCATTCAACAATCAATCGAGAGGAAGATCTTCTTCTTCTTCTTGGTGTGGAAGAACAAAACAAACATTAATGATTTATTTATTTATTTATTTATCTATCCATTTATTATTTATTTATTTATTTGGGTAAATTGCAAATTTTGTCACGGAAACGATTTTTGTTGCAAAAAAAACATTAATGATTTCATTTTTTGCAAAAGTGTCACAGAGAGTCACTGTTCAATAACTTTCGTTATTTTTCTTGTTAAGTTGGAGGGTAGTATTGTCATTTCACTATTCAGGGTTAATATGTCCACGTGTTTGTTAATCAGCACATATGTACTTGTATAATTTGCAATATGTGAGTCTTTACTATGTTAATATTCAAACAAATATTTTTTATAAATAAAATTATACCAATTATATATTTTCTCTCTATAATATCAAATCTAAATTCAAATCCTAAATTAAATTTAAATTCAAATCCGAATTTAAATCCTAAACTCGTCAACAAACCAAACGGGCCCTATATGTTGTACGTTGGAATCAGTATACACCGTACATGTATACGTTGCCAATAACATAAGTACACTTCTTTTTTTGTAACATCCAATTTGATTTACGACTCATCTATACTATATATAAAGGAAAAATCAAAAAGTGAAATATGAATAGTTGAAACTAAAAAAGGAAATGTTGAAAACATATGTTTTAAAAGAAAATATATTAATGCACATAGAAAATCGGGTTGACCCCGGATGCTTCAAACCCGGCGGGTTGACCCGGTTTTATTTGACCCGTTTTTTCGAACCAACCCGTCGGGATGACCCGGTTTAAATTGACCAGTTTTTCGACCGGAACGGTTCAATCGGTTGAACCACTCGGGTCGAACCGGGTTTCAAAACATTATGTTTAATCCCTAAATCCTTAAACTTTTATTATTTTTCGTTTATAGCCCATAAACTTTTTTTTATCACGAAAACTATATGCCGCTATAAAATCCCGTTGCTATGCACGGGTACTCGTCTAGTTTAATATCTGATACAAAAATAATAATGTTTTGTGCAATTGTTAGTGATTAGGGTTGTGTCAAAATAAGGTGTGATGCTGTTGAGTCAAGTTTTATCACAGAGGGAAACAATAAAACGAAAACAGGTTGGGTTGGATTAACAAAAGTGTAGTCATAAAGGTGATTAGTCTATTATGTCCCTTGAATATATAATTAAAAACTGACGTTGACCGAGACCAAACGGGTCAAGAGACACAATCGGCCTCAAAAACCAATGTTTTGAACGCACGGCGACGTATTTCTCGAGTTTGGGGCCATGACGATGCTTTGAGGAAAGTTTAGGGACCATCGGTGTATTTTTGTCTATATAGTAATCTATAAATTGGGGGTCGGTACTCATTCATTCATATCCATCCGTGAGAGAGTTACTTTTTCTGTTCTGTAACAACAGGTTATAACAGTTTATTTATAACCAGTAGGATGGATTAGTTTTTCGAGTTAGTTTCTTAATTAGTTTGTTGTGCACTGCGGATCTAAGAATATCAAATGTGACCATCATTCCTTTAAATTGCGGTTCTAAGTCTTTGTGTTGGTATACATAGTTTTTCTGTTTTAGGGCGTTTCCTGTAACAAATGCAAGTTAAACCATCAAACGTGGTAATACTTGTGTTCTTAGATTTGTGGGTTTCATTGTACGCTTAGAACAAACATTATATAGGTAGACACTAGATAATTTGGAAATTAAGTGTATATGGAGGTAATGATATTAGCAATTGCGGGTGGTTTGGTCATCTGTATAACTGTTTCTCTGCTTGCTCTAATACACACACACACACACAAGTATATATTATATGACCTTATGAAAATGTACATGCTATAGGAGATATATATTATATGACCTTATGAAAATGTGCATGGAGTTAGCGAGATCTGTTATAGCTTGTGGGTCATGTGCAATTATTTATTGATTGGATTGCTTAATAGATCTGTTGGAATCACCGCAAAAGCCCTTTTTTGTTAGTTCTAAAAGAGCTTCTTGGTTGGGTTTGCCTCTATTAAGTTTTGATCTATTGAGCTGGCTTTTTAGCTTAGTAAGTTCAAAATCCCACTTAGATTTCACAAGCAGGGCCTTTTATGTTTTATAGACAAAAATCATCTACGATTAAGCAATTTGTTAAGCTATTTTGTTTACAGACGTAAAAATAAAAATGTATGATTATTCTTGCTGATGAGTAATTTGGTGTTTTGCTCTGTTAAGTTCTAGAACGTCTTTAGGCACTTGACGATTAATATAAGTGATTTCCCAAATCTGGATGTGAAGCCAAAATTTATTGCAAATAAAGTTTGGCCGAGTGTGGTGAACAAAGATGCTGATAATTATATTTTTTGGCAATCAACAGGTACATTCAAGCTTTTATGATCTACACATGACTAATACAAATATGTCAACGGAATCCTCAGTTGTCCACGGACAGATTCAAGAGATACTTGGAAGCTTTATGTTAGGAATACCATTGTTAGCTGATTGGTCTCTTTTAGAGAGAAGTTACTGGCTAAAGTTTAAAAGATCACTGCCCTGTCAGTCCTTAGGTGTCAAAAATCTTAAGGAGCTCCTTGATAAGATGGGCAACATGGTGGTGGTGTTTGAAAAAGACAAGAAGAAATGGGTGTTGTCTGCTCGTGTGGTAGAACGCAGACTAAACGACTATTTGAAGCCTGATGTTCAAGAATTATTGAGGCATTGTGGTGAAATCAAGTTCGATTCTTTTGAAGATGTTTACAAGGAATATTTTCATTGCAAAATTGACTATTATTTCTTTGGTTTGAGCAATCTTGATCATCTTTGTGAAGTCTTCAAAGATATTCTGGAAGTGGAATTAGATCGCTCAGGAGAGAAGGTGATAAAGCCGGCGATGTCTGCTCGTGCGGTAGAAAACAGACTATACGACTATTTGAAGCCTGATATTCAAGAATTATTGAGGCATAGTGGTGAAATCAAGTTCGATTCTTTTGAGGATGTTTACAAACAATGTTTTCGTTGCAAATTGGGCTATTATTTATATGGTTTGACCAATCTTGATCATCTTTGTGAAGTCTTGAAAGATATTCTGGAAGTGGGAGTTGATCGCTCAGGAGAGAAGGTGATAGCGCCGGTCAAATGCTACAATTTAAGAAAAAGGAAGAACTGGATGTAAAGGTAGAGGGTTGCCGGACATATGAAGAAGATTATGATGATATTTTACTTTCTCGATCTTTGGGTAAAAGTATTTTTGTTTGATCGTTTCAGGAGCATGCTTCTATCTTTTAGTTTTATCTGTTCAAATGATTATTATACTTCCATGTCAAACTTATCTGTTTATGTTTTCAAACCTTGTTGGATCGTTTCAGACTCCTCGTTTTGTTGAGTCAATTGAAAGTTTTATTTGGAAACCCGTGGCATCTTATTTGGTCAAAATCAATGTTTGTTTATATGCCTAGTCATAAAACTGGATTTACGATAATCACTATTCTGAATAATCACTATGGAGTTGCAACCGTGATAAGGCCTACTTTTAGTTTACCATTCATCTGGTTGTCAATGGCTCAGGTGAAGTCATGTTGGCTCAGGCGAAGCCGAGAGATTTTGCCATCGTTTAGAGATGGTAGATGTCATTCTGATAAGCTCCTTTGTGGTACACTCTATACGAGACATTATATCAAGTAATATATCATCCTGTAACACACTGAATGGATCTGGTTTGCTGCCATACAAAACGAGAAAAGAACTTTGTTAGACTCAAACATTTCATCCAAGATATCACAATACCATTAACAATTCATCAATCTAGGCTCTTGAGTACCACCTAGCGAGTTCTACGACCTTGCTACAACATAAAACCTCCTGAATTTGATTTTTTTATTTAATTGAGTAGATTATAACTTAAAAATAATTTGTAATTTAGCACACATAAGTCTGTTCCCAATTCAAGTGGTAATTGTACCTTAGAGCTGCTTCACGACAATGTTGTGCAACATCGTCAAAGATGCAAATAGCAATTCTTCTTTCTTCAGCTGTTTTGTCCTTGCCTTTCAATTAAGTGCATCATTATTTACCCAAATAACTAAGCTCCTCAAATGAAATTGAAAATCCGGGCATAGCTAGTTACCAGCATAGGCATCAGATAAGACCATAGCTCGTCAAAGAACAGCAAGAAAGAGGTTTTAAAGGCTTTTGCTAAAGTTCCCAAGACTTCACGAACCTGTAACAACGAACGGGTGAGTCAAAAAAGAGAATTCATATGATTCAAACAAATTATGGTTTTATTTCAAATTAGAAATGGGAAATTCGATCTGTTAGTTACGAATGGACCAATTTGAGATCTCTGAAGGACCAAATGTTAAAAATAAAAAAATTAGCTATAGACAAAATGGCTTAAAATGGTAGGTTGGAGGGTTTCAGGTCAAGCCAACCCGTGCCATAATCACCCAATTTGACCCGTAACACATTTACCCATCACGACACATTACCCAACCAGCCCATATTGCCACCTCTACAAGTTCTGATCAAAAGAACAAACTTGTTTGAAGACTTGTTCATCTTCCTCTTTAAGTAGCCCTGCATCAAAATCTTCAGCCTTGGTCCTCTCTCCCTTTCTGCTTGAACTGGCAGTGATCACCTGTTTTATCTCATCCACAATGCTTCTGACTTGGTTTTCATCTACCAGTGGTCCAGAGATCTGAAAACAACTGTCACAAGAACATATTCAAGTCTTAAGATTTATGAACATCAAAGAAGAAGAGTAGCAACAAATGGGTCGTCATACACTAGACAACAGTTAAAAAGGTTCAAACATAACACAACCATAAGTTACGCTCTCGTTTAAACACACAAACACGCTGACTAACCTGTAGGCATTTACAAAAAGCATCCAACATGTTTGCAATAATTTTTGTATCGGGCTCCTGCAGCAGCATAAATATTTATAGAATTATGAACAATATAGAATGCACATATCATCTTTAGTTCTTTACATATAGTACCACCATTACCTTATGTAAAGCTTCCACAAACGCTGGAACTATGTAGTCAGACAGCTGTTTTAGATAAGTTCCATCACAGCCTTGAGCATCTATAACTATTCAATTTTGAAAATCGCAAGAGATCCGGCGCGGCTGAAAAAACAAATATAAGAAATAAGAATGGTAACTTGAAAACATATCACTAACTAATTGCAAAAAAAGATCTCAACATCTAAACCTGAAACAGCTGTTTTCCTAAAGTCTTGGTGAAAATAAAATTTGACAAGCGTCAAAATATCAAGACTTGACAATATTTTATATAATGTTAACAGTATCTGTAAGAGAGATTCGTTGAAGGCAAAAGACTTACTTTAGCAGCATTAAACTCCACTTGTTTGTTGGCGCGATTAGCTTCTGTAAGCTCATCTTGAAGTTGTGTATTATAGTCTTGCAACCTCGCATACATGTGCTCTTGCATTTTCGCGTGTAAATCAGAACGCCATTTAACTAAACAGGATAATCAAATTCCATAATCGTCAATTCACATATTCATTTTACCTTCTCGTTATCCAAGCTCTTTCCTTGGATCTTTTTCTAAAGCCATCTTTGACTCTTTTTCTTTCATTAGACAATCAAGGGCATCCTAATAATATAAGCACGAGATTAGAATTAACAAAATTTTAACATATAAGATAAAGAGATGCCAAACTTTGGTTCAAAGGAATATATTCGTCTCCAGCTTCAAAGCTGTTACCTTCAACTCTTCTTCCTTACTTTTCAATGCAGTCTCTACAAACAGACATGAGTATAAAAAAGTGTCAAAATGAAGCAAAATCGCATGTGTAGTAAAGCAAAATTGATTTAGTCATCAGTCAAAAGACGCAACCTGTTTCCAAACATTTACTTTGAGATGAATCCAGCATCGTACGTAAACCATCCTTTTCGTCAACAACGTCTTGTAAAGCCTTCTGAAACGATTTCACACACGTCTTCATTCTTTTGATATACTCTGCCATCCACTCTTGTTTCGCCTGCACCATGTATAGTTATGAAACACGATACCTTAACTTTCTCAGTTAGCAAACTATACGATAACATAACAACAGCTATACTTATATTAGCTCATAATTTTTAAATTAAGTTAGAAAATTTTGGCTTATAAAATATATGCCGAAATCGAATAAGCTTATAAGTCCACATTTAGCTTAGACAAACACCCTGAAAGTAAGTAAAACTCACTTATTCAATTACACTAGTATTTGTTGGTCGAACCCATCATATAGTTTTAGAAAATGATGAACTATATTACTCAAGATCGCTATACCAGATCGCAAGAACAAGAAGACTATAAAACTGGAAACAAAGAACACAACAATAACTGAAATTCGCTTTTCAATTAACAGAGAAATATTAGCTCTAAAACTCTGATGATTTCACACACTACCACAGGCTCGGTATATTGTGTTTATATAGGGGTTGATACATGCTTACCAATCCTACTCCTAGTACAATTCGAATTCCCTAATTAAACCCTAAACCGACTAGAACTAAGGAATCCTAATTAGAGTACAACTCTGCTACAGTAGCCGACGCTACAGTAACCGACTTATTAGCTTGAGTCTGTTCAGCTTCCATTGGCGGTTCAACTGCCTCATAGGCTCGAGGTCAGTGAATTAGACCAACATTCACCCCCCTAATTTCTGACTCGAGTTAGGGAGGTCTGCAACTCCGAGTAGCTCTCTCATCTCCTTGAATTTAATCCTTGCAAGAGCTTTAGTTAGGATATCAGCACGCTGCAAATCACCTCTTACATATTCAACTCGTACTTGGCCTCTTTCAACACACTCTCGGATAAAATGATAACGTGTGTTTATATGCTTGCTTCTCCCGTGAAAGACTGGATTTTTCATAAGTGCAATAGCCGATTTGTTGTCAACAAATAAGACCACCACTCTCTCTTCCATTCCGGTTATTTCACCCAACAATCCACGTAACCATATCCCTTGACACGCAGCTGAAGTTGCAGCCATGAACTCGGCTTCACAAGACGATAGAGCCACCGTGTTTTGCTTTTGTGAGCACCAAGTGATAGGTGATTTACCCAGATAAAATACGTGCCCAGTTGTGCTTCGACCATCATCTTGGTCCATAGCATAACTACTATCACTAAACCCCACCAACTCCTTGGTTTCTTCTTGGTTATATCGCACTCCAAAATTCAAACTACCTTGGATATACCGTAGTATTTGTTTCACAGCCGCCATATGTGATTCTTTTGGTTCTTGCATGTAACGACTAACCAAACCAACCGAGTAAGATAAATCGGGTCGTGTGTGTAGTAAATACCTTAAACAACCAACTCGTCGTCTATACAATGTTGCATCAACTGGTTTTCCTTCCTTATCCAAGCTTAACTTAACTCCAGGTTCTAATGGACATTGAGTAGAATTCGATTCATGCATTCCAGCATCTTTTAATATCTTCAATGCATAGCCCACTTGACTTATTGAGATACTCGAATCCTCTTGCTTTACTTCAATGCCAAGATAATAGCTCAATTTTCCCAAATCACTCATCTCAAACCTCTCTTGCATTTGTTTCTTGAATTCACCAATTTCGCCAAGCTTCGAACCGGTTACCAAGAGATCATCTACATAGACCGCAATAATTAAGATTGACTTGTTTGTCTTCTTTACATACACCGCTTGTTCGTGTTGGCATCGTTTGAACGACATTTGCTTAAGTACTCTATCAAGTTTTGTATTCCACGCCCTCGGGGCTTGTTTAAGTCCATAGAGCGCCTTTTTCAACTTGTAGATTTTCCTTTCTTCTCCTTTCTTCACGAACCCCTCCGGTTGTGTAACAAACACTTGCTCTTCTAATTCTCCATGTAGAAAAGCTGACTTTACATCTAGATGATGTAATTCCCATGCTTCTTTTGCGGCCAATGAGATTAACAAACGCACCGTTTCAATCCGTGCTACGGGCGCAAATACCTCGTCATAGTCAATTCCTTCCTTTTGAACATAACCTTTTGCTACTACACGGGCTTTAAATTTATTAATTGAACCATCCGGATTTCTCTTAATTTTGAACACCCACTTTAATCCAATGGGTTTAACATTAACCGGGGGTTCAACTAACTCCCATGTATCATTCTTCTTAATCGACTCAATCTCTTGCTTCATAGCAACCATCCACTTGCTTGAAACTTTTGCTTCTTGAAACGTTCTTGGTTCATCATCTTCTATTAGGAGCAGATTTTGATCTTCATTATCAGTTGAGGTTCTTGAACTGGACCCCAATATGAAGTCATTAAATCTGGTTGGCATAGTTGAAACCTTCGAAGAACGCCTCAAAGCTGATTGAGTTTCTGTCGCATGAACTGGGTCAGGGGCATTTACAGCTTCGGCTTGGTTAGGTTGTTCATCAATGACCAGCTGATCTTCATGATTATCATGCTGATTTTCAGCTTCTTGATGATCCTCAACAGCCTCTACTTCATCGGTCACACCTGGGTTCATAAATCCACAACCCGTATCAATAGAACCATGCCATTCTATGACAAACATACCTGGGTTTAGCTCGTGTGTTTCGCTTCCAGCAACATACTTCCAGCCAAGTTCCTCATTAAACTCCGCATCACGACATACCACTACCTTCTTTAGTCTTGGATTGAACAATCGAAAACCTTTTGTTCCTGGCTCGTTTCCGATATAAATGAGTTGTGTTGACCTGTCTTCTAACTTAGGTAAATATGGCCTTGTTCCCGTTGCATAAGCCACACATCCAAATACCCGCAAACCTTCCAAGTTAGGCTTCTTTCCTTTGAAAGCCTCGTATGGTGTTTGATTAACTGGAGCTCGAGTTGAAACTCTATTAATCAAGAACGTAGCATGTCTTACTCCTTCAGCCCACATATAGTTTGGTACGTCTCATGCTTTCAAGATGCTTCTAGTCATTCCCATGAGAGTACGGTTTTGCCTCTCCACTACTCCATTCTGTTGCGGTGTGTAAGGAGTGGTTAAATGTCTTGTTATACCCTCGTTTTCACAGAAGTTGGTAAATTCTCTTGAAGTGAATTCACCTCCTCTATCGGTCCTTAGGGTTATAATCTTCTTTCCCGCCTTCCTCTCAACTAGAGCTTTGAACTTCTTGAAATATTCAAATGCCTTTCCTTTTTCCTTCAAGGCAAAAGTCCACATAAAACGTGAGAAGTCATCAATTAAAACGAATACGTACCTATTTCCCGCTATGGATGATGGAGAAATCGGTCCACATAGGTCGGCATGTATCAGTTGAAGAGAATGTGTTGCCCTAAATTTTGCTGCCTTAGGAAACGCCTTCTTGGTTTGTTTTCCTACCAAGCAAGATTCACACAACTTGTTCTCTTGATGAATTATTGGCAAATTTTCAACCATGCCCTTCATTGCCATTAATTCCATTGTCTCGAAATTAATGTGACCCATCCTAGCATGCCATAACCAAGCATCATCTTCCATCTTTGCTTTAAGACACACCGGACTTCCAACTTGGAGCTTTATTTTGTAGAGCCTATTGCTCGTTCTAGGAACCTTCATCAGAAGCTTGCCATCCGAGTCACGCATGGTGAGATAACTACCTCTCATACGAATGTCACATCCGCCTTCGGTAGCTTGCCCAAGACTAATGATATTGCTTTTTAGCTCGGGTAGATAATATACTCCAGTGATCAATCGTTGCTCGCCTGTTTTCCCTTCAATGATTATCGAACCCTTCCCTTTTATCTCGATGTAGGAGTTATCACCAAACTTCACTCTGCCGGAGATATTCTCATTCAACTCCGAAAAGTATTCTCAGATCCCCGTCATGTGATTACTTGCCCCATTATCTAAATACCAAGTGTCCTCCTCGTTTGGCTTAGTATTCAATTGGTTTGGGATAATCTTCTCTTCATTCAAGAATACGACTTCTTGAACGCTCTTTATCATAAAAAGTGTCGGGTCATCATCATCCTCCTTTTTCAGAAGATTTGCTTCATGCTTTTGCTTCTGTTCAAGTCGTTCAGGGCAGTTATAAGCAAAGTGACCATATTCGTCACACCTGAAGCATTGAATCTTTGAAAGGTCTCGGCCTTTGTTCTTCTTTTGATCCGTATTATTCCCGGTGTTGTTTTGGTTTCCTCGGTTGTGGTTATTGGCTTGACCACTACCACGGGATTTGTATTGACCTTTTCCGTTACCACCAGAGGAGTTCCTTCCTCGACCTTTCTCAGCCTTGTTCTTATCATATCTTTCAGCCCTTCCGAACATCAACTTGCCTTGATCTTCAGAGGTGGTGTCAACACCCTTCATTCTACCCTCGAATGCTTTCAATCTTCCAATAGCTTCTTGAAAAGACATAGTATTCAATTCAGCAAATTGTTCAATTGAGGAAACAATTGCAACAAACTTATCCGGTACGGATGCAAGTAGCTTCTTAACAAGTTTCTTGTCTTCATAAACTGTTCCCAAGCTATTTACTTCAGTTACAATTTTGCCCATCCTGGCCGCGAAGTCGTCAACTGATTCGTTTGGCTTCATCTTTAAGGCTTCAAATTCCGTTTCCAAGGTTTGCAACCTTGCTTCTCGAACCCGATCAACACCCACATACCTGGTCTTCAATGCTCCCCAGATTTCTTTGGCTGTGTTGAATCGTGACACTTGAAAAACAAGTTCTTCTGGAATCTCCTAAAAAAGTAACGCCACCACCATATGATCTTGCTTATCATCGACTGGTGTTCCCTCCTTTGGTTCCAGTGCATCGAGTATTCCATGGACTCGGAATACTGCTTTAACTCTTATTGCCCAGATGTTATAATTCGTGGCTGTTAACATCGGACATTGAAGAGTGGCTTTGGTATCATGTGGTCGACTGGACTCACCCTCTGCCATCGTCCTTCTACGCCTTCGGGTATAAGTTACAGGTGTAATTGGTTGTTGTTCCAGCCCGTTAGTAAACCTTGTTCGAAAACCTGTGCTCTTGATACCAATTCAAGATCGCTATACCAGATCGCAAGAACAAGAAGACTATAAAACTGGAAACAAAGAACACAACAATAACTGAAATTCGCTTTTCAATTAACAGAGAAATATTAGCTCTAAAACTCTGATGATCACACACTACCACAGGCTCGGTATGTTGTGTTTATATAGGGGTTGATACATGCTTACCAATCCTACTCCTAGTACAAATCGAATTCCCTAATTAAACCTGTGGAACGTTTTGTTCTGTTTGTTTGAGATATTTATGTATTGAATGTGTTTAGCATGCGGAATCTACTACAACACACTTAAAAGAACACAAGGTGGTGAGTTTAAGTAAACGTGAGAATGCAATGAACAAAGAACACAACTTTGGTTAACACAAAACGATTCAATATTATTGATGAAATAATACGGATGATCTAAGTATCACCGGGATTACAAAGTAATCTTGAATCTAAGATTGTAAAAAGGATTTGTGAATTGAAGTAACTAGGTTACTTGAGAGATAGTTTGTTTTTGGTTATGAGTTGGTAAAGATGCATGCATGAAGTGGTGACTAAGATATCCTTTTATAATGATAAGGATATCTTCTTACAAGATTGTCAAGTGGTTGTGTTGGTCCCTTTACACGATTAGAATTAACTAGAAAGTTAATCTATTGGTGTTAATGACTAATACAATGTTTAAGGATTATTCTAACAGTTATAAAACGTGAATGTAAAAACAACAATATTTTTCAACGTTTAAATTCTTATTAGAAATAATTCCAAGAATCTATACCCAAGTGTTTTGCGGAACAAACACTTGGGATTGAATAGACAAGGGTATGGGGTGTCTCCTATCGAAACTCAAGTTTTGCTTGAGTGGTAACAATATACCCACTGAGCTATCTCAGTGAGTTGTATACTCTTTGTAGGAGAGAAGTTCCTTTGTAAAAGTTCAAGACTTTAATTATACAAAGCACACCTTAACTTCTCTCACAGTTGCTCTATTTATACACAAGTATTCTAAGTATAAGTGATTAAATATAATACAAGTTGTTGAGGTTGCGTGTCTGACAATTACAAATAGTAATTGTTATTTCCAAGAACCAATAGGAAAGGGCTAAATAAGTCTTTGGGAGTTGTTGGCTGACACTCCATGACTTTTTAGCCGCAATAGGGAAGGTTGAGTCTGACAAGAGAAGAGTGTTGGGTTTACACTCTTATCTTCTCAGATCTTTTCCCTATTGTTCCCGCCTTTTCTTCAGGCGTTGGTTCCTCAGTCATTCAATCACTTTGTTGGTTGAGGAGACTGGGGTTCAGTGAGCTCTTATCCAATACTCACTGAATCCATCATCTTCTTCTTTGGCTTAAGTCCTACTCAGGGAGTACCGCCTTCCTGAGTAGTGAATCCTTCTTCTTGAATTCGCCTTAAGCATCCTGAAGATGACTCACTGAGAGGCTGTTCTCTCAGTGACTTGAATTGTTCTCGGTTTAAGTTAACACTTAGTTAATTTGTGTCCAAATCATGTTCGAAGCATTCTTGGGTTTTACATGACCCAACAATCTCCCCCTATTTGGATATAAATTATTCCTAAGTGTTTTGATCAGATATGAGTGAGCTAACGACTTCTGCTCATACTGAATGTACTAGAATGTAAATAAGGACACTGAAATAATAAAAACATCATCTTATTAATATCATTTACAAGTCCTAACAAAACTAAGTACAAAAAAGGATAGTGTTGGGTATACAGGCAGGTCATCAGTTCAACTTGATTCCAAGGGCTTCAAGCTTGGGCTTCTTCGACTGCAGCTCATGTTGGTCAGGATGTTCATTGATTTTTCTTTTCAGGTCATGACAAAACCTCACATTCTCAGGACTCTTGAGTGGAGAGGCCATCATTAGAAAGCCTAGCATAGCTTTGATCCCTGATAGATCTATATCACTCCACCTCTGGAAGGCTTTGTCACCAAACTCATCAATGAAGAACAACCCTCTTTCAGGCTGTTCAATGACCATATTGTTTCTGAAAGGAACACCTTCAGGGAGAGCCCTATTGCAGTCAAGACCAGGAATCTTGATCTCAGGCTCAGCTTCTATCTTCTTTCTTTTCCTTGAAGAAGACTGAGAGGAAGCAGGTTGTGCAGATTCAGGGAGAAGAGATTGAATGCCAAGTTCCTGAGGTGCTGCTGCCAATCTTTCATACCTCAGACTCAATGACTTCATCAGATTAGGGACCACAACATTTGATTTCTTTGCTATTAATGGACCCAACTCGTCCAATTCAGTAATCCCAAAGTCAGCGAATCTGAAAGGTGAATGAACGTCAAAGTTTCTCTTGTCAGCACCTCTGTAGACAGTGACAACGGCAGGATTGGTGTTTCTTTGAATATGAACATCAGTGATTGGTTCTGGCTTCATCCTTTCAGTCATATACCACTGATATTTCTTAATCCTATTCTGCCTGATCTCTTCAGCCCTTTTGGCTCTTTCCTACCTTTTCTGCCTGAGAGTGGTCATTTCCTCAGACTGAGCTTTCACAAAGGTCATACCACCTTCTCTTCCTGAGAGATCCTTAGCCTCAAGACCAATTTTCTCAGCCTCTTCATGAACAACCTTGATTAAGGCAGACTTGCTTGCCTTCTCCTCTTCCTTCAACTTCTTCTTTGCCTCCTCTTCCTGAAGATAAGTACTGAGTTCATCAGCTGAGAAGTGGTAAAGAACTCCATCAATTTCATATGGGATCCTGAGTGGTGATTCAGGATCATTTGCAACCGTGATAGGTGCTGGTTGAGGCTCAGGCTCAGTGAGAATGCCTTTGCCTTTATCTTGATGGGAGGAAGAGGCTTCAGGAATGTCTTCCTCAGTGTGAGAAGGAGGTTGTTGGCTTTGGCTGGAGACTCCAGTGTCTTTCTCCCCCTCAACTGTTGCTTGAGCCATGGTGATAGCAAGAGTTGGAGTCACTGGAGCAGTAGGACCTTTGAAGGCCTGATAGATCTCAGTCATCATTGATTTGATGTCCGAGGTGTCTTTTTGAAGACTTGAGATCTGATCTGCCAGAGAAGCCTGAGAAGCCTCGATGCCTGACATCCTTGACCCAAGAGACCATGCCAAGGATGTTGAAGATTGTGCCCAAGTACTGAGTGAGTCCAAGGAGGTAGTAAGACCCTGAAGTTTAGAATCCTTCAGTAAGCTGAAGAGATCATGGATTTCAGCTGACTGCTTCTGATAAGTCTCAGCAGCTTGAAGGATCTTTTCAGTGAGTATGGGGTCATCTTTAACAGCTGACTGAATAGTACCAAGGCTTTTGGTGATGCCTTCAAGAGAAAGATTGAACTTCTGGAAATGAAGATCAATAGCTGTCAGGGAATGTTTGGTGTCTGATTGGATTTCGATCACATCTTCATGAAAACTTTCAACATCTGCCTTCAGGTTGGCATAGTGAACAGCTGCTTCAGTGTGTTGATCAAACATCTCATCAGTGAGACCAGTGAAAAGAGCATTGTTGGTCTTCAGTAGGAATTTGACCAACTTTCTTTCAGTGAGGGGAAGAGAGTTATCATACTTCTGGAGAATGTCAGTAGATGAATCAGAAGATTGAGAGCCTGACTCTTCACTTTGGCTTGGAGAGGGCTGATGTGATGGTTCAGGTTGTTCAGGTTGTACATCAGTTTCCATATCCTCTCCTGCCTCAAAAATTTCTTCTTCACTCTCTTCCCTGAGCTCTTCATCAGACTCCATAAAGGCCTGATAGTCCCCCATGGACTCAATACCCAAAAAATCAACCGGCTCCTCTTTATAAAAAGATTTGCCTTCGGTTTGGTCAGGTCCTGACCCCTTTGTCATAATAACTGAGTGGGTTGTCTCAGCCTGACTAGCCATAATAACTGGGGTAACACCAGCCTGGCTTTTGGGGGCAGTTCCTGAAAGACTGGATCCGCCTGAGGGGTTGATGGGTTCCATATCAGCGGGTTGTTTCTTTCCCTCTGAGTCTTTGTCCCCCTTAGCACCTTCAACTACTGATGGGTGCTTTTCAGTAGTATCACTAGGTACTGATTGTGAGAGTTTGTGGACCCCCTTCCCATCAGGATTGTTCTGTCCTTCAGGGGATTTAGGATCCTTTTCTCCCTGAGATCCTGAGGGTGATTGCTCAGGAACGTTAGCGGGATGTGAGTGTTTGTAGGTCCCCTTCTCAGTAAGGTAGTGCTGCCTTACCGAGGATTTAGAACCCTTTCCTCCCTTGGGAACTGATTGTTTTTTGACAGCTCCTTCATCGGGATGTGAGGGGGTGTGGGTCCTCTTCCCAGTAGGTTGGTGCTGCCCTACCGAGGGTTCAGGACCCTTTCCTCCCTTGGGCACTGACTGTGATTTATCAGTACCTTCATCGGGATGTGAGGGGGGAATGCTTCCTGATCCCTCTGACTTGTTTATGTCAGTTGGACCATGTGGAATGGGAGTGCCCGAGGTCACTGAGGATGATTGCTCAGTGACTTCCGTTGGCCTTTGTTTTGAGGTCAAGAGGGTCTCAGAAATGGGTGTCTCAGAGGTCTCGGCCTTTTTCAACCTCTTTTTGAGGTTGAGTTGGTTTTGAGGATCAGTCTCAGTGGCGAGTGGCTTGGGTCTAACCACCTGGCTGGACTGACCCTTCTTTGTCTTCTTCACCTTTTTGGTCGGTGAAGGAACTGGAGAGATAGCGTCATTACCCTGAATGACTGATTGCATGTAGTCAGTCAGGGCAATATGTGTAACCTCACTGATGCTACTAGTGAAGTTTGACTTGTGCAGTACCTCAGGCTTCGTACCTTCTGCATCAGTCCTCACATAGTCAGAACCGAGTAGGTCCTGAAGCACACAGGAAACAAATCTAGGATAGGACATGTGCCTTTGCCTATGTTTTCCTGAGAGCTTAGCAACGAGGTCTCGGAAGATTATTCCTCCGATGTCTATTTTTGTACCCTCAAGGAGACTGAACAACATCAATTGTTGTGATGAGTTCAACTGTTCCGTAGAGGATTTGTTTCCACCCAGGACCTGAATGACAAATGTCATCAGTATCCTCCAAATAGGGTGGAACCATGTTTTGACTACTGGAGCCTTTTCCAGTAAGCCTCCCACAGACATTCCTGGACGTCTGGGGTCATGGGGTGCAAGAAAGATCAGTTCATTCTTTATATCCTGATCAGTAGGGTTGGGATAAAAGGCTTCAGCAAAGTCAAGGCCTGTGGCTTTGATGAATG
Source organism: Artemisia tridentata subsp. tridentata (assembly GCA_021014915.2). Classification (NCBI taxonomy): domain Eukaryota; kingdom Viridiplantae; phylum Streptophyta; class Magnoliopsida; order Asterales; family Asteraceae; genus Artemisia; species Artemisia tridentata. The sequence continues at coordinate 336,068,845 of CP139501.1, forward strand.
CTGAGTAGTCAAAGGAGAGGGTTCTACTCCCATTCATCACCGTGAAGGTGATGATTGACTCTTTGGTGTCTTTGGGGCTGGTTGCCACAGCCGTACACCAGAATTCCCTCAAATAGTCATGATAGATGACTGAGGGGGTATGGGTGAAAGCCTTTGCAAGAAAACAATTACGAAGATATTTCAGAACGTCCTTGTAGGCTGGGTAGATTTGTGGATATGAGAAATTTCCCACCACATTATTTTTGGTTAGGTCTACACCCTCCATTGTGAAATCCACGTTGGGGGCATATTTCACAGCTTTAGAAGAAGCCATTTTTGGGTAAGTCTGGGTTTGACTAAGGTTAAAGGGGTTCTAAAGCTTAAGAATGCACACACAATTTGTTTTTGAGAATAAAAAATGGCAGAGTTTTGCTTAAAATTCTATAAAAACGTGTGTATGTATTCGTCTGGTTGGGGTATTTATAGGAAAGAGGAGATGGGGGTGTTTTGGTCATTTGAGCAAATCGTTATTTATTCAAAAAAAATTATTTGGAAATTGATTTGAATAATAAGTTTTGGGATCCGCATTTAATGCCAACACTCCACTTTCCTGGTTTAGCGCAACAGTCGAGGTGAACAGTTGAGCAGTTCTGCAAAAGTGCAACTTGCAGAGATGAGTCATCACATATTTGAAATGTGATTGGAGAGGCATTTAATGCCAAGTGGGAATGTGGTGGCCCATAGGTGGAAGCCAGAAAGGCTAAAAAGAACAAATATTCTTGAATTAAATATGTGTTCAGTTACCAACCTCGGACATTTACTAACTAGATACTTAGAGCATTTAAGTTAGTATTTAATGTCCTTTTCAGGGTCCTGAATGACTTTTCATTCAGTGATTGGTTTTCAGGGACTTGGGTTTAGTCACTGATGATTCAGGAATGAGGATTGATTCCTGAGACAAGGATTCAGGAACTTGGGTTTAGTTCCTGAGGATGATGATTCAGTGAGATGTTTTCACTGATATACATATTGAGTCAGGGACCTGAGATGTTAAGAATTTACACTTTTGTTGGAAGAGAAAAAAAATTAGTTAGTGGACTGATTCTCTATATCCAACATTCCTAATTCAGCTTTCAGTCTTGTGAAGGTTGGTTCATCCAAAGGTTTGGTGAAGATATCAGCTAACTGATATTCAGTAGGAATGAAGTGTAATTCAATGTCACCATTTATGACATGGTCCCTGATGAAGTGATATCTGATATCAATATGTTTTGTTCTCTGATGAAGAACAGGGTTGTTAGAGATTGCAATTGCACTTGTGTTGTCACAAAAGATGGGTACCATCTTGTACTGAATTCCATAGTCACTGAGTTGACTTTTCATCCAGAGTACATTTGCACAGCAACTAGCTGCAGCAACATATTCAGCCTCAGCTGAGGATAGGGCAACTGATTGTTGCTTCTTAGCACTCCAACAGACTAATTTCCCACCTAGAATTTGGCAGGAGCCTGATGTGCTTTTTCTATCCATGTTGCATCCAGCATAGTCAGAGTCTGAGTATCCTTTGAGATCAAGTCCTGAGCACTTTGGATAGTATAATCCAAGGTTAGGAGTGCCCTTCAGGTACCTGAATATCCTTTTCACAGCAGTGACATGAGATTCTCTTGGGTTAGATTGATATCTGGCACATAGACATACTGAGAATTGGATATCAGGCCTTGATGCAAGTAGATACATCAGTGATCCTATCATTCCTCTAAAGAGAGTTTGATTGACTGGTTTACCAGTTAGGTCAGGACCAAGGTTGTTTGGGGGAGCCATGGGAGTTTTGACTGAGGCACAGTCACTGAGATCATACTTCTTCAGTAGATTCTTTACATACTTCTCTTGACTGATAGTGGTTCCTCTATCAGTCTGCTTGATCTGAAGACCAAGAAAGTATGTCAGTTCCCCCATCATGCTCATTTCAAACTTCTTTGCCATTAGTTTTTCAAATTGTTTGCAAAGTTTGAAACTTGTTGAGCCAAAGATGATGTCATCAACATACACTTGTACTAGTATGACATCATTATTTGTCTTATAGATAAACAATGTGTTGTCTATCTTGCCTCTGACAAATTTGTTTTGGATTAAGAAGGCTGAGAGAGTCTCATACCATGCCCTGGGAGCTTGCTTCAGTCCATAAAGGGCTTTGTTAAGCTTATAGACATGATCAGGAGACTCATGGCTTTCAAATCCAGGAGGTTGCTCAACATAAACTTCTTCTTTCAGTGATCCATTTAAGAATGCACTTTTGACATCCATTTGGTACACCTTGAAGTTCATGTATGTAGCAAAAGCAAGGAAGATCCTGATGGCTTCCATCCTTGCTACTGGTGCAAATGTTTCTTCATAGTCAATGCCTTCTTGTTGATTATAGCCTTTGGCTACAAGTCTGGCTTTGTTTTTAATGACTATGCCATTTTCATCAGTTTTGTTTTTGAATACCCATTTCATGCCAATGACTGAGACATTCTCAGGACATTTGACCAAGGTCATTACCTTGTTTCTGTCAAATTGTTCTAGTTCATCATGCATGGCCTGAACCCAACTTGGATGTTTAAGTGCTTCTTTAACACTTTTGGGTTCAATTGTGGAAATGAAGTCCACAAATAGGCATTCGTTGGATGAGGCTGCTCTCAGTTCAGCAGCCATGCTTCTTGTAAGCATGCCTTCAGAAGGCTCACCAATGATATTGACAAGTTCTATATCCTGAGATCTGGTCCAACTATCCTGAGGTCTTGGGAGTGGGTTAGAACTTGTAGAAGCCTGATGGGTATGATCAGGATTAGACACAAGATTTCCATTTTCTTGTGTGTCTAAGTGGGTTGTGTCATCACTGAGATTGTTTGGGTCCTGAGTATTTTGTTCAGACTGAAGGATATCATCAGTTCTTGTATGTGTTTCAACAAACTCAGTGATGGTTGGGTTTGGTAGGTTGTGAGGGATAATGTAGTAGGAGAGGTTAGCATCATCTTGATACTGGGTAGAAGAATTGTTTTCAGACAGATATTCATCAGGAGGATATCTAGAAGAATTATCAATTCCTATTTCTTCTACTGAGGCAGTTGAGAACCTGATTGAATCAGTGCTCTCATCAAAGGTAACATGAAATGTTTCCTCAGTCTGCTGTCTCCTTGTGTTGAACACTTTGAAGGCTTTTGAGACAAGTGAGTATCCTAGGAAGTATCCATCATCAGCTTTTGCATCAAATTTTCCTAGGTGATCCTTGTGATTATGAATAAACACAGGACACCCAAAGACATGAAAGTAGCTGATGTCAGGGATTCTTCCTTTGAATAACTCATATGGGGTTTTCCCATGTCTCTTGACAATTATGGATCTGTTTTGTGTATAACAGGCAGTTTTGACTGCTTCAGTCCAAAAATGGTTGGAAAGGACTGATCCACATAGCATTGTCCTGGCAGCTTCAATGAGTGTTCTGTTTTTCCTTTCAGCAACACCATTTTGTTCAGGTGTGTATGGAGAGGAAAAGTTTTGGGAAATACCTTTCTCATCACAGAAACATTCAAGTTCATTATTTTTGAACTCAGTCCCATTGTCAGTTCTAATTTGTTTGACCTTAATGTCATTTTGATTTTCAATGTTCCTGACAAAGGACATGATTGTTTCAGCTGCCTGACTCTTTTTGATCAGGAAGAATACCCAGGTGTATCTTGAGTATTCATCCACTATGACCAGAGTATACTTCTCATGGTTAATAGACCTTGGACTGACAGGTCCAAATAGATCCATATGAAGAAGATGTAGGCAGTTTCTGATGGAAAAGTTGATTTTGGTTTTAAAGGAAGCTCTGTGATGTTTACCTTTTTCACAAGCTGAGCATGGTTTATCCTTAGAAAACACAAGTGATGGTAAGCCAAGGACTTTGTTTTGTTTTACAAGATTGTTAATGTTCTTAAAGTTCAGGTGGGTTAGTCTCTTATGCCAAAGCCAGTTGAGTGCATCAGTGGCCTTAGCAAAGAGACATGTTCCATCCTGAGTTAGACTTGACATGTCTAATACATAAACATCTTGTCTCCTTGGTGCAATGAGGACAATTTCCTTATTTGCATTGAAGATGGTTCCTTGCTTATCATCAAACTGAACTATGTACTTAGCATCACATAGTTGACTGACACTGATCAGATTATACTTAAGACCATTTACATATGCTATCCTAGTAAAGACAATACCATTGCAGTTAACTGAACCATAACCTTCAGTGAGACATGATGAATTGTCAGCAAATATCACTTTGGGTCCTGGTTCTTCCACATATTTGTGCAGACACTCCTTAACACCAGTCATGCTCCTTGAACATCCACTATCTAGATGCCAAACAGGATTCCTAGCATGTTTCTGCACAAATAGTAAACTAGGTCAGTTCTTTCTAGGACTCCATTTCATGGAGGGTTTGGTATTGTAGGTCCTTATGAAAGTATTAATTGATTCATGGTCAGTGGTTGAGTGGACTGAGCTACCACATGTTTTGCATTTGGTAGTAGGGTTAGCCTCAGTAGTCTGAGAGGATTGCTTCATTCTTCTTTTTGACTGAATGACCTTGTCTTTTCCTGAGGATTTCTGAGTGGAGCTTCCACTAGATTCACCATGTTTGTCATATTGACAATCGTCAGGATGGTGGTCATTAAATCCACACAAAGGGCAGGGAGGAAAAGGCTTGGCCTTTTGCTTCTGTTTCTGCTTAGAATCAGAAGGATAGTTCAGGCACTGAGCCTTGAGTCCTGAAAAGTTTGACATGACTGAGCATTGTTTATGATCAGAGGTCCTGTGATCTTCCTTTTTGCAAATCATGCAATAAAGAACTCTATAACAATCATCAGTGAGATGATTTGTATAGTTGCAAAGCTCACATCTTTTCAGTGGTTTGGTGGGCTTGGGTTTGGTCTTTGAGGAAGTTGGTTTTTGTTCCTTCTTGGATTGAGAAGATTTCTCAGAAGAGTCAATCTTTTCTCCTAGCTTCCTGACCATTTCAGCCAACTGATCAATTTTTGAGTCAGGGCTTTGGGTAGTTTCTTCAGAAGGGACTGAAGTTGATGAGTCATCAGTATTTACTGAGACATCAAGGTTTGCTCTTTTCAGGATGGTTGTTCCCCTTCCTGATCTCTCCTTAGGAGAGTGTGGTGAGAAGACCATAGGTGGGAGGCCTAGGTTAGGTTTAGCACCCTGAAGGGTATTCAGTGGAGGAAGTGGAGGGTATGATTCTGATTCAGACTCATCCAAGGACTCAGTGAGTGGTTCAGTGAGTTCAAGCTTACTGAGTTTTTCAGTGAGTCCTAGCATATTTTTCAAGGCCTGACTTTCAGGAAGCAAGATCTTTCCAGTCTCAAAGTTTGGTAACTTACTGACTGGGTTGTCCCTGACAATCCAGTCATTTGACTTGGGAAGCATTTCTTGCTCAAAAGATATGCCAGCTGGAACAAAGTTTAATTCATTTTGACACACAATTGGATCAACCATAAGAGGGTCAATGCCAATGGTTTTCTGAGAGATTAATCCCATAGTGTCAAAAACCTTAGGGTTCTTCTTGGTCCAGCTTTGAATGATAGCCTTTTCTTTGTTAAGTTCAGTTTGAAGGACTTGGTTTTGTTTCAAAATCTCAGTGTTCTGAATTTGTAGAGTTATTGTTTCTAGTTTGGCTTGCTTAAGTACAAGCAGTTCATCTCTACATTTATTCAATTCTGACACAATAATGTTATATTTTGAAAGCAAGTTAAGCCTTTGTTCTTCAACAAACTTTAAATCAACACAAATGTAATTCATGTAAGACTTCCAATCAGAATCATCATCCATAGAAAGTAAAGTATTAACCTTTTTCATGGTGATGTTGACCCACTCTCCATTTCTAGCATGGCCTTTTCCTACAGCCACCTGATCCTCTTCAGAAAGTGCCATCAGTGCACTAACTCTTATTTCCTCATCCGAGGAAACCTCTTCATCATCCCAATCATATGCTTCAGCTAATAAAACCTTGTTCTTTGTCTGAATAGGTTTAGATGTTTGAGCAGCCTGAGACAATATGGGGTTAGTTTCAAGAAGTGCAAGTTTAGCTTTGACATTCCTATATTTTGTTTCAAAATCCTTTTGACCCTTGTTTTGGTATTGTTGGGTGGACTGAAATATTTTAGGTTGAAACTTGCTAGTTCCTGAAAATTTGTAAGAGGGTTCTGAGAAAGTTTTAGAATAACAGTCCTTAGCAAAATGACCCTTTTTACCACATTTAAAGCATTCAGTGGTTTCATTTGCTTTTGATTTTGTAAAGTTGGACTGATTTCTTTTGATGAAACGTTTTGAACTAGCAAGGAGTGCCCTCTCTTGGAATTCCAAGTTCAGGTCATTCAGGTATTCCTCATCAGTCCTTTCATCAATTTCTTCTTCAGAAACCTCTTGAGTATCCTGCACAACACCATTAGAATAGAAAGCAGTTGATATGGGTGTTGAGGTTAAGGCCTTTTTGGACTCATGTGTTTTTGAGTCAGGGTATCTCCTTGAGATCAAGTTGTCTTCATAGACAAACTTCCCATAAATTTCAGGGAACTCGAGGGTCTGAATGTGGTTAGCATTCCTCAGGCCTTGTGAGAAGTTGAGCCACTTCTCAGGGAGACTGTTGACAAAGCCAACATTTGTCTCATGTTTGGTCAGTACAACACCATCATTTGATAATTCATTTATCAAAGTTTTGTATCTGGTGTAGGTCTGTGAGAGACTTTCAGAGTCCTTTTCCCTGAAAGTATTATACTCAAGTTTAAGGTCCATGACCCTATTTTCCTTGGTATCTGAGGGACCCTCAAAGCTGTTTACCAAGTCATCCCAAGTTTGCTTGGCTGTTAGACAGTTGATGACTGATTCCATTATATCGTCAGGAAGACATGATATAAGGATGCTTTTCAGGCGTTGGTCTTGATTGACCACCCTCCTCTCATCTATGGTCCATTGGGCTTCAGGCTTGTTTAGCCCTGTGCCAGTCTTAGGGACAAATGGGCCATCCCTGATACAGGTGATGTAGTAGGTTTCCATACCAGTAAGATAGCAAATCATACGCTTCTTCCATTTGCTAAATTTCCCAGTTTAAAGTCTGGGTGCAACAGCTGAGTAGCTGCCACCCTTTTTGTCGACTAGCTGGGGTACATTGATATCAGCCATAGTAGGATCTTGGTTTTAAAAACCTAGAGCACTCTTGGTTAATTTAAAAGATTTTATAAACCAGAGGCTCTGATACCACTTGTTGGTCCCTTTACACGATTAGAATTAACTAGAAAGTTAATCTATTGGTGTTAATGACTAATACAATGTTTAAGGATTATTCTAACAGTTATAAAACGTGAATGTAAAAACAACAATATTTTTCAACGTTTAAATTCTTATTAGAAATAATTCCAAGAATCTATACCCAAGTGTTTTGCGGAACAAACACTTGGGATTGAATAGACAAGGGTATGGGGTGTCTCCTATCGAAACTCAAGTTTTGCTTGAGTGGTAACAATATACCCACTGAGCTATCTCAGTGAGTTGTATACTCTTTGTAGGAGAGAAGTTCCTTTGTAAAAGTTCAAGACTTTAATTATACAAAGCACACCTTAACTTCTCTCACAGTTGCTCTATTTATACACAAGTATTCTAAGTATAAGTGATTAAATATAATACAAGTTGTTGAGGTTGCGTGTCTGACAATTACAAATAGTAATTGTTATTTCCAAGAACCAATAGGAAAGGGCTAAATAAGTCTTTGGGAGTTGTTGGCTGACACTCCATGACTTTTTAGCCGCAATAGGGAAGGTTGAGTCTAACAAGAGAAGAGTGTTGGGTTTACACTCTTATCTTCTCAGATCTTTTCCCTATTGTTCCCGCCTTTTCTTCAGGCGTTGGTTCCTCAGTCATTCAATCACTTTGTTGGTTGAGGAGACTGGGGTTCAGTGAGCTCTTATCCAATACTCACTGAATCCATCATCTTCTTCTTTGGCTTAAGTCCTACTCAGGGAGTACCGCCTTCCTGAGTAGTGAATCCTTCTTCTTGAATTCGCCTTAAGCATCCTGAAGATGACTCACTGAGAGGCTGTTCTCTCAGTGACTTGAATTGTTCTCGGTTTAAGTTAACACTTAGTTAATTTGTGTCCAAATCATGTTCGAAGCATTCTTGGGTTTTACATGACCCAACAATCTCCCCCTATTTGGATATAAATTATTCCTAAGTGTTTTGATCAGATATGAGTGAGCTAACGACTTCTGCTCATACTGAATGTACTAGAATGTAAATAAGGACACTGAAATAATAAAAACATCATCTTATTAATATCATTTACAAGTCCTAACAAAACTAAGTACAAAAAAGGATAGTGTTGGGTATACAGGCAGGTCATCAGTTCAACTTGATTCCAAGGGCTTCAAGCTTGGGCTTCTTCAACTGCAGCTCATGTTGGTCAGGATGTTCATTGATTTTTCTTTTCAGGTCATGACAAAACCTCACATTCTCAGGACTCTTGAGTGGAGAGGCCATCATTAGAAAGCCTAGCATAGCTTTGATCCCTGATAGATCTATATCACTCCACCTCTGGAAGGCTTTGTCACCAAACTCATCAATGAAGAACAACCCTCTTTCAGGCTGTTCAATGACCATATTGTTTCTGAAAGGAACACCTTCAGGGAGAGCCCTATTGCAGTCAAGACCAGGAATCTTGATCTCAGGCTCAGCTTCTATCTTCTTTCTTTTCCTTGAAGAAGACTGAGAGGAAGCAGGTTGTGCAGATTCAGGGAGAAGAGATTGAATGCCAAGTTCCTGAGGTGCTGCTGCCAATCTTTCATACCTCAGACTCAATGACTTCATCAGATTAGGGACCACAACATTTGATTTCTTTGCTATTAATGGACCCAACTCGTCCAATTCAGTAATCCCAAAGTCAGCGAATCTGAAAGGTGAATGAACGTCAAAGTTTCTCTTGTCAGCACCTCTGTAGACAGTGACAACGGCAGGATTGGTGTTTCTTTGAATATGAACATCAGTGATTGGTTCTGGCTTCATCCTTTCAGTCATATACCACTGATATTTCTTAATCCTATTCTGCCTGATCTCTTCAGCCCTTTTGGCTCTTTCCTACCTTTTCTGCCTGAGAGTGGTCATTTCCTCAGACTGAGCTTTCACAAAGGTCATACCACCTTCTCTTCCTGAGAGATCCTTAGCCTCAAGACCAATTTTCTCAGCCTCTTCATGAACAACCTTGATTAAGGCAGACTTGCTTGCCTTCTCCTCTTCCTTCAACTTCTTCTTTGCCTCCTCTTCCTGAAGATAAGTACTGAGTTCATCAGCTGAGAAGTGGTAAAGAACTCCATCAATTTCATATGGGATCCTGAGTGGTGATTCAGGATCATTTGCAACCGTGATAGGTGCTGGTTGAGGCTCAGGCTCAGTGAGAATGCCTTTGCCTTTATCTTGATGGGAGGAAGAGGCTTCAGGAATGTCTTCCTCAGTGTGAGAAGGAGGTTGTTGGCTTTGGCTAGAGACTCCAGTGTCTTTCTCCCCCTCAACTGTTTCTTGAGCCATGGTGATAGCAAGAGTTGGAGTCACTGGAGCAGTAGGACCTTTGAAGGCCTGATAGATCTCAGTCATCATTGATTTGATGTCCGAGGTGTCTTTTTGAAGACTTGAGATCTGATCTGCCAGAGAAGCCTGAGAAGCCTCGATGCCTGACATCCTTGACCCAAGAGACCATGCCAAGGATGTTGAAGATTGTGCCCAAGTACTGAGTCCAAGGAGGTAGTAAGACCCTGAAGTTTAGAATCCTTCAGTAAGCTGAAGAGATCATGGATTTCAGCTGACTGCTTCTGATAAGTCTCAGCAGCTTGAAGGATCTTTTCAACTAAATATCTATTACAAAATATCTAATCGACTTGACATAAGCTTGGCAGGCTCTTCATCAGCTAGCAGTACCTTCTACCCAGAAGGTACTGGTAGAACATCTTCGTACTCTTCAAAAATCAACTAGCAGGCTCTTTAACATCTTTGGCAGGCTCTTTGACTTGAACATTTTATTCCCAACAATCCTCCCTAAACTTGTTATTTCCATTAAAATACACAAGTTTCTGATGAATAAAATACATACCTTGAGGATTTGAGAGAACTCTTCCAAAAACCTTCACTCCCTGTTCTTCCTTTTTCTTTCATATTGCTCAGATATGCTCCTCAGCAAACTCTGAACAATTTCTGAGTTCTCATCATCTTTGTCACACCTTAATCTCTTGGAGATCATGGTTTTAAGCACTTCATAACTAAGTGGATACTCTTTCTCAGCCAACATAAAGAGTTCTATCCCACTCTGTGTGAAAAGGTGATGAATATTGCTATGGCTTAGAAATTCCCAAGTTGTTGAAGGATCATAATAGGGAAATTTCCAATGAACATCTTTGGGATCAGGATCAAACATCCTATTGAATTCTACCCAAAGTTCTTGTTCCTTAGCATCTGTACTAGAAGTTGTGTCTAGTCTAATCTGCACTAGATTCCACAATTCTTCCAAGTCTGCTCTGTCACATGCTCTAACTAAATTTTCAAAATTCTTGAAGATAGCAAACTGACCCCCAACCCTTGTTATTTTTCATGATTTTCCTAATCTATCATGGTTGATCTCCCAATCAATAATAGGTCTTCTACAGCTAATTGGATCAGCATGTATGATAGTAGGCAAAGTAATCAACATTTTACTTACTTGCTCTGTGTCCAATTTTGCTACTTCTTTCTTCTGAGCATCCTTCTTCTTTATTGAGGGGTGTACATCAGATGGAACATTATAGTAAAGACTTTTGTAGGCTTGAAGATACAGGAAGAAGATTTCATCAGCAGATTTCTTCTTTAGTCGATAGTCAGTCCAATTTGCCTGACCTTTCAAAAACCTTTTCATAAAAATCACCTGATCTTTCTGAGCTTGTCCTACCTTAAAACCTCTCTTCTGACTTTCCTTCATCTTCTCAAAAAATGTCAGCCAAAGCTGCTTCTTTATACTTCTTGTTGATGAATGATTCAAGTGCTTCTGTTTTCTCATCAGAATTGAGATTCTTGTCATTTACTATAATTGCCGCTTGACCTTTCACAATTGGATCATTATTGATAATCCATAGCATCTGTGCATCAAAGGTTTCTTGAGCAATTTGAGTATCAAGAAGAGTCTGAGCAGCATCTTCAGCATCTTTCTGCTCTTTCATTACTGCAAGCATTCTTGAGGCTTCAAGTGCTTTTAGCTCTTCTTCATGAACCCTTTTGGCTTCTTCTTCTCCTAAAGCCATCTGAATTTGCTGAGTTCTTTTCAACTTTTTGGACTTTGGCTCATCTTCAATCATAATGCCTTTGCCCTTATCCTTTGGAGTTGGTGCTTGTGATGGAGCAGAAGATTGCTCATCAGCAGCAAAAATCCTCCCCTGAACAAACAAATTCCCTTGAGGCTCTAAATCCCTCTTTCTCTTGTACACTTTCTCAGCAGACCCTTTATACCCCATAGCCAATAGCCTTTCTATCCTAGCAGGCTCTTCTTCTGGCCTAGCAGGCTCTTGCCCTGCTCCAACAGGCTCTTCATCATAAACTTGAGTTCCATCATGGAATTCAAATTGAGCCTCTTCCTCATCTTCAGAACTATCCTTCCTCCCCTTTTTGGAAGAGTGACCTATCCTATCAGCATCTGACTGTGAAGAACTAGATAAAACAACCTTTGCAGACTTTTTACCCTTTAGCTTCTTCACTTCACCCTCCAATCTCTTTACCCTCTTTACTAATTTGATGTTGATCTCAGAAAACTTCTTGCTTTGACTTTTAAGAGCATCTTCTAAGAACTTCACCTTATCTTTCAGTTCTTGCATTGTCTGAGGTGATTGGGTTTGTGATACATGATGTGATGATGTTGGTGGTGTTGCTGATGGTACTGGAGATGGTATTGGTGATGTTTGATGTGTTGGGGAAATGTAACCATGTGAAGAACTAGATGATGGTGTATCAGCTGATGGTGTTGGTTCTTCTGGATGTTGTGGTAACATTTCATCAAAAAGTGGTATTTCTTCCCCTCTGAAACCAATTCTCATATTTGAAAATACTTTGTGAGAAAGTTTTGGTGTGTCATAAATTGAGTCTGTGGGAAGTAACAAATGTTTTAATTTTGCAATGATGCACCCAATAAATCTTGGATACATCAAAAACTTTGTTTCACTTTTCACATTTTTAATCAATCCCTCAAAAATATGTTTTGAAAAATTGTATTTTCTGTTTGTGGCTAAGCAAATGAGAGCAGAAGCCATGTTTCCACTAAATTGCTCCCAAGAGGTTTTCTTCTGGCTCAAACAGTGAAGGATTGTGTGAATCAAAAATCTCCATTGTGGAGTAAGATGCTTTTTCAGAAAAGTGAGTTTGTTAGACTCAGCATGATACCCCATTCTTTGTAAATTTTCAAAAATTTCAGTATCTGGTAACTGACTAATACCATCAGAATCATCCAAATGAAGATGTCTTCTTATGGATGACTCAGTAAGAGCCAAATGTTTACCATCCACTTTGGCCTTAATTCTTTGTTCCCCATTTTCAGAAGTTTTAATTTTAGCAGATTGCCAAAATTGTAAAATTTGTGTTTCATAAATAGTGGGATTGACTAGCAAAGCAAACCTGATGTAGGAGTTGTTTAAAAAGTCCACTACTTGATGAAATGAGGCATTATCCTCTGACTTCTCCAAAAATGCTAACTGATTGTGACGTTGGACAAAATCTAGAACAACTATGGAAGCCATAATGAAAATTTTGAAAATGATGGTGGGATTTGTTGGTAGTACTGGTAGAAGATGAAAGGTGTATGTGAATTATGATAATGACTGATGAAAGAAGATATGAGAGAATTACTTTTAACCGACAATAAGAAAGATTATAATAAGTAAATGTATAGGCGGTTAAAAAGATCTTTTATATGTGAAATATAATATAATATAATCATCAGTAATTTACATAACTACCCCAACGGCTAATTTTAACTACCAGGCCTAATGGCTAAAACTTTTTCTGACAGGCTCAACGGCTATATAGCAGTACCTTTTTATACTAGCAGTACCAATTTTGAACTACCAGTACCTTTGAAAGTTTTATAAAAAATCCCTTATAGTTTTTAGCAAACTACCAGCTATCAACGGATTTGAGTTGTCTTTACCAAAAGCCGTTTGCTTAAGGACTAGCTAACTATTTACAATTAAGTATGGTTAGTTAACAACCATATAGTTTTTGGTAAACTATCAACCATCAACGGATTTGATTTGTCTTTACCAAAAGCCGTTTGCTTAAGGACTAGCCAATTCTTTAGTTTGTAAAAACTTGGTGAGTGGAATACCAAAAGCCATGATGGCCCAAAGATGGTGCAATCTCCTTGGATGGAGGAAATTAAAAAGGCAATGATGTTGTGTATCTTGGATGATTGGTTCAACAATTGAAATCATCTAATGTCATGCCTTTGAGTTGAAACGTTCCGTAGGTTGATCTAGATAGAACTTTCTCCTTGAGAAATGCTTCATCCCTTCTAGATATGTGATCTAACTCTCTCTTTTTCAACTTTGCATCATCTTGTATGCTCTTGTCTTTCCTTTCATAAATTGGTTTTTCTTCCATTCTGGGCTATCAATTCCTCCCCTGAGATTGTTATCTCTCCTAAAATGAATATAACTTTTGTTGCTCCTTTTTGTTTGGAAGAACTCTTGTTTTGTTATTAACCTGAAATGTGTTAGTTGCAAACCAAAAGAACAAAGTGCAAAGCACTTGATCTATAGCATTTTAAACATTCAAGCCTTTATATAAACAAAACATAGCAATTTTATATCAACAGGACCAATTATGAACTAACAGGACCTTTTGACTAACTAGCAGTACCTTGTTTAAAAGCGAATACCAGTTAAGTTTATGAACAAAAACACATGTTATTCAAAGATTTATCATTCCAATACCTCCGACAAGATATTTGAATCTACCTAAATCAAAAGCTTTGGTGAGAAGGTCTGCATAATTCTTTTCAGAATCAATTTTAACTACTTGAATTAACCTTTTCTCATTGCAATCCCTTATGAAATGGTGTCTGATTTCAATATGTTTTGTTTTTGAGTGTTGAACTGGGTTTTTAATGACACAAATAGTACTACTATTGTCAATATAAATAATGGTGTTAAGAAAATTGTACCCATAGTCAAGCATCTGATTTTGGATCCAAAGAACTTGCCCACAACAACTTGCACCAGCAACATATTCTGCTTCAGTTGTAGAATTGGCCACCATTGTTTGTTTCTTGCATTGCCAAGAGATTAGTCTGCAACCAAGAAATTGACATCCACCAGTTGTGGATTTTCTGTCTAGAGTTGCACCAGCATAGTCACTATCCGAATAAGCCACCAATTCAAAAGATGATTCCCTTGGATACCAAAGACCCAACCTTGGTTGACCCTTAAGATATCTAAAGATTCTTTTGACTGCTGTGAGGTGAGAGATCTTGGGATGTATTTGAAACCTTGCACATACACATACTGAGAACATGATATCTGGTCTTGATGATGTAAGATACATCAAAGACCCAATCATTGATCTATAATTGTGCAAATCCATATCTTCTCCTTCAGCATCCTTGAGTAGCCCTTTGTCTGGATCCATTGGTGTACTTGCAACTTTAGAATCAGCAAAATTAAATTTCCTTATGATCTCTGCTACATACTTATCTTGGCTGATAAATATGCCTTCTTTGGATTGTTTCACTTGGAGACCCAAAAAGAAAGTAAGTTCCCCCATGGAACTCATTTCAAACTTACTATGCATAAGTTTTTCAAATTGTACACACAAGTATTGGTTTGTTGATCCAAAGATAATGTCATCAACATAAATCTGCACTAGCAAGATGTCTTTCTTTGTTCTTTTGATGAACAAAGTTGGATCAATCCTGCCTCTTTGGAATCCACTTTCTAGTAGAAAACAAGCCAATGTTTCATACCATGCCCTAGGAGCTTGGTGTAGGCCATACAAAGCCTTGGTAACCTTGTAAACTTTGTCTGGATACTCTGCATCTATGAAGCCTGGAGGTTGAGATACATATACTGGTTCTTCAATTTCACCATATAAAAATGCACTCTTAACATCCATTTGATAGACAGTGAAGCCTATGAATGAAGCATAGGCCAAGAAAAGCCTAATTGCTTCAAGTCTTGCAACTGGAGCAAACACTTCTTCATAATCTACCCCTTCTTCTTGAGTATATCCTTGTGCTACCAATCTAGCTTTGTTTCTAATCACTATACCCCTTTCATCCTTCTTGTTTCTGAACACCCATTTGGTTCCAATTGCCCTATGACCTTTGGGCAAATCAACCAATATCCAAACCTTCTGAATCTTGAATTGGAGAAGCTCTTCTTGCATTGCTTCCACCCAACTTGCATCATCTAAAGCTTTGTTTATGTTTTTGGGTTCAGCCTGAGATAGAAAACATGAAAACAGGCATATATTGGAAGTATCATTATTCTTTTCTTCATAAATAGAGGAGATAAACCCTTTTTCATCTGAAGATAAGACTTGAGATAAACCAACTTGAGATCTTGTTCTAACACCAGAATGTATGCTTCCAATCACATCATCAGTTGAGTGATCTTTGAGAATTCTAGTGTTTGGTGTTTTAGGAACTTCATAAGTAGTTGGTAGATTGCTAATCCCCACTTCTTCTTGAAAAGAATCATCTATTTGAACATTCAATGGCTCAGCAGTACCAATACTTGAACTAGCAGGACCATCTGAAGAACTAGCAGTACCATTGTCATTAGCACCACTTTCTTGATTCTCTTGATTCTGAGTTCCTTGATCTTCTTCATTGCCTTCATTTGTTGTGATTGAAGGTCCTTCTTGACTTGAAGATAGATCCATACTTTTCCAAATTGGCATCCAGACGTAATCTTGATTTTTAGGAGTTTCAACATTGTCTTCAAAACATGCATTATCATGAGTATTTGTACCTGAAACAAGCACATAATTCATAGATTCTGAAAGCCTATCAATATCAAACATCCAATCTGGTCCAATTCCTTTCACATTAGTTAGTTTCTCTTGAAACTCTATGTGAAGATTCTCTTCTACTTGCCTAGTGCAAGTGTTAAACACTCTATAGGCCTTACTCTGCAAGGAATACCCTATCAAATAGCCAACATCTGCTTTTCCATCAAACTTGCCTAAATGATCTTTTGTATTTAGAATAGTGACATGACAACCAAAAGGTCTCATAAAACTTAAAGATGGTGTTCTACCAAAGAAAAGTTCATAAGGTGTTTTTCTATGTGGTTTTGTCACAAGAACCCTGTTTTGTACATAACAAGCAGTACCAACTGCTTCAGCCCAAAATGAAATAGGCAACTTAGAGTCGACTAACATAGTTCTAGCAGCCTCTATAAGTGTTCTATTCTTTCTTTCTGCTACTCCATTTTGCTGTGGTGTTCTAGCTACACTAAACTCTCTTTTTATGCCTTTTTCCTTGCAAAAGTCATCCATAACTCTATTCTTGAACTCTGTCCCATTGTCACATCTGATGACTTTGACCTTCTTATCAGATTGGTTTTCTACCTCAGTGATATATGTTTTAAGTATCTCACTAGTTTCATGTTTAGATCTTAAGAAGAAAACCCATGAAAATCTGCTATAATCATCAGTAACAACCAGACAATATCTTTTTCCATTCAAGCTGCACACATTAGTAGGACCAAAGAGATCCATATGAAGCATATGTAAAGCCTGAGAAATAGAGTTTTGGGTCTTGGGTTTACAAGAAGCTCTATGTTGTTTGCCTTTTAGACAATCAACACAGGTTTGGTCGTTTTGGAAAATCTTTTTGGGTAAACCTCTTACTAAATCATATTTTGCAATAGTGTTGATTGTTTTAAAGTTTACATGACCAAGCCTTCTATTCCAAAGCATAGATTCATCCAATGAGGCCTTTGCTACCAAACAAGTTAGACTCTCCTTAGGATCAATGTTCTTTAAATTGACACTGTACATATTGTTCCTTTTTGGAATTTTAAGAAGGATCTGACTCTCATCAGGCATCTTAAAATCAGAAGAAAGAACCATACATTCATTGTCAGTAAAGAGAACATTGTTCTTTTTGTCACACATTTGTGAGACACTAAGAAGATTAAACTAAAGTTCTTTCACAAAATACACATTTTCAAAATCTAGTTTACTGGTTTTGATGGTACCTTTACCAGTGATCTTTCCTTTTATTCCTCCCCCAAAGGTAACATATCCTCCATCAAAAGTTTTGAAGTCTGAGAGGAATGACATGTTGCCTGTCATGTGCCTTGAACATCCACTATCAACATATCCTTGATCTTCAATATCAGTTGAATGTTCCTGCACATGAATAAACATATTAGTTTCCTTGGGGTACCCAAGCCATGACAGACTTGGGTTTGCCTCTTGCATCAATGAAATCAAACCTTTTCAGGATTGTTGATGCACCTTTTGATTGGATTGGTTTCCAAATCCAACATGCTGAGGACTTAACAACACTTTCCCTTTTAATCCATTGTGTGGTCTTTGGTCTATCAGTACCAATTTTGGTAATACCAATCTTGGCAGTACCATTTGGTCTAGCAGGACCTTTTGGTCTAGCAGGACCTTTGGTTTTTGGTTTCCAAATTTTTGTTTTGACCACAGATTTCTTTTGAATAGGACTATTCACAACTTTTGGTACACATTTGAAAGTGTTTCTTGTACCCTTATCAGTTGGTTTTGCAATAACAGGCTTATTTTGTCTAACAGTATGTTTAACATTTGTGGTGTTAGACTTAACAAAACTTTTTCTGGGGTGAGTAACATTTGTTTTAGACTTTGATTTACTCCCAGAAACCCATTTATTACAATAAGCATGAAGATGATTAAAGCTACCACAATAATAACAAGCCTTATTGAACATAACAAAGTCATCACCTAGTTGTTGTGACTTAAGGTTGTTCCAATTTCTTTGGCTTCCCCTAGGTTTGTTATTACAATTTTTACAACTTTCAACTGTTTTCAAAACAGCTTTAGCCTTAGCTTTAACTTCTACTTTCTTAAGACTTAATGGTCCTACTTTGATTCCTTTAATAGGAGTAGTCTCATCTTCATCATCATCAGATACCCAATCTTCAATAATTAGGACATATGGTCTTTTATCAGTGAGCACCTTAGAGAGTGGGGCATTCTTAGCATTCTCAGATGGTTCACTTATCACTACAGGTTTAGCCAATGGTTTAATGACTTCATGCACACCTGATTCAGCAAGATCTGATCCTGGAGGACAAGGAATTCCTCTATAAGGAGGTGGACATTCATTGTATCCTATCCCTGATTTTATTCTCTTATTCATCTGATTCTCTACTATGCTCCTAGTACACTCAGAAGCATTTTCCAATTTAGTAACAGTCAGTTGAATATTATCTCTAGCCAATGTAACTTTAGTACACTCATTCCTTACCATTTCTATTTCTGAATCTTTCAAAAATATTTGTCTATTAAGAGCAGCTTTAGCATCAGAAAATGTGAGTTCATTTTCTCTATAGTGAATGATTTGTTTTTCTAGTTTGGCCATACCACACTGATGGTTAAATAAGGTTTGATTGGTTTTTCTTTCTTCTATTTTTAGCTCATCATAAGATTTTCTTATAACTTCTAATTCTTTAAGAAATTCACAATTGCTAGAACATTTGATAGTTTGTACCTCGGGAGTGGAGAATGCCATCAAAGCCAATTCATCAGAAGTTGACTCATCTTCACCCATGAAACTCCAATCAAAACCCATGCCATCAATAGCAACCATTGCTTTTGGCTCAGCAACTTCAACAACCTTACTCTTGCTTTCAAAGCTTCCTTTCTTCTCAAAGCTTCCTTTATTCCTGTTGTCAAATCCTCTACCCTTGTCATCCTGCTTCTTAGGTCTTCTACACTCTCTAGAGTAGTGACCCATCATGTGGCAGTTGTAACACTCCACTTTTGACTTATCATAGCCAGCAGGCTCATTTCCATTTATCATTATCTTCTTGCCAGTCCTCATCAACAACTTCTTAGCTCTAATGCTTAAAAGTGAAAGTTGCCACTTTATGTCCATCACTTCAAGATCATCAGGATGAATCTCTTGAAGGTCTTCAAAAGTTAATACGGACCCATTGTGTTGAGATGTAAGAAAAGCACACCCAATTGTTTCATCTAGAATGGATTTGGTACTACTAGAAGTACTAGCAGTACCAAAGGTTGTACTGGCAGTACCTTCTTCTCTGCCACCTTTTTCTTCATTATCAACCTTTGAGATGCTTGGGGATGAAACAAAAGCCATATTTCCTGAACTTGACCCAGTAGTCTTCTTTACTTCATGTTCTACAATTTTGAAATTATTGTAGAGATCATTGAGACTCATCTGGTCAATATCTGGCTTGTTCTTCCAGACAATGACATGTATTGACCATTCTAAAGGTAAACTCCTAAGAAATTTAGAGTTTAGGTCTTCTTGAGTTATCATCACTTCATGGATGGCTAACTGACTTGCAAGCTTCTGAAGTCTATTGAACATACTGTCCAAAGACTCATTGGTTGTGGCTGTAAAGTTCTCAAATTGTTGTTTGAGAAGTGTTTTCTGTGTTTTCTTGGTAGCATCATTACCACCAAACCTAGCCACAATAGCTTCAAAAAGGGTTTTGGCATCTTTGTATTTGTTAAAGATCAGAAGTTGATCATTTGGAATAGTCATCAGTAACATACTCCTTGCTTTTAGATCATTTCTCTTCTGAATCTTTTCATCTGCATTTGATGGTTGGTCTTGTATTCTTGTTACAAGAGCATCATTTACTGTTGTAGTGGTGATTTGGGGTTTAAATGAATTGCCTTGTTCAATGATCTCCCAAAGTGCATAGTCCTGCACTTGAAAGTATTGTTCAACCCTTAGTCTCCACATTTCAAACTCATTTTGCTTAAGTAATGGAAGTTTAGCTGCAACATTTGTTTGAATATGTTCAACATCCATTGTTCTTTTAAATTAGTAAATATCAAGCCTAGCTCTGATACCACTTGTGGAACGGTTTTGTTCTGTTTGTTTGAGATATTTATGTATTGAATGTGTTTAGCATGCGGAATCTACTACAACACACTTAAAAGAACACAAGGTGGTGAGTTTAAGTAAACGTGAGAATGCAATGAACAAAGAACACAACTTTGGTTAACACAAAACGATTCAATATTATTGATGAAATAATACGGATGATCTAAGTATCACCGGGATTACAAAGTAATCTTGAATCTAAGATTGTAAAAAGGATTTGTGAATTGAAGTAACTAGGTTACTTGAGAGATAGTTTGTTTTTGGTTATGAGTTGGTAAAGATGCATGCATGAAGTGGTGACTAAGATATCCTTTTATAATGATAAGGATATCTTCTTACAAGATTGTCAAGTGGTTGAATATAAAACTATACTTTGACTATATTGGCGCCTACAATTAAATACAACTACCAATGTACAACTCTGCCATATTCTTCTGTGAACCACAGAGGACTACACTACTTCTACATAACGTATAACAATGTACAAAGACTAATAATTCAACTAAATATCTATTACAAAATATCTAATCGACTTGACATAAGCTTGGCAGGCTCTTCATCAGCTAGCAGTACCTTCTACCCAGAAGGTACTGGTAGAACATCTTCGTACTCTTCAAAAATCAACTAGCAGGCTCTTTAACATCTTTGGCAGGCTCTTTGACTTGAACATTTTATTCCCAACAAAACCCTAAACCGACTAGAACTAAGGAATCCTAATTAGAGTACAACTCTGCTACAGTAGCCGACGCTACAGTAACCGACTTATTAGCTTGAGTTTGTTCAGCTTCCATTGGCGGTTCAACTGCCTCATAGGCTCGAGGTCAGTGAATTAGACCAACAATTACGAAACAGCTTCGAAAACTTTCTTTGAAAGGTAAATATTTCAAACAATATTAAATATTTAATAATACATCTATTGTCTCAAGACTTGAACCCACAACATTTTGGATATTTGTTAAGAATTTAAGATACCTAATTTGTTAAACCGGCCAAACAATTAAAAGACATTTTTGTTTGGCCGGTTTTCACGGTTTAGACTTCTTTTAGTTTCTTTAATTAGTATTTCGGTTACAATTCTATTTTTCTCATATTTTATTTGAGTACAAAGAAGGCATTTCACATCTTACGTGTGGGGAGGGGAATAGACTTAAGATTCTACTTGTCCCTATGTTGTTTGGCGCGGAGCTTTTTTGGGTGATGAGCGGTGGGCAATGAGCTTTTTGATTTTTATTGTTCGTTTGGCAAAGGAGCGGTGAACTTTGCTATTTTTTAGGAAAGCTCATTTTTCCAATGCTTCTTTAAGAAGCTGTGAGCGGTGAGCTGTGAGCTGTGGCTACTGCTCACAGCTCACTGCTACTGCTTACCGCTACTTTTACCAAACATAGCCTTAGTTTTTATGAAAAATACTTAATTTTAAATTTTTTGGTACGTTTTTTCGTAGATCACTAGTCGCATAATCCCACACACATTACCTTTATTTTCAATTGTGAGGATTAAAACTTTTCCGTTTCCCCCTTCACATAATTCCATAAATATGAGTGTGTTTGTGGCTTGTAGTAAACTTTAGAACTTAGCTTTCTATATCGCTTCGAGACCATCAAAATGAACATTACATAGTGAAACTTAGTGTAATCGACATGATTAGTCTAAAAGACAAATTATTAGGATTCATTCAAAATAGCCCATGTCGTTTTATGTTATGTTTATTTTAAATAATTACAATTGTTAGTGCAAAATGTGTGATGAGTATGGATTAGGCTTAGTTTGCGTATTGGACTGCCGGTGAGTGGGATCTGCACTAATTCAAGTAATGGAATGATTCCTTGCACAAATGAAAGTAAACTGTTAGCCTTACCTTGGGGACGGACCCCACGATTAAGCTCCGGCGTAAGAGTAATTAATCATGTTTGCCAGAGAATATGTGTGTATTGAGATGTGTGAAAAAGTCATACCTCGCAAATGTGTTTAAAGGTTGCCTTTTATAGGCGAGTTAAATACTAGGGTTTTCTAGTATTTCGCTTATTGTTGTTAGTGGCCAGAGTGGGACCCTTGTTGGGCAAGGGTCCGTAACTTAATCGTGATTGTGGACACATATCATTTTCCGCGGCCGTGAGCTGATCCGTGAGCGTACTACAAAAGCATTGGTCGGATGATTTGCGTGCGTCTTTGTAAGTCTGGGCCGCACTTTGCTCGTGGTTGGGCTTTGGTGGCGTCCAGTGTATTTGTTTGTCGGTTCTGTTGTGTTGGGCCGGGGCCCAACTATGTATAATACAGTCGAGGCCCAGTAGGCTTGCTATCTATATTATACGTCATCAACACTGGTTAGTTATCTCTCGTATAAAACACTTTTGTTACTCTATTAGAGTAAAATGTGAGGAAAAATACATATTGTTGTGCGTGTTGCGATAAAGTGTGAAATATTGATAAAAGGGAACAACTATCTAATCACTAATCTTATCTTATTATCTAATAAAGCATGAAGACCTTCTATATATAGAATTATTTAAAATTTAGCATTACAAGTTCTTAAGCTAAAAGTACAACTAATTAAAACACATTTTCTAACATTAAATACAATTACAAGTTCTTAAGCTAAAAGTACAACTAATTAAAACACATTTTCTAACATTAAATATAATCTTTAAATAGAAATACTTAAAATTCAGCATTATAAGTTATTAAACTAACAGTACAACTAATTAAAACACATTTACTAACATTAAATACAATACAAAGCACTATTAATGTGGTCAAGATATTTAATGTAATCAATTAATTAACTGGTCAATAAATACAATTAATGCAGTTATTAAAACACCTCTTACATAAGAAATATAAATTATTAAGTATATTGTACAACCAACTTAAACACAATTCTTGTATTAAAAGTTACTAATACAAATAATAAAACTCATTATACAAATACTCAAGCCCGAATAGGCAACGGGCCGAATTGGCTCGAGCCCTAACGGGCACGGGCTAAACTGGCTCGAGCCTGAACATGCACGGGCCAAACGGGCTCGAACCCGAACAGGCTCATGTTATACGAATGACTTTAAAAAAGATCCAAAAAGACGAAATAAATTCTTTGGTTAAGGAGTTGAAATAAGTCACATGAAATTCTTGATATCCGTAAATTTATTGTCAAAAAGAATATAATAAACTAAAATACATGATTTATCGAAAATTATTATTTCAGAGTACCCATCGCTAGTGTCGACTAAACAGCTAAAGTTTTGCTTAAACATTCCTGTAACGAAACAATTCAATTTGACATTGAGCGTGTTAAATGAAAGGTTAAAAAAATGGTTTTGAAATGGTAAAAAGAGCTCTTTTTTAAGTTTAATACAGTAACTTTTTTTTAATAGCTTGAAAACTCTCAATTTATTTAAGACGATGATTTGAAAAATTACTTATTTACAACAAAGTAATTGTCTGGTTTAAAATATTATCCATACAAAAAAATATGTGTTTTTTACTCATTACTATCTTTTCTTAATTTAAGTTATCGATTATGTCTAAGTTCAAAAAAAAAAAAAAATCGATTACTCCCTCCGTCTCAATTTATTTGTCCATATTTTCTTTTATGGATGTCTCAAATTAATTGTCCACTTTCCTTATTTAGTAAAAACTAGAGAATCTAGTGGAGGAATATTTCATTTTAGTGGTTGAAAATTAAATTGGCCCCACTTTTATTAAACTTTATATTTTCTCTCTCCTGACAAATAAATTGAGACGGAGGGAGTATCGATTATGTCAGATGTTAAGATAGTGTAAGTAAATGGATTTATCATTTCTTTTTATTTTTTGTATTTGAGATGACTTGTGCAATAGATACTCTTAATAGGAAAAACTCTTTAAGAGCAAACGGTATGGGCTTACCGTTGCTTACCGTCCAGCCTTACCGTGGCTTACCGCCACACCGCCCAACCTTACCGAACCTCGCCGTTTGATAGCTACTCGTGCAGACGAGTAGCAAATTTTCTGACACAGAGCAATTGTTGGCATATTTAATATTAGAAATAGAGTAATTAAAAAAGAAAAAAAAGTTAGTGGTGGGGCCAGAATGAGGAGTTTGTGGCTTGTTGTTGTAAGGGGGGGTTGTTTGTTGTGGTTTGTTGTGATGATGTGGCACCCCGTGGGGCCGGAATGAGGAGATAAAACTCCTCATCACACCTTATGCTCTAATAGAAAAACTCTTTAAAAATTACTAGATAAATATCCGCTCAGAGCGACAGTGATAGCAGTAAATAATTATACATGTGAATTTGTGGTTTTAGTATGACCCTTATTGCAACACTTACAGGTTTAATTTATATTAATTGCGAGAAAAAAATTTTATGAGCTATAAATAAAAAGGTTTTGTTAAACACAACCCATAGGGTTGTGTGTAATCATTCCAAATTTATGAAAATGACAATTAATAAACTTATATATATTCTATAATTATATACTTTTAATCATTATAAAAGAGGTAATTGATGTTAACTATGAAATGTTTAGTGTTCTTTAAATGTTTATTAAATGTTAATTATGTATTTATAGAATGCTTATACACAACCCATAGTGTTGTGTTTAACAAAACCCTAAATAAAATATGATAAAAGTTTGAGAATCTAAGTATTACACGATATTTAAAAGTTGACGTATTTGTGGATTTTGTTACTATTTTTAAGTCAATAAAGTCAAAATGCATCATTTATAAGTAGTAAAGAAGTTAAGAACTCGGAGATTATTTCGGATGTCAAGTCGATAGGATTTTTGTGGTATAAACATAGGAAAAAAGAGAACAATTGCACTTGGGATTCTTAGTGTAAATTTAATATGATGTAAGATTTCTTTGGGGCGGCTTGGTCTCCTCCTTGAAGACGAGTTTTTAGCCGTTTGTTTAATGAAGTTTACTTTTCAATTAAAAAAAAAAAAAAAAAAAAAAAAAAATTGCTTTGGCTAATACTAATTACTCTATAACTTTTTCCGAATAAGGTGCTGTTTGTTTTTTAAGAGGTTTTATGTCTGAATCTGAATACCACTTCTGAATCTGAATGAGTGGTCCAAAAGTCTGAATCTGAATTATTTTAGACTGTTTGTTTTCATAAAATGTCTGAACAACCAGAAAAACAATTTTCTCGCCGTAAAACAAACCGTAACTGATCACCACCCATTCCTAACTTGAATTCCTATATATTTTTAAACATAAAGTTCACAAAAAAAACATTAAAATATGACTAAAAACAATAGAAAAAAAATCAGCCCCATCCATAAATAAAAACTGTGATGCACCCACTACACCTCTACTTTTGATTATAACTCAAAACCCTAATCCTCCTCATCCTCCCTTCACAGCCGCCACCCTCCTCCTCTCATCTCAGCCGCCACCCTCCTCCTCTCATTTCAGCCGCCAACCGGCTGCCATCACCATCAACACGCTACACCATCACCATCGTCATCACGGGACAACGAGATGGTTGAAGAAGGCTGGACATGCCGAAGATTCAAGAGGAGCAGAGAATAAATTTGTAGGATCGTATTGTTGAAGTTGAAGATGTAATCACATGTAAAAAGATGTAAATATGTACTTCCGGCAACGGCGACAGCATTTTTCGGCGAGCGAGATGGGTGGAGAAGGCTGGGACGTGCCAAAGGTTGAAGAGGAGCAGATAATAAAGTTGCAGGATTGTTTTTTTCATGGGTTGAAGATGTAATCAGAGAATATTCAGACATATACCCAAGTCTAATTGAATCAGAGAATATTAAGACATTTTTAGCTCTGAATATGAATATAAAACAAACACCCAAAAGTCTGAAAACCTCTGATTCGGTCAGAGATCAGATGTATTCAGATGTTTTTTTAAAAAACAAACACACTCTAAGTTAACCAAACG
Source organism: Artemisia tridentata subsp. tridentata (assembly GCA_021014915.2). Classification (NCBI taxonomy): domain Eukaryota; kingdom Viridiplantae; phylum Streptophyta; class Magnoliopsida; order Asterales; family Asteraceae; genus Artemisia; species Artemisia tridentata. The sequence continues at coordinate 336,094,856 of CP139501.1, forward strand.
TGACTTAATTGACGCCCCCATATGTTACATTCTACGTAGTACTTTATTAGAAGGGCAGTTTATCCGGACCCTCTATAGGAAGCGTTTTCAATCATCGCATGCATCAGACGATTGTACTGGATGTATCGTGGTGTTGTACTGTGTGTTTCACGGTTTGTACGGTTGACCAATAAGGAAGGTCCCTATAACATGACTCTTATTAGAATACTTAATCTTGGACAATTAAAAATGGGATAAGTTATCCATACACCCCCTAAAAATACAAGTGGTACCTCTTGTTTTTTTTTTTTTTTTTTTTGATTTTTTATAATAATTTTGTTTATATTAAAAAATAATAAATCTGAAAGTACGGAACAAAAAATATAAAGTTTAATAAGGTAAAAGTATTAAACTGGTAGAAAATACGGAACAGAAACTGATAAAAAAATATTTTTTGCTATAAACAAAGTGACCAAGGGAGGTAGAGCTTGTAAAAAGTACAAAAATGAGTGGCCTAGGGGGTGTATCCCTTGCGCATCCTTTAAAAATGAGTTGTGTTATACAAACCTTCCCTATATTGTCATATCAGAGGGTTTGGTCAAATCGTACAACCCGCGATGCACACCGTACAAACCAACGATGCATGCAATGATTGAAAACGCCGACTCCCTTAAAAATACCTAATAAGGCTGTGTGTAATGGGGCGTGATTTGCCCATTTTTTGCCCAATTCGCGCCCCCCACCCCCGTTACACAGGGGCGCCAAATGGAAAAAAAAAAAAAACGAATGGGCGTGATTTCATCCTTGCCCATTGTACTTTTCAAGAAAAATTGGAACGTTTACATCTTCAAACGGATAGTTTTCAAATTAAAAAAAAAAAAAAAAAAAAAAAAAAAACACTCTCCTTTTTTTTTTTTTTTTTTTTTTTTTTTTAAATAGCAACCTTTTTTTTTTCATTTTCCACAACTCAAACACACCTTTAAATAACTCAAACACATACAACTCAAACACACTTTTATAAAAATTATGGATTCTCCAAGCTCTTCATTTCTTCTTGAGTCTAGTTCCGACGACGAGATCTCGGACATGGAACAAGAAGCGGTTTCTATTGCGTCGATCGCGTTGACGAAATTGAGAGCTAAAAGAAGGGACAGACCCATCGGACCCAAAAAGAATGAACTTTAAACAAGTTCAAGAATCGGCAAGAAAGGATATCGAGAGGACGTTCGGGGTTCTTAAGAAAAGGTTTCATTTTGTGAGAAATCCTTGTCGTCTATGGACAAAGGATAAGATTAAAGATACGATGCGATGTTGTCTTATTTTACACAACATGATTTTGGAGGATGACGGGAACGCGTATTGTCAAGATTATCAGCCGGAAGAAATTGGTTTAACAATGCCAGCATTATCGCAAGACGAAGCTATTGAAAACTCCATTCAAATGCGAAGTCACGTGAACCATTACGCGCTCATGCAAGATTTGATCGAGGAAGCGTGGACCAATCGGAATGTGATAAACAACAATGACGACGAGTAGTTTTTTATTTTAGTGTTTGTTTGAATAAAATTTAATGTAATTTTTTTTTTAATTAATAAAATGATGTTGTATTTTTTTTAATTAATAAAATGATGTTTTAATTTAGAATGTATTAATTGGTTGAATTTAAAAATAAAATAAAATAAAATAAAATGTGACACGTGTTAAAATTTGGCTCACCCACCATTACACACCTAAACAATTCAAGCCTTCTGCTGACTGGGCTGACACGTGTCAAATTTTACCTCATGTACATCATTTACCATTAAAAATAGCCTAAAGACCACGTAAAAAGTACCTGTACAAATCTTGGGAAAGTATTGGTTTTAGAGTCGGATCTAAGTAAAATAATATTTTAATAAAAAAGTAGCTTGAAATATTGATATCTTTCTAGTGATATGAAGAAAAGACCCTTGGGAAGTAAAAACAAATGAGCTACAAAGTATGCATAGAGTGTAGACCGGTTTAGCTTTTTTAATAACGACAGGAAAAAAGTCATCAGTTTTTACTACCCAAAAACTTTTTACCGCCGTAGTTTTTTTATTAAATTAAATTAAATTAAATAAATTAAAAAACAGGAAAAATAGGTAACGGAGTTGGGATGTGTTATACATACCCTCCTTATATTGTCACATCATGGAGAATTTGGTCAAATCGTACAATTTGCAATGCAAACTGTACAAGCTAGCGATGCATTCAATGATTAGATACCGTCCCAGAGTGCGGATAAACTCACCGAACGGAGTTTTGTCGTGCCGCCGTACTTTCATTTCATGACTTTGCACTGACCAACGCGCTTATCATTTAGCGTGTAATACACGTTCCATAATGTTGACAGCACAGTGACTGCCCTGGCCCCACTTTTCTCTATCACAAGAGGTGATTGAGTGTGAGAGTTCTAAATATAGTCCCTGAAAATTTTACTTTTTACATATTCAACTTTTACTTTTAAACTCATTTGATTGTGATTCTACATGTTGCAAAATAAGTACACTTGTTAGTATCATGGCCAATATTATTGTCCTATCTAGGAAAATGAAGGAGTGAGAGAGACTTGAGGGTAAAAGAAGCAAAGCAATCTATTTACTTTTTATTTTTAGAGTAAATTGTAAAATCTGTCCTTGCGGTTTGTCAAAATTACAGAAATCATCACTGGTTTTTCATAAGTGCAGGCGGCATCCCTGTCACGAAACATTTTGATCATTTTGGTCACTGGTTTTAACCGACGTTAAGTGGATTCCATTAGTAGTTACACGTTACCCATTTTTGGCCAACAATCGTTGCAATGTTCATCCTTTAAACTAACGACCGTTAATAATTTAAATTTTTTTGGTTTATTTGAAGTTTTTCGATTTTTATATACATTTTTTCATAAAAAATATACGTTTTCATATATGGTTTTATACGCTTTTATATACGTTTTTATACGTTTTTTTTTAACATATACGTTTTCATATATGTTTTTATACGCTTTTATATATGTTTTTATATACACGTTTTTATATACGTTTTTATATACGTTTTTTATACTTTTTATATACTTTTTTATACTTTTTATATATTATATACGTATACATTTTTATACATTTTTTATAAAAACATATACGTTTTTATATACGTATATAATAACGTATATGTTTTTATAAATACGTATATAATAAGTATATAAAAATGTGTATAAAAACGTATATAATAACGTATAAAAAGTATATAAGAGTGTGTATAAAAATGTGCAAAAGCGCACATAAAAACATATAAAAAGTATATAAAAATGTGTATAAAAACGTATATAATAACATATATGTTTTTATAAATACGTATATAATATATAAAAAGTATAAAAAAACGTATATGAAAACGTATATTTTTTTATAAAAAATGCATATAAAAATAGAAAAACTTAAAAAAAACAAAAAAAATTTAAATTATTAACAGTCGTTAGTTTAAAGGATGAACGTTGCAACGGTCGTTGGCCAAAAAGGCTAACGTGTAACTGCTAACGGAATCCACTTAACGCCGGTTAAAACAAGGGACCAAAATGATCAAAAGGTTTCGTAACAGAGACGTCGCCTGCATTTATGGAAGACCAGAGACAATTTCTGCAATTTTGACAAACCACAAGGATGATTTTTGCAATTTACTTTTATTTTTATGAAGCAAGTAGAATCATCCTTTGTTCCAAGTTCCAACAACACATTTCAGTTTCACCCCCCAAAACCACCACAGTAATTAACTTAACTGAGAGAAGAAGGCCATGGAGATGGAGGTCATTTGATGATGTACTATTATTATACTTAAATATAAAAAGGTTAACTTTCTTCTCTCTTTTATTTTCTTCTTCATAATCATATTCAAACTTTGCTATTGCTACTATACATATGGTGTTACTTTTATACTACAGTAATATTTTCTGGTGGGTTTATAGTTTGTTTGTTTTTATTATGTTTAATTGCTGTCTCAAACACAAACAATGACAGGCAAAGATTTCTTAAAAACATGTCTTCCTTCCTTTTTTTTGTTAAATGTTCATGTTGTGGGGTCATGGGTGGCTTTTTACTTTATTTCTTTGTGTAATTAGATCTAACAGAACCAACATTGAATTTCATTCTTAAATATATATTTTAGTAACTAATGTTTTAGTACTAAGTTAACCCAACCCACAAAATAATGATATGTTCATATTTGTTGAGTAATTAACTCAGGCTTTCTTGAAACATATTATTTGTTAAGTTTATTAGTATCTTAAGCAAGTGTTTTGATACCAGACTGTAATTTGTTACTAATTGTAGGTTATGTTTTGATTAATCAGTAGTAGATAGATGAGAGGTATGGCAGCACATGAAGTTGCGGCTTTCACACAACCACCACCAATACATTGGAAACAATTAGTAAACCACAGTAGCAGCAATAATGAACCAATCTCGGTTCTTGACTCACGCCGAAGCCCCAGCCCTTCCACCTCCACATCCACCCTTTCCTCCTCCCGCATTCTCCACGAAATGCCAAATCTTGTCCCCAAAGATGAGTGGTCCGAGCTGCCGCCTATTCCTGCGCTATATGGTGGTGTTGGGTTAGATGATTGGGAACGATTGTTATCTGATTCCTGTGGCAGTTTACAGGTGCCGTGGATATCCGGTGATGTGGATGACACTTCTGTTACCCTCAAACAACTATTGCAGAACAACCTATTTGACCAAAACCCTCAGTTTCCCCAACCGGTTATTCGAAAGCCCCCTGCTTTCGATCGGAGTCATGAGTATCTACTTGAGAAACAGAACCAGCATCTGTCACTCCACCAACAGAAGTCGATGATGGCAGCTATGGTGAAACAAGAACCACCAACACCTGCCCCTCAACTGTCACACAACCACCACCAGAAACAGCTTATCTGTGACCAGCTATACGCCGCGTCTGAGCTAATGCTATCTGGAAACTTTTCCCATGCGCAAGGGATATTGGCGCGGCTCAATCACCACCTTCCTTCACCTATCTCACCACCTTATAAAAACCCCATCCAAAGATCCGGTTTTTATTTTAAAGAAGCATTGCAAATGCAAATGGCTTTTGGTATGTCAAATTCAATCCCGACACCTTCGAATGGTATGCTTAAGATGTGTGCTTATAAACTTCTGTCTGAAGTTTCACCAATTATACAGTTTATGAATTTTACTTCAAATCAAACATTACTTGAAGCTGTTGGTGATTCCAGTTACATTCATATTATTGATTTTGATATCGGGTTTGGTGCTCAATGGGCTTCTTTTATACAAGAGCTTCCTAGAAAAAAGAACAACAATGTTAACGGTGGTTGTTCATTGAAGATAACTGCTTTTGCTTCACCTTCAACTCACCACCCTGTCGAACTCGGGCTAATGCATGAAAACTTGTCACAATTCGCTCACGAAATTGGTATTTCATTTGAGCTTGAAGTTGTCAACTTTGACTCTTTTGATCCGAATTCGTTTTCAGTTTCGGACAACGAGGCTGTCGCAGTGAATTTTCCAGTATGGTCAACTTTGACTCATTTATCTGCAATTCCGTCACTTCTGCATTTCATAAAACAACTATCACCGAGGGTAGTGGTGTCACTTGATCGCGGGTGTGAAAGGACGGATCTATCGTTCGCTCAGTATCTTCTCAACGGCCTCCAGTACTATGAAGTTTTATTGGACTCCATTGATGCTGCCAAGGTTCCTTTGCACACGACTAATAAGATTGAAAAGTTCCTATTGCAGCCTCAGATTGAAAGCATGGTGATGGGGAAACTTAAGTGTCCGGAGCCAATGCCACATTGGAAGACACTCTTTACAGCTGGCGGTTATTCACCTGTTGTGTTAAGCAGTTTTTCAGAAGCTCAAGCAGATTGTGTAGTGAAGAGGACTCAAGTCAGGGGGTTTTATGTCGAGAAGAGGCACACGTCACTTGTGCTTTGCTGGCAGAACCGTGAGCTCATGACTGCTTCAGCTTGGAAGTGCTGATGTGATCGCACATGAGGTTTAAATGCTTAAACTTTAAACTAAACTTGTACTCATTTTGTATTAGCAATATGATAAACATATAAACTAAGGTTGTATCCTTCTAATCATATTGCATGCAACTTGTGTATTATCTATCGATCCAGTAATTGTGGTTACTTATATTTCATGTATGCCTGCATTGATGTTTGATATATGTATGTTAATCGTACTAATATTGTGTCTGCACGATCTTGAAATGACCGGCCGTTTTATGATACCATTACATGGAAACAGAAAAATAGACATAGAGATGACCATCTTGTAAACAAATGAGGGAGTTAATTTGTAGACAGCAAAATTATTGTGAATATGTCTTTTGCATGCCAATGTATGTAACCTTTGTTTTTAGCTTAACATTAAATTCAAAAGTTATGTGAGAAAGACAGATTTTCTCATGACTTCAAATGGTACTTGAATAATAATGCATATGACAGAAGTTGAAATAGAAATGTCATTGTCAGCTTTCATCGTCTAATGGTACCCTATGCCTGAAACAAAGCTTGCACCTTTACTCATATTGATAAAACTTGTCCACCTTTTTGAGTGTAGATGAATGTATGAAAATGTGTTGAACCTGTGCATTGTGTATTTGAGTCACTAAGAATACTGCCTATCATTGCTTCATCCATCAGATCGATAATTAACCATATCACCCAACTCTATCTAACAACTTTAACCCACCCCGTAATTATCACTATCAACGGTCTACCACTAACCGTTTTTTGAAAAAAAAAAAAAAAAAAAATGTGTGCCTTAATTTGTTTGCTCGGCTTCATGATCACGAGGAACCCGAGTAAATGCTGACCACACAGTAGCGACGCTGAGCCACAAGTACCACGAGCAGCTCGACGCTGAACAATTATAAACCCATTGCAGGCACTAAGACCAAGAGTAGTGGGGCGTTGAAGTGGGCTTAGTTGCCCTTTCAACGCCCGTTGAATCACCCCCATCAACCGTTGAATCCCGTTGAAAACAAAAAAAATCAACGCCCGTTGATTAAACAACGGGCGTTCTTTATTTGCTCCTGACAAAGTTAACTCTCTCTAATGCTTTAAAGTCAATAAAGCACTCAAAAGTTAAAGCACAGACAAGTTAAAACACTGACAAGTTAACTCTCTCTCTCTCAATTGTTATTTTTAATTCAACGCCTCAACCCACTACTCCCATTTTTAAAAAACTTTCATTATCTACATAGGACACATGTTGCAATTTGGCCCAACCCACTCCCTCCCCGGTCCCCACTACTCTTGGTATAAGTTGTATTCAAACATACAATCATTTTCAGTTGGCAAAATAAATATCTTCAACAACTCTTAAAAACATAATGTAGAGCAAAACGGGCCCTCAAAATTTATGTTTTGGCATCAACTGATTAATTGCAAAACGGGCCCCTCAAAATTTAATTGATGAGTTGCTCACTCCTAGAAAGTCAGTCCAATGGGCCCTTCTTTCTTTTTCTCCTTTTGTCATCCCTCATTTTCTTTTACTAATAATAATACGTCAATTTTCCAAAGATAATGATAATGTTACATTTAGATTACTTTATGTACAAAATACATAGTGCACTGATGTAAATTTAAAAAAAAAAAAGAAAAAAAAAAAAAAAAAAAAAAGATGAAAGTGTCATCTAAACTCTTAGACTACCGGGAACATTTTCTTTACGATTATTTACATTCATGTATTTAAATTTACGCGCTATTTTGATTCTGATTGAGTCCTAAAAAGTTAAGAAACCGAAAAAAGAACATCAGGTCAGGTGTTAAGTAACAGAACAACTTTAAACGTGCCATATTCGTTGCGATTCTGAGAGCATGACGAATAGTTGAAATGCAACGTGTCTGTATGTATTATATTCTAGTTGCTTTAAAGGTTTTTCTTTATCGTGACTTCAAACATATATTAAACTACAGCAGCATGATCATTACACTTGAACAGATACATGGTTCCATTGATTTGTGGTAATAAACCATTACTAGTAGTTTATCTTGCTTTGCTATTAATGATTATGGTGGTATATATAGTTCTAACTGAGCACACATAAGATTTTGTCAGACTGTAAGTTATAGTATTTCTATGTTATAGAATCATAGATTTACTCTATAGATATATACAGACTCGACATAGCTGATTCCTTATCTGTTGAACAACTAATAGAGCTTAGTGTATCCGTCTTCTTGCACAATAAATGCCAGTCATCAATGTGTACCAACTGTCCGGGGTTAGATTCTTGAATCTTTTTCTTGTCGAGAATTCTTATAATCCCTTCTGTTTTCCCAAAGAGAAGAACCGCATACCGGATATTCTGCTCTCTTTCCTCAATCCCACTTTGACGGCATTGTTTGGAAATAACATGCTGCAGGTTTGTGAAACAAGCTGAAAACAAATTGCAGATCATGAGGGACAACTTTTCGAATAATCTCTGGTTGCTAGCATATTCAGTGTCCAATAGAATACTTTCACATATTCTGTACATGGAATTTGCAGCCAGCATTCTGATGCACCATCTAGACGGGTCCTCGTCTAAAAACCACTCATTCATATGGATGAAATGTGTCTCCGCATATTCCATGAATTTTTCTTTCGAAATGTCAGAAAGGGCTTTGATAGTTTCTTTGATCCCCTTTCCTTGAAGTGCCATCTCATTAAGATCAAGCTCTAACCATCTGCCATCGAGTTCAACCCCTGACCAAATGATTTCTTCTGCTATCCTGACATTTTTAAGGTCTTTCTTCGCATCCAGGTTATCTTCGATCTCTCTGATATATTTTAGGCCTTCATGTACACTAGTAACCAGTTTCTCGATTAATTCTCTATCAATGGAGGGAATTGCAAGTGCTATGCTTGTTAATGTCACAACGGGGAGAGCCCAACAATTTGGAGGTTCTGAAAAACCTAGGGACGGAACTTTGTCACTGTCGAAGTCTTTCACTCCCGTAAATGCCAACGAAGAATCAACTTTTTCCAGAAGTTCTATGAGATTTTTCGGCTTCTGCTTTTCACCTATTTTTATCCAGTGAGCGGTAGCATCACCATTGTTTTTCATCATCAGGTCCACCAATTCGTCTTCTCCATCAAGATGGATAACAAAACGACTAAGATTCGTATCTGGACTGTGTCGTGATCCCAACTCCGAGTCATTGTTGGAAATATTATTCTGCCCTTTAATGAACCTCTTAAAATCCAAGAACCTACCTACAAGGACAATCGAACCGAACCTAATACTTTGGCATGACAAAACAATCCCTTGCTGTACTATAATAAGCAACCTAAAGATTTGATACTTTGTTTTGTGAGCTAACTTTCTGCCATGCCGGCCACAGATGTTTAAGTCTAACGGCTTCATTTGCCACAGACGTAGCTTCTTTATCCAGTACTTTTCCACACCTATCTCTCTACCACGGGCCTTTTTTGCTTTCTTTGGACAGCTAAAATTGATAGCCATGAACCATCTAACTGTAGGTGAAATTGTACCTATCCCTACTGCTATGGTTTGACTTATGAGCACCATGGTAGTTGACCATTTATAATCAGATTCTCCTTTGCAAAATTTGAGAGACCAAGGCATCAAGTAGGTTCTGAGTATTGCCTCCACTAAGATCAGAGAGTTTAAAAGACAGAATGCCCCTGAGGCTGTGCACGGTGCTGAGCGTCCTATTACAAATTGAGGACCGGATGAATATGCCAGTATCCAATACTTTTTTAAATCTTCCCTGAGTCCTTCAGCTACTGATAAATGTTTCTTTCTTGAGCACTCAATATTTGTCAGTTTTAGTTTCTCGCTATATTTTATATCCAAGTAATACTTGGTGGTCGGAATAGCCAAAGATAAAGTGCATGCAATTGCAAGTAAAATTAGCATTAGAAGCATAATGAAAGCATGTTCTATCCAAAATACAAAAATAACTCCAGTGCTCATTTGGATGCAGATGTTGGTGACTGCAGTGATAACAAGAATTGCCAAAGCTACAACATTTACAAAAAGTTCAGTATTCTTCATGGTTCCTAGAGAAGGCAATAAGTTACCCATTACAGCACATATGAAGGCAGAACTGCTTACTTTTGCTAGCTGATCTTGACGGTGAGGCATTGTGGCATTCAAGTCCATAGAGAATTTTATTGCTATAGCTATAAGTGTTAGGATTGTAGCATTAAGAGCAAAGAATTTGCAAGGGAACCAGAACTTTTTGTATCTAAAGCCATGTGAGGCATCTATGGTCATTGCTATGCCACAGGCCAAAGCTGCTCCTGCCACGTATATGCCGATCCATGGCATCGGCTCATCGAACCTTGACTCATTCAGAGAGCCATCTGCCTTGCAGCCACCATTAACCATCTTCTCTTGTGTTGATCTTTCCTTTCTGTTTCTTAGTTTGTTGTTGGTTGGACTTTTAAGAGAGTTGAATATCTTGGTTCTTGACTGTTGACTGTTGACTGTTGAATATCTTGCAGCCACCATTAACCACCATATTATATGTTTTTTCTCTTGACTTTTATCAGGAAAAGGTTATGTGCTTATCTTTATGTTTATTCTAGCAAGACAAGCATTCTTGTAAAATATTACACTTAACCTCCTTAACATTAATATCTTACACTTCAACCCCTATATATGGTTCTTTACTAAAATGAATTGAAGCATAAGAACTGTGCAGAGTATATCAAGCATCCAAGGCTAAAATTTGATCCAATGCCGCACACTAAATGTGGCTTGTAAATAGAGTTAAGAAGCGCCAGTAAGGTTCAAGTTCTCCTAGTTCACAACCACAACCAGGATAAACCATAATAGTTAATAACTAGTATCTAAAACTGTAAACTTTTGCTCTATATTCCTTTTCAGGAACTCTTACATATTACAGTACTAAACTGAATTGGACTAAACAGGAGAACCAAAAAAGAATATCTATATCTAATTGTTCATTGAACGCCGGCACTCATCAATGTATGCCATTGATGCAGGTCCAGGCTAGCGAGTTCCCTTTCCGAAAGGATTTTCAGAATCTCTTAACATAGCAGGTTAGCTGCAGTTCGTACACTCTCTTCACTCTTCCCAATGAAACTGCTATAGCATTTCATAGAGATTATACGAGGTAAGTTTATGAAGCATGCACTCCATATAAAAGTTATCATTTTGATAATTGCTCAAACAATTTTTCATTTGTCAAAAGTTCACTTACTTGGTAGTCTAGCATTATGGTTTGGCATATTCTGTACATCGAGTTAGCAGCTATGGCGTTGATTGACCAGTTATTAGGAATCTCTTGGTCTCCGTTTAAAGTTATTTCTTCCAATAACAATTGAAGACTATTCTCTTGTATGTTCGTGAGACTATTTTTAAGCCACATATACTGAAGTTCAACCCCACTCCACACTAATTCACTTTCTAATTTCCTTATGACCACTAAATCACCCTTACAATCCAAGGTTTTTACTACGTGTTTTACATACGCGAAGTCTATTTTAACAATGTTTAGTAGGGTTCTGTCTTCTAAACGCTCTGGTCTTAGTAGAGGCAATACTCAGAACCTACTTGATGCCTTGGTCTCTCAAATTTTGCGAAGGAGAATCTGATTATAAATGATCAACTACCATGGTGCTCATAAGTCAAACCATAGCAGTAGGGATAGGTACAATTTCACCTACAGTTAGATGGTTCATGGCTATCAATTTCAGCTGTCCAAAGAAAGCAAAAAAGGTCCGTGGTAGAGAGATAGGTGTGGAAAAATACTGGATAAAGAAGCTACTTCTGTGGCAAATGAAGCCGTTAGACTTAAACATTTGTGGTCGGCATGGAAGAAAGTTAGCTCACAGAACAAAGTATCAAATCTTTAGGTTGCTTATTATAGTACAGAAAGGGATTGCTTTGTCATGCCAGAGTATTAGGTTCGCTTCGATTGTCCTTGTAGGAAAAAAACCACGTGGTTATCCTTTTCGCAAAATCACCTCCTCCGGAAGAGGATGAGGATTATATTCTCAAAATCAGGTTTCCCTTTTTCATTTAGTATATATTTTTTTAATATTTAATCTCTTGTATTAATTAATTATTTGTATGTTGCAGGAAGGAAACAGCTAACTGATGATGTTTGGGTAATAAATATTTATATATATCTGACTGACAACATTTATATTCTTTTCAATCTCATTATGTTATGTTAATTATTTCTTTGCAGGACCATTTAATAAGTTCATCTTCCATCCCTCAAACATTTCCGCTTTTCTCTAACTTTCTTATTAATTAATGCCTACTATATAGGTCAGGACCCTGCTTCAATCCAGGATATCTTCTATCAACAAAACAAGCCTACAAATAATGCTGCTGGTCGGTTTACTTCTCTCGCATTCGTTTTACCAAAAACTTCAGAATTTCAAAATCTAACCAACTCTTGAATTACATATCACTTAATATTAGATGATGTTAATTATATATGTCTGCCTGCTCCGCTGTTGTTACTTATGATTCCAATTCCTGTCACAGATGACTTTTAATCTTTCTTTTCTTTTGTTATGCTACAATTACTTTAGGAAATAACAACACTACTGCTGATCATGTAAAAGAAACAAGTGAGCAACGCTTTCCTGTTCCAGGAGAGCCCGTGTGTGTGGTCTGTGGAAAATACGGGGAATATATCTGTGATGAGGTACTCTTTGTCATATCTGCTCACTTTATGCATGCGTTATTCAAGCTAACTAGATTTTGTTGGGTCTTTCCTATTCTTTTCCAGACTGATGATGATATCTGCAGCATCAATTGCAAAGCTGAACTTTTGGACAATCTCAAGACTTTTCAGGTACGTAGATCATTGTTACCTGCTTTGTTTTTATTATGAAATAGTGTCAAAATCTGTAAGCAGGGGTTTAAGTACTTGATTTTAAGGACGGATTGTTTGTTTCTTATAGTGAAACGGATCTGTATCCAACAAAATTGTTAGCAGTTTTAGTTGTTTTAAAGTTGTAACAACTAACATTAAGCCTCTCTGGTTTTTGCTCTAACTAGTGCATTTCCTGTAACGAAGTTAACTAGAACCAAAATAACTGGTATATAAGACAAGCCAATTTCATTTTTCTATCACCACCTTTTTCAAAATTGACCTTCTAATTACTTTTGTAGGCGCCTTCAAGCAGCCGGAATATAGTTGAAGCATCATCTGAACGTATATTCCCATCACAAGTTTATGAAAGTATTGCAATTGAGAGAAAAATGAAAGGCGCCAAAGTTAGTTAGGTTTTGACCCTTCTTTGACTAAGCCATAAGCTAATTCTAAACTACCACTAAGTGTTACAATTTACATTACAAAGCTATAATACAATCTAAATTTGTACATTTGATGCCTTACATCCTGTTGCATTTCTTCAGACATTTGGAATGATGAATGTAGTTTGTAGACACTGAGTTGACCTTGTGTCCATTACCCCCCATGCAAGTTGGCAGTGCGTATGGATCACACATGCCAAACTTGGAAATACAAGCTTGGAAGGGTGATCTGCTAAGCCCTTTTGTTAAAACATCAGCAGTTTGAGCTTTTGTAGAGATGAAAGTAGGACAAATGATTCCTGCTTTGATCTTATCCCTGACAAAGTGGCAGTCAATTTCTATGTGCTTTGTCCTAGCATGCTGCACAGGGTTTGAGGCCAGAGCAATAGTAGATTGATTATCACACATGATGACAATTGGCTTGATAATAGGAACAGAAAACTCCATAAGTAGACTTTGTAACCATGTTAACTCACAAGTACAATCAGCCAATGCTCTGTATTCTGCTTTAGTGGAGCTCCTTGATACAACAATTTGCTTCTTGGATTGCCAGGAAATCAAACATGGTCCTAGAAATATGCAGAATCCTGTGACAGACCTTCTAGTGATTGGGCAGCTTGCCCAATCACTGTCACAATATGCTTGTAATTTTAAAGGAGAATTGGATAGGAAGTGTAGACCTTGTCCTGGACACATCTTGATATACCTTAGAACCTTGATGTGAGCATCAAAATGTGGAGTTCTAGGGGCATGGCTGAACTGACTGAGATTATGAGCAGCATATGAAAGGTATGGTCTAGTTATGGTCAGGTAGAGAAGTTTGCCAACTAGAACTCTGTAGAGTGAAGCATCTGGTAATGGATCACCATCCTTGTCATTTAACTTGATAAGGGGATCAACAGGGATGTGAGATGGTTTGAGATCAAGTATGTCAGCTGTATGTAGAAACTCAAGAGCATATTTTCTCTGGGTCATGGTGATGCCTTTGTCATTTCTGAGAAACTCAATACCAAGATAGTAGTTAAGCTCTCCCAAGTCCTTAATGCTGAATTTGTGATCCAGTTGTTGCTTGAAGTGTAAGATGAGTTGGTTGTTGTTGCCAGTTAGGAGGATATCATCTACATAAATGACTAGAGCTAGGAAGTCTGCACCTTTGTTGTAGATTAGAAGTGAAGTATCTGCAAAGCTTTGCTTGAAGCCCAAAGTGATTAAGAATGAAGTGAGCTTGGTATGCCATTGCCTGTTGGCTTGTTTCAACCCATAGAGGGACTTCTTGAGTTTACACACAGGATTAGGAAGAGAAGAGGGTGCCTTGTAACCTTGAGGTAGACACATGTAGACTTCCTCATGTAGATCTCCATGTAAGAAGGCATTGTTGATGTCCAGTTGAGCTATTTGCCAGTTGTGATGAACTGCTATGGCTAGAAAAATTCTAACTGTGACCATCTTTGCAACAGGTGCAAATGTTTCTGTGTAGTCAATTCCTTCTTTTTGAGTAAATCCCTTTGCCACAAGTCTGGCCTTGTAAGATACCGTAAAAATCCATCGTAATAATCTTCATTGATTAATGATAACCTCAGATTACCATTTAATAAAACCCATTTTTACGGGAAAATTAAAATTTTTCTTGTTATATTATTTTCACCACGACACGACATCACAACAAATACCAAATAACAACACTGGTTCACGACGTGAATGGCAAAACATCACTGTTTCACAAAAACTAACACTTTCACAATTCCCTATCTACACTAATTTTGTATTTCACTAAATCACATTTGTACAACTAATTGCAACTTATCCTACACTAATTACTTTTCCCTAAATACAAAACCAAATGGACCGAAGTTAATTTCAAGCCCATCATCATCCGGCCCATCACCACCACGTGAGATACAGGCTCCAAAACCGACGTATTTCTGTTAGTTTATGTATATGCTCGACCAGCTATATGCTCGACCAGCTACACGCCCTCCAAAACGGCTCGAGATCTCCTGATTTTTAAACACAACCCTCGAATATTTTTGCACCATTTTACTCACCACCCACTAGACAATACATATGTCGAATTTCAGTACTAGATATCAAGTACTCCTATAATTTTGAAGGCTAAAGTGTTTGTCCCATTTTAACCCAATTCGACATATGTAACCCATCGAAACTCGACCAAATCGTTCCCCGCTTTTTCCTACGTTATTCTAATGATATTTCTAGCACAATGAAACATTTGAAATGAAGTTAAGACAGCTGGAAACCAAGGTGGTACGCTAGCTTCATTTTTGAGTATATATAAAAAGAAACCGTGTATATACATATTACCACAACACAAGATAAGATTTCCCATGTTCTCATATCCATCTAAAAATCTTATATTGTCAGAGAAACCACTTAGGTGTCCATTCAGCCACAGTACCCTTCAATGATTGATTTGGAGAGTCAAGGAGTCAACAAAACGTGTGAATTCTCTCTATATATCCTACCCTTCATTTGGCCACCTACACTACTCACATTCCACACTCTTTCCTCTCACTAAACACCCTAAAAACCCAGCAAGATATGTCACTCAATTAGGAAGCATCGGATAAGAAATAAGCATGTAAAAACGTAGTTCGAACTAGGCTGGTAAGCTGCTTACTTCGTCCTTGTGATCCTTCGAACCTCACTCACTTTTCATTCTTATCATTCCCACTAATACCCTTAGAAGCTCAGAAGTTCATATATCTCTTGGGGAGCAAACGAATAAAAGCAACCCAAAACGTGAAGACGTAGCTCGAGCTAGCAAGACTACTGTCCTCATTTTGTACTCTACTCGACTTCCACAAATCCTTCACTACCTCTAGAAGGTGTGGTAAGTAACTATACTCCCTCATGCTTCCATTCTCACGTACACAAGTCACACATGCATACATATATTTATTTGCATTCGAACGTATTATGTATACTTCCTATCTCTATCATGTTACTATACTTGAGTAGGTCTCATATGGTGATCAACTGTCACTAAGGACGACTTAAGACCACATCATTGCACGTTAATATTTATGCATTACATCGTTTCTTGTTTTACATTTGAATGTACACAAGTGCTATATGTTACGTGCACACAAAAATGGTCAGAACCATATGAAAGTCGAATACACTCGTGTAAAACCTTAACAGCCACCACACATCCTCCTCTCCACTCCACAGATCACAAAACGCATCATCTTAACTCTAACACTACACGTACAATATATATGCAACGTACCCACCAAAATTTGACTAAGTGTTATTATAAGTAAACGTTCCATGCTACTTGGAAAACCCATGTGTAACTTACAAACTCGCCACGCAACTTCATGTTTTCTTTACACGACTTGTTTAACAACCTAGCAAACTAAGTTTTTCATTTATATAATATGTAACGAAACACACGAATGGACCTTTAAAACTTGCCAAAGTGAAACGTCAAAACTGTTTTGAAAATACTTAGAATAATTTTAAGTTTTTGGTATATAAGAAAAACAGCCCACGTTGCCAAATAGATGACTTCATAACTCACGATCTACCTTAATGGCCATGCCCTATTTTCACACGAACCATTAGACCTCCTAACAAACTACCTTTTTTGTATAAACATCATTTAAAAATAATCATGTTTCGACCCTATAAAATAGCCCGAGTTAGTCGTATAAATCAAATCTTAAAACAACTGGAAATGATTAGTGGGCTTAGATATAGGGCTCGTTAAGGGCCCATTAACGGGAAAATAAGCTAAAGGCCAAATAAGAAATTAAAACAGGTTGCATTTGACTTAAATAAGCAATAGAACAACTCGTCACCTTTTTTCCATATTATTTGCACTTTTGGACTAGAAATGTAACGCACTTTGGACTAGAAGGACTAAAACTGTCAACCTGTGAAACTTATGGACTGAAGCTGTGAAAACAGTTTATAAAGGACTTAAATTGACATACCAGTGGACTCCAAGCCTTATGTGGACATATGGACAACTTTTGGACTATTATTGGACTTTTGACTTAACGAAGGACTAACGACGTAACGCACGCACAGTTAGGGTAAAAAGAGTAAAATCTGAAAAGGACAAGGACCAATTAATTTACTTGACATTCTTATTTTATTTTCTATTTTTCACCCTTCACTTCATATGCATTTTACATTTTAGTTGTGCATTATTTAAGTTCGTTATTAGAAATTTAGCGATTCACTTTGCATATCATTTCAGCATATTTTGAGGAGATAATATTTTGAGTCGAGTGACATAAGAATCAAGATAATATCATATATGATATTATATTTTTAACTTGAGGCATTTTAAGCATATCACACTTATATCACCGATCAAATCGTTATACGATTTCTCACATCGCACTCACTGTTAGTAGTAAGTCAGAATCTTAGACTTCCCTTATATTCAGGTTTCGTATCGAAGACGTTTCCGTGATCGTTTCCATAGATCTTATAATTCTATCTTGTCAGATACGCTCCAGGTGAGTCGTGGCCCCTACTTTTAACACTTGTTTTTAATAACTCTTTTGGGGGAGATACATGCTTTAACTGTTTTAAGTTACTTATATACTTTGAAAACTCTCATGATTTACTCAAAATCATCCACTATGCTTTACATGTTTGAATCACCCTTGAGAGAAATATATGTTCGTTATATGTGCAAATTGCTTGCTTAGCTTAAACACTGAATTTGAAAGACAACATTTTTAAACTACTTGATGTAACATGATACTGAGACTTATTGTATGCATTCATATAACAAATGAATGTACTGTTACTTTACTATGATATTTCTACATTCCAACTGGAAATAATTGCCAAGACCAGAATATGTGTATTTTATGAACCCTGATGTAACACCCCCAAATTTGGTTTGTGGCAGCGGAAAAGTAATTTGGGTGTTACGGTGAGGATCGAAGTTTAAATCTCAGAAAACGGTCCAGAATATGCATTTTGAAAGCTATATGTCATTCGAAGAATCTTCTTGATACAAAAGTCATGTATTTGATTTGAAAATCTCATAAGAAAATGTGATAATTTGGAAGGAATGACATATTTGATTTTACACCATTAAAGTTATCAGAGTAAAGGATGCCCGCTCCGTGTCTTGTCCTGCTCCGTTAATTACCTGAGATAAACATGCTTAAAACGTCAACACAATGGTTGGTGAGTTCGTGGAGTTTGATAGAAAATAACTTTCTTCGAAAGGTGTATAGTGATTGCCGAAATAAATAGTAATCCTTTATGAAATAGTTAATAAGTTGTTTTGTATAAAATTCACAAGTAGTTCATGTATGATATTCAAAATCATAAGTTTCAAGTTATGAATGCAGTTGAGCTAAGTTGGTATATGCTCGACATGGGATGATGAGTCAGCTTGTAAATGTAATGACATACCAATCATTTTGAGTTGTCTTGTGTAGAATTTTCAGGTAATTCACATATGATAGCAATTAAAGTTCAAGTATGAGATTCATAATTATATCACGTAAATTAATAATGGTCTAAAGTCTGAGATCTATCAGTGAAAAGTGGTGGTCTTCTAAATACAGCTGTATCCTATATATATGAAACATTCATATATTCATAAAGTTATATTGCCCTAAGCCTCATGACACGCAAAACGTTAACAGTGTACCGTAAAACGGAGTGTCCCACCAGGGTCACTGATGGGTTTTTATGGCCCTCGAGTTAATAGGTACTTGCCAATTCCTATTTTTCTCAAATATAGTGTATCGCGACTAAATACGACTAACCAAATAGGCATTCCGTCACAGTATTTAGTGGGATAGGTCGTCAGCCTCCAACAGGTTTCGAAGCTGTCCACTATATTCGCGCTCACCGCAGTGATTAATGGCTCATGATAAAGGGACTTTCGGCAATAATTTGTGCTTAGGCAATATAGGCGAATCATGCGTAATTTTAGTATCGGCAATTATTTATAGTGTAATGTAGAAATATCATATTAAAGTAACAGTACATTCATTTGTCACATGAATATATACAGTAAGCCTCAGTATCATGTTATATCAAGTAGTTCAGAGATGTTATGTTTCAATTTCCGTGTTTTAAGCTAAATAGACAATTTACACATATATCGAACATGTATTCCTTTCAAGTATGATCCAAGTAGATAAAACATAGTTGATAATTTCGAGTAAATCATAAGATATTTCAAGTAATATAAAAACAGTTAAAGCATGTATCTCCCCCAAAAGAATTATTAAAAACGAGTGTGAAAAGTAGGGGCCACGACTCACGATGAGTCATAAGAATTTTCATAGTACTTATAAAAGTATTGCATCGCAAAGTAAATCATATAGTTGATAAATAAGTAAAATATTTCAAAGCATGTATCTCCCCCAAAAGAGTATAAATCAAGTATTAAAATAGGAGGGGCCACGACTCACCTTAGCCATAGCAAAGCAAAGATCACAACTGACATGACTGGCATCTAGAGCATATCACAACGGTCTCATACAGCACGACGGTACACAACCTAATATGTATACAGTTACCTCAAAACATGTCTAGCACAATAATAAAGTCTAATAAAGATAAAGTGTCATAGTTTTCGTGGATTATTCAGTTTTCAAAACTTATCAAAAGCTTAGTTTAAATGTTTCATGTGGTGTGGTAAGAAGACTTGGACTCGACTTACAACTCACGCCAAAAAGAATAGACATTAACTAATTCAAGAGGATACTGACGAGAACTCTAACCAAAGATGACAACTTAGAAGCTAAAGACAAACAAACACCTCAAATCAAATAACTATTTTGTACGTTTCAGCATTTACCCCATTATCCCAAATAGTTTATATAAAATATAAACGTTTTATAAAAATAAGTTTAACTAATAAAACTAGTTTTTCTCAAATCGTCGAGACTTGGGTAAATCAAAACTGGGATTACAATATTTAATAAGTTTATGTCTCGTTATTATTCTCGTAACATTAGTGAAAATTTTGTGTCCGGTCCGAGTTTAATATATTATAACGTCTCAAGTCTCAAGATGTTCAATAAATCCGATATCTAATATTGTAAGTCCGATAACGATCCGCATTTGTCCAAACGTCCAAGTATAATAACCATTTCCGTATTCAAATCTAATTCACCATTCAAGTCCAAATAATATTTTTCAAGTAACCGAGACGTATCAATCGTCGCAATGCCAAATTCATTATCTTGATAGCCAAATTTATTTTAACGCCATATTTCATAATCCAACCCACTTCTTACATTATTATTATTAACATTATTATTATTATTTTTCTTTTAACCCAACACGCTCTTAGTTGGGCTTAACAGCCCATTAGACAACTTGTAACTCAAATGGACATGTGGCCCATGAGAACTTAAACCTAAGGTACCCTAACGATGGGCTCAAGCAACCCAATACCCACACTAAAACTTATAACTCGATTAACAGATACAAGTGTTGACCCAAAAGTGTAAACACCCCTATTTTGCTACCTTGGTGATCCGGGGACCGATCCGCGAACGCACCCTAACTAGTTGGGAAACCAACGCAAGTATACCCAACACCCCTCAACGGCTTGTTAGACCGAGACTCAACCAAACGAGAACCACAACCCTTGCGGGTTCACCGTTATACCGAGTATCAAAAGAAGCAAAACTACACTTATAACCATGACAACCTCAACAATTAATGACAACAATAACTTTGCCGAGACCTTAGTGGTCTCGGTCTCAACCCAAATGCAACCGAATGGACTCCAACATAACAACGACAACAATAACGAGCAACATCAATCATTGACAGCCACAAGTCAACAACAATACCAAAGTATTGCCGAGACAAAACGGTAACCACACTAATTCAAAAATAATTACCACTATAGTCCGAATTTAACCACACGAGGTATATCAAAGCGTTTTAAATCAGGTTTTTATCACAATAAATATAAACCAGTTTAGATCTTATTATAAATCCACGAAAAAGATGACAAAATAAATAAAATCGGTTATATCCAAAAACAATAAATAAGAGATGATTTTCTGGGTTTTACCATGTCGAGAAGAGGGAGGAGAGGGAAGAGAGACGGCGACAGCAACAAACCAAGCAAGACCCAAAACAGCTCCAAAACACTCGATCTAAACTCGTATGGTTACACCAAGGTATCATCGGAAAAGCCTCGCCGGAAAAACTATAAATTACCGAGAGATAAAATAGGTGAGGGTGGGTTGAAGGCGCGTGATGCATAGGGAAATGATGAGAATGATGAGAGGGTTAGAATGGTGGTGGCGGTGTAGTTGTGTGGCCGGCGGTGGTGTGCCGGTGACTGGTTTTGTTCGCCGGAAATGAGAGAGGAGAGAGATGGGATAGTTAGTTAGATAGAAATGTTGTGTGGAGTGAAAGTTTATAAAAGAAACGTGTGTAGTACGTGTATGGTTATGAAATCTTACAGGTATAAATTGGTAACAGTGGAATACGTGTATGATTATGAATCTTGCACATGTTTTGTTTATAATGGGTGACTATCTCAAATAAGATTTATTGTATTTATCCAAGGTTACATTGATTATTTAGGTTATAAAGGGTATAGTTTGATCCCGGTAATTACTGATGTTAAGTTCTCAAGTTACGAAATTTAAAACCGAGTAACGTAAAAATATAACGTTTATAAAAATATCAAAGTTTATTAATATACTCCAACTAAAAATATTAGACATGTAATAAGTTTAACGGAGAGCGTATATGTTAATAAAATTTAATAGGTTTGAGTGTTCGTATTGCGTAAAGAGTTTAATTTAAAAAAAATAATAAAGTGAAAATAGTTCATATAAATTATGTAGGCTTATTCAAATCTTATGTTGGTCGTGAGTATAGTATATTAAAGAAAAGTTTAAATTTTTCCGTAAAAATGGGCTTTGTTAAATGATAAGTCAAGAGTATTATTAATTAACAAAGATTATTATGACGGATTTTTGTAGGATCTTACAGTATCTACCCCTCAATTTTGAACTTCGTCCCGAAGTTCAGTCTGCGATAGGTGTTGAAAAATGTGATGTTCTGAGGTGAGAGATTATGAAGAATGTTGTCGAGAGGTTTCTATCTGGAAATAGAGGAAACGAGATCTAGTTAGATTTACTCATGCTAGATGGAATAAATTTGAATGTTTGGTTAATTAATAAACCTAAAGGTTGCGAATAATGAGAATAACGGTCAGGAACTGTGGGAATTTAACGGCTAGTGAACAGTGTGTTTTAACGGTCGTGAACTGAGCCCTCAACGGCTAGTTTTGGTTCCAACGGCTAGATTTAATCTATAATTACTCCATTTTAATTTTTATTCTTCCACAAATTATTTTTCTCTAGTTCCACCTCTCAAAATGCCGCATTTCATAATTATGCTAGCATTTGTGTACGTTATTCTTGTGGTTATCTACTTGAGGTATGCTCCGGACGAAGATTTCCAATATTTGGTCGTGATTTTAGCGTTTGTCATTCCGTTGGTGATTGTAGCTCTTATCGTGGATATGGCGTATGGAAAATAGGTAGTAAGACGGTTGGAATAAATAGTTGTAACTTTAGTATTATTGTTGCTAGTGTTATTGTTATGTACTACTTTTCGTGATTTCTAATAAAATTTCTTGCTATTTTGCGCTTCTCATAAGTCGTTGTGAATTCTTAAGATTCTAATGCTTGTACTTTTGTCAGTTTCTTATCATAAGAATGGTGGTTAATATGTGCAGGTATTATTTGTGGTTGGTCAAAAGTGACGTTTATGGGCAATTTATTTTGTCTCAAGATTTTGCTTTTGAATGAAAGTTGTTATTAGAAAATCTGAAAGATAACTGTTTCATTCATGACATGATTCTTCCTAAATTAGACATAGTTGATCAGGCTATGTATAATTTGGGACCAAATAATGTAATGCTTGGCTCAGTCACCGTGAGATTTATGCCTTTTTCAAGAAGTTTAGATGGTTCAGTTATAATGGTTTCGTCACAAAGTCGGACACCCTCTAATTATTTTCAAAAGAACTAAGAAGTTTTTGTTCATATTCTGAGGATAAGTCAGGAATATAGGATATCTTTGGTATAAATCTAAGTTTTGGGTGAGAATTTCTTACAAAGTGGTGATAATCTATTGTTTGGTCGAAATTAACGCTCAATCAAATTTCCAAAATGGTGTCAGGATATTGTTACCTAATGACTATGAATAGAATAGAAATTGAACTAGACGTGGATTATGATTATTTCGCAAATGTTACAAGGTAGAGTCTTCATTCGGTAGAAAGGTAATTGTTATGCTTAGGTTACATTCATTGTGCCTAAAGTACATAAGGGAATACAACTGGGAAATTCTTAAACTAGGGTTTACTTATCCATAACAGGAATTTATCTTCTGCTTAAATTTGGGTGTTATCCTTTGAAGTTGTTAAGGTTCTAAAGAGTTTCCATTCTCTTCCATTGGTCTTTTTGTCCTAAGTGATATTCTGATTTGAGCAGCGGTTCTTGTAGTGTCTCGCTTATCCTTTGGTCTAGAAATCCTTGAGTAAGGGTAATAGTAGGTTCAGTCACCTTTTTCTATATTCTTAAAGTGAGTTGGTCTAAAATTCGTGAAACTTTCATTGATATGCTTATAGAACTTAGTCGTCTCCTCTTCTTTTCTTGCTATTTTGTTGCTATTCGGACAAGCTACTATGGTTACCTTGAGTATCACAGCAACAGTATTGGTTACTAACTTTTGGATAGCTTTAAGAGTCAAGGTTGTGGTTGGTGCTAGTGGAGTATTTGTAATGCTTATGCTGGCCATATTCTATCAATATCTCAAGAAAACGGATTTAAATCCACCTAATGGCCATGTCAGAATAATTTGAGTGACAAAGTATTTGTATACTAGTCTTAATAATGTGGTCACAATGTGAAACTTTAACCAGTTGTGAACCCTAAATCACGATGTGTCTGGGTAATGTCGTAGATAAATGCTTAATTTTTGGTATAGGATTGCTAAGGAACAAACTGTTTCATTCATAAAAGCCGAAGTTCAGAAATTTCCTCTTCATTCATCAAGTTTTCTTCCGAAATTTTGCCTTAGAGAATTCTATGGTCGTAGCCTAGTTATGGCAGGTATGAGGAATCGTAACAATCGTAGATGATATTGTAGTAAGTCTGGGTATAATTAATGTAAACATCATAACATTAATAACTTGATCGATTGTTTTACAAAGCCAACGATACAAGGTCTTTTATTAATGTTCCATGCAGCAGGTTAATAAATCTCTGTTTTTCCTCATTGTAAGGATTGCCATGTGGGAGTGTTTCTTAATATCTCTTACTGAAACCTTATCAGTCCGTCCTAGAAATCCATCCTGTCAGGTAAAAGGTCAGGTAGGGTGTTGTTAGTTGTGAGTGGTGTTTTGTCAATGATGTTCTGGAGTGTATCAATCTGTTCCTTATGACGCTCCAGTCGCGTCATACTGGTGGGACGAGTAAGTGTGTGGGTAACTGTTGTCCTAAAATTCTATCCAGTCTTGAGGATTCGGGCTGAAATAGTGAAAGCAGATGGGAAATAGTAGTTGCGAGGGAGACCTGAGAGGTAAATTCTCTCTAGGAGTCAGCTCCCGATGGTGAGGTGTAAACAAGTCAGTCTGGGTGAGTAGTCTTAACGAGTAGTTGGGTCCAACCGACGGTGAAGGGAATGATGATAGTAGTGGTGGTAAGGTATGGTGACGTTATCCTGATCATGTCTAGGGGTGAAATAAGGTGAAAATGGTAGTATAATTGGTACTAAACATAGGTATATCTTCTTTATAAGTCCATTGAGGTAGCTCCAATTTAGTGTCATAAAAGGTTCGATTTCGTAAGGTACTAAAATCCTAACTTTTCTGTGTCGAGTTTCCGGGGCATATGGGTGTGGTAGTTTAGTTAAAGGAGAATTTGGCTCAATCTCTTTTCAAATCGTTTTTTAGTGTGTATTCTGTCTAACCTCGAATGTTGTTGGACAACCAATCAACTCTTCAATGGATAAGATTCAGTAGTTCCTCAAATTTTCTGACGTAAGGGTGAGTGAATTGGTGATAATGAGAGCGGTATGTGAGTAAGTTCCGTATTAGTCTGGGGTTGAGATATTAGTACATAGGGATTTTTAGCATCCGTAGTGATATGATAACAAGGTGATGTATGAGTAGTATGAAGGGTAGCCTTGGTAATATTAACAGGTTTGGAAGACATGGTACTGTAGTAGCCAAAAATAATAATTATAAGTATTTTGTACGTTAAGAGCGTAACGGTAAGTGTGAAATAATACAGTGTGTAATGTGTGAAGAGTAATTATCAAGCATGTAAAGATTAGTGCAACATAATCTTAATAGGTAATGTATTGAGCACGGCAGTCTGCAGACACGGAGGGCGTAAAATGGTATGGTGTAAAATCATTCATTTTGAAAGTGTGGTTATAGTTCATTGTTTTAAAACGTTTGATTCTCTATAACCATAGGCTCTGATACCAAACTGTAACACCCCCAAATTTGGTTTGTGGCAGCGGAAAAGTAATTTGGGTGTTACGGTGAGGATCGAAGTTTAAATCTCAGAAAACGGTCCAGAATATGCATTTTGAAAGCTATATGTCATTCGAAGAATCTTCTTGATACAAAAGTCATGTATTTGATTTGAAAATCTCATAAGAAAATGTGATAATTTGGAAGGAATGACATATTTGATTTTACACCATTAAAGTTATCAGAGTAAAGGATGCCCGCTCCGTGTCTTGTCCTGCTCCGTTAATTACCTGAGATAAACATGCTTAAAACGTCAACACAATGGTTGGTGAGTTCGTGGAGTTTGATAGAAAATAACTTTCTTCGAAAGGTGTATAGTGATTGCCGAAATAAATAGTAATCCTTTATGAAATAGTTAATAAGTTGTTTTGTATAAAATTCACAAGTAGTTCATGTATGATATTCAAAATCATAAGTTTCAAGTTATGAATGCAGTTGAGCTAAGTTGGTATATGCTCGACATGGGATGATGAGTCAGCTTGTAAATGTAATGACATACCAATCATTTTGAGTTGTCTTGTGTAGAATTTTCAGGTAATTCACATATGATAGCAATTAAAGTTCAAGTATGAGATTCATAATTATATCACGTAAATTAATAATGGTCTAAAGTCTGAGATCTATCAGTGAAAAGTGGTGGTCTTCTAAATACAGCTGTATCCTATATATATGAAACATTCATATATTCATAAAGTTATATTGCCCTAAGCCTCATGACACGCAAAACGTTAACAGTGTACCGTAAAACGGAGTGTCCCACCAGGGTCACTGATGGGTTTTTATGGCCCTCGAGTTAATAGGTACTTGCCAATTCCTATTTTTCTCAAATATAGTGTATCGCGACTAAATACGACTAACCAAATAGGCATTCCGTCACAGTATTTAGTGGGATAGGTCGTCAGCCTCCAACAGGTTTCGAAGCTGTCCACTATATTCGCGCTCACCGCAGTGATTAATGGCTCATGATAAAGGGACTTTCGGCAATAATTTGTGCTTAGGCAATATAGGCGAATCATGCGTAATTTTAGTATCGGCAATTATTTATAGTGTAATGTAGAAATATCATATTAAAGTAACAGTACATTCATTTGTCACATGAATATATACAGTAAGCCTCAGTATCATGTTATATCAAGTAGTTCAGAGATGTTATGTTTCAATTTCCGTGTTTTAAGCTAAATAGACAATTTACACATATATCGAACATGTATTCCTTTCAAGTATGATCCAAGTAGATAAAACATAGTTGATAATTTCGAGTAAATCATAAGATATTTCAAGTAATATAAAAACAGTTAAAGCATGTATCTCCCCCAAAAGAATTATTAAAAACGAGTGTGAAAAGTAGGGGCCACGACTCACGATGAGTCATAAGAATTTTCATAGTACTTATAAAAGTATTGCATCGCAAAGTAAATCATATAGTTGATAAATAAGTAAAATATTTCAAAGCATGTATCTCCCCCAAAAGAGTATAAATCAAGTATTAAAATAGGAGGGGCCACGACTCACCTTAGCCATAGCAAAGCAAAGATCACAACTGACATGACTGGCATCTAGAGCATATCACAACGGTCTCATACAGCACGACGGTACACAACCTAATATGTATACAGTTACCTCAAAACATGTCTAGCACAATAATAAAGTCTAATAAAGATAAAGTGTCATAGTTTTCGTGGATTATTCAGTTTTCAAAACTTATCAAAAGCTTAGTTTAAATGTTTCATGTGGTGTGGTAAGAAGACTTGGACTCGACTTACAACTCACGCCAAAAAGAATAGACATTAACTAATTCAAGAGGATACTGACGAGAACTCTAACCAAAGATGACAACTTAGAAGCTAAAGACAAACAAACACCTCAAATCAAATAACTATTTTGTACGTTTCAGCATTTACCCCATTATCCCAAATAGTTTATATAAAATATAAACGTTTTATAAAAATAAGTTTAACTAATAAAACTAGTTTTTCTCAAATCGTCGAGACTTGGGTAAATCAAAACTGGGATTACAATATTTAATAAGTTTATGTCTCGTTATTATTCTCGTAACATTAGTGAAAATTTTGTGTCCGGTCCGAGTTTAATATATTATAACGTCTCAAGTCTCAAGATGTTCAATAAATCCGATATCTAATATTGTAAGTCCGATAACGATCCGCATTTGTCCAAACGTCCAAGTATAATAACCATTTCCGTATTCAAATCTAATTCACCATTCAAGTCCAAATAATATTTTTCAAGTAACCGAGACGTATCAATCGTCGCAATGCCAAATTCATTATCTTGATAGCCAAATTTATTTTAACGCCATATTTCATAATCCAACCCACTTCTTACATTATTATTATTAACATTATTATTATTATTTTTCTTTTAACCCAACACGCTCTTAGTTGGGCTTAACAGCCCATTAGACAACTTGTAACTCAAATGGACATGTGGCCCATGAGAACTTAAACCTAAGGTACCCTAACGATGGGCTCAAGCAACCCAATACCCACACTAAAACTTATAACTCGATTAACAGATACAAGTGTTGACCCAAAAGTGTAAACACCCCTATTTTGCTACCTTGGTGATCCGGGGACCGATCCGCGAACGCACCCTAACTAGTTGGGAAACCAACGCAAGTATACCCAACACCCCTCAACGGCTTGTTAGACCGAGACTCAACCAAACGAGAACCACAACCCTTGCGGGTTCACCGTTATACCGAGTATCAAAAGAAGCAAAACTACACTTATAACCATGACAACCTCAACAATTAATGACAACAATAACTTTGCCGAGACCTTAGTGGTCTCGGTCTCAACCCAAATGCAACCGAATGGACTCCAACATAACAACGACAACAATAACGAGCAACATCAATCATTGACAGCCACAAGTCAACAACAATACCAAAGTATTGCCGAGACAAAACGGTAACCACACTAATTCAAAAATAATTACCACTATAGTCCGAATTTAACCACACGAGGTATATCAAAGCGTTTTAAATCAGGTTTTTATCACAATAAATATAAACCAGTTTAGATCTTATTATAAATCCACGAAAAAGATGACAAAATAAATAAAATCGGTTATATCCAAAAACAATAAATAAGAGATGATTTTCTGGGTTTTACCATGTCGAGAAGAGGGAGGAGAGGGAAGAGAGACGGCGACAGCAACAAACCAAGCAAGACCCAAAACAGCTCCAAAACACTCGATCTAAACTCGTATGGTTACACCAAGGTATCATCGGAAAAGCCTCGCCGGAAAAAACTATAAATTACCGAGAGATAAAATAGGTGAGGGTGGGTTGAAGGCGCGTGATGCATAGGGAAATGATGAGAATGATGAGAGGGTTAGAATGGTGGTGGCGGTGTAGTTGTGTGGCCGGCGGTGGTGTGCCGGTGACTGGTTTTGTTCGCCGGAAATGAGAGAGGAGAGAGATGGGATAGTTAGTTAGATAGAAATGTTGTGTGGAGTGAAAGTTTATAAAAGAAACGTGTGTAGTACGTGTATGGTTATGAAATCTTACAGGTATAAATTGGTAACAGTGGAATACGTGTATGATTATGAATCTTGCACATGTTTTGTTTATAATGGGTGACTATCTCAAATAAGATTTATTGTATTTATCCAAGGTTACATTGATTATTTAGGTTATAAAGGGTATAGTTTGATCCCGGTAATTACTGATGTTAAGTTCTCAAGTTACGAAATTTAAAACCGAGTAACGTAAAAATATAACGTTTATAAAAATATCAAAGTTTATTAATATACTCCAACTAAAAATATTAGACATGTAATAAGTTTAACGGAGAGCGTATATGTTAATAAAATTTAATAGGTTTGAGTGTTCGTATTGCGTAAAGAGTTTAATTTAAAAAAAATAATAAAGTGAAAATAGTTCATATAAATTATGTAGGCTTATTCAAATCTTATGTTGGTCGTGAGTATAGTATATTAAAGAAAAGTTTAAATTTTTCCGTAAAAATGGGCTTTGTTAAATGATAAGTCAAGAGTATTATTAATTAACAAAGATTATTATGACGGATTTTTGTAGGATCTTACACCTGAGACCTATATTGCCTAAGTTTACTTTATTGCCATAAAGTCCCTCGATCATGAGCCATTAATCACTGCGGTGAGCGCGAATATAGTGAACAGCTTCGAAACCTGTTAGAGGTTGACGACCTATCCCACTAAATACTTTGACGGAATGCCTTATGGTTAGTCGTATTTAGTCGTGATACACTATATTTGAGAAAAATAAGAATTGGCAAATCACCTATTACATGAGGGCTAAAACACCCATCAGTAACCCTGATGGGACACCGCCGTTTTACGGTAAATTGTTAACGTTTTGCGTGTCATGAGGCTTAGGGCAATATAACTTTATGAATATATGAATGTTTCATATATATTAGGATACAACTGTATTTAGTTAAACACCACTCCACACTGATAAATTTCAGACACTAGATTAATGTCTTCACTACGTGTTAGAATGATGGATTCTGTATTTGAAACTTAATTGTTATCATATGTGACTTAGTTGTGGCTTCTAATAAAGACATCCCAAATTACTTGACATTTCGTTATTTTTAAAAGTTGACCCATCACATCATTTCGAGCATATAACAACGTAGCTCATTTTCATTTACAACTTGAAACTTATGATCACTTGAGATCATACATGAATTAATTGTAGATTTTTATTCAACGCAACATGTTATTTATTTCATGAAGATTTAGTATTTATTTCAACAATCACTATACACCTCTTAAAATTCATTGAAAGAAAGTTATTTTCTATTAAACTCCACGAACTCACCAACCATTGTGTTGACGTTTTAAGCATGTTTATCTCAGGTAATTAACGGAGCAGGACAAGACACGGAGCGGGCATCTTATACTCTGATAAATAAACTGGTGTAAAATCAAATATGTCATTCTTTCCAAATTACCACACTTTTGTGGGATTTTCAAATCAGATATTTTCTTTTTATACCAAAACTATTATTTCGAATGACATATAACTTTCAAAACGCCTATTCTGGACCGTTTTTTCTGAAATTTTAACTCGATCCTCACCGTAACACCCTAATTACTTTTCTGCTGCCACTAAACAAATTAGGGGTGTTACAGGCCTTGAATTTGTCAATTGTCCCATCAGCTCTGCATTTGATTCTGAACACCCATTTGCAGCCAATTGGGGTCTTGTTTGATGGTAGGGTGGTCACTTCCCATGTTCCATTAGCTTCCAGTGCCTGCAGTTCTATAGACATAGCATCTATCCACCTAGTATCTTTTACAGCTTGGATATATGACTTAGGTTCCACAATAATATTAATGGTGTCAATGAGATGTCTTTTGGTTGGAGAGCAAATGTTATTATAATTTATATATTTTGAGTGATGAAATTTAATGGTTGATTGAGCAGTATGTTTGGTTTTAGGTCATTTGTAATGATAATCTTTGTATTTCAGTGGTATGGTGGATTGTCTTGTGGATGTTCTTGGTGGTGGAGGTGGTATGGGTTGAGTTTGTTCAATGTGAGTAGAATGTAAGGTGTTTGGATCAGTTTGAATTGGTGAAGGTGATGGTGATTCCTCTTGAATGAGTGTGTCTGGGGTGATCTCAGTTAGTATTGGTGGCTCAGTGTGGTTGTTTGAGGGTAATGTAGGTTCTGGTGTAGGTGAATTTGTGAGGTTGGTGTTTGATTCAGGAGTTGGTGTTGGTGAGAGAGTTGGTGAAGGGGTGTTTGGGATAGGATAGAAATCAGATGGTGTGGCTGTAATAGTTAGAGTTAAGGTTGGTGAGGTTTTGGATGGTTGTTGGTGGAAGGGAAAAATGGATTCATTGAAGTGAACATGCCTGCTTACAAAGGTTTTGTGTGTTTGTAGGTTGTACAGAAGATAGACCTTTTGTGTTGTGGGGTAACCAAGTAATACTGATGGTGTGGATCTTGCAGCAAATTTATCAGGGGTGTGATCATGTGCATAGGCTTGGCATCCAATTATCCTGAGGTGTGAAAGTGATGGTGTTGTATTGTAGATGAGTTCATATGGGGTTTTGTTTTGAAGTGGTTTTGATGGTAATCTGTTTATAATGTAAGTAGCTGCCAAAATGCAATACCCCCAAAAATGTATTGGAAAGTTTGCCTGAAATCTTATAGCCCTAGCTAATTCAAGTAAGTGTTTGTGTTTTCTTTCAACTCTTGCATTTTGTTGTGGGGTGTATGAACATGAAGTTTGGTGAATTATACCTTCTTGATGAAAGAACTGGGTAAGAGATTGGTTTACAAATTCTGACCCATTGTCACTTCTTATTGTTTTGATTTTAGTACTGAAGTGGGTCTTGACAAATGAATGAAACATTTTTATGTGAGAAATGGTGTGGTGTTTTGTGGGCATTAGATATGTCCATGTGGCTCTTGAGTGATCACCAACAATGGTTAGGAAGTACTTGCAGTTGTTCACAGTAACATGTTTATAGGGACCCCATACATCCACATGAATCAAATCAAATAAGTTTGTAGCATGAGAATCACTATTTTCAAATGAAGAAGCATGTTGTTTAGCTAAAGGTCAAATTGTACAAGAGTTTGGTGGTATTTTACAAGGTACAATAATGGATTTTATTTGCTGTAAAGTAGAATAAGCAGAATGTATAAAAGATTTGCATGCCAGAGGTGACGGTTGCTGTTGTTGATTGAGAGTATAAGTGATTGAGGAGATGGTTGCTCTTGCTTGATGATGTATAGACCATTACAGAGGTTGCCATATGCAATCCTCTTGTGTTGGTCCTAAAAATAACAGGAAAATGGTGTAAATAGGACATATAAGGGTAAGTGTGAGCCAAGTTTACTAACTGAGAGTAGGTTGTATGAAAATGATGGTATGTATAAGACATCATGTAGGGTGATATGATCATTAATATAAACTGAGCCAATTTGTCTCACTTGTGTGTGTTGACCATTTGGGAGAGTAACACAGATAGGATGTTTGCATAGTCTGATATTGTGCATAGAAGTTAAAGTTATGCAAATGTGGTCTGTGGCACCACTGTCAACAACCCAAAGATGTATTTGATTAAGCATGATAGAGCCAACTAGTTTATAGGTACTGCAAGTAATATGTGTGATTTTGAGTTTAGGTATACCTGCTGTGCCAAAATCAGTTGTTTCTTTGTTCTGCTGCATAAGCATCATCATTTGGTTGAGTTGATTTTGCAGTTTGTCCATCCTAGCATTCATTGCTGCATCATTTTGAACCATTCCATTTGATCCATCTGAATTGACCTCTTGCCCAACTGTCATGTTCACAAATCTGTTCCCTGAGCTTGCCTGTGTGTTGTGTCTGGGTGTTTGGATTGATGGCTTATACTTCCCATGCAGTGGGTGACCTATTGGATACCCAACCAATTGATAGCATTCCTCCTTGAGATATCCTTCCTTGTTGCAATTTCCACAAATTACCCCTTTCCTGAAATTGTTCCTTCTTGGTAGATCCTTTTGACTGTTACCCCTTGTAGATGACTCACCAGTACTGAAATTCCTTCCAAATCTTGTGTTATTGTTATAGAGGTTTCTTGAGTTGTTGGTGTGTGCTGAGAGTGCAACTGAGGATGTGGTTTTGAGTCCATTACCTTCCCTTTGCTTTTCCTCTTGTCTTATCATACTATAGGCCTTAGCAATAGTAGGCATAGGATGCATAAGAAGAATTTGACCTCTGATATTTGCATAGCACTCATCCAAACCCATAAGAAACTGAATCAATCTTTTCCTTTGATTCCTTTCACTATTTGATCTACCATTTTCACAAGTACATGCACAGACACAAAGATATGGAGCTTCAAGTGAGTCAAATTCATCACAAAGCCCTTTTAGCTTATGGTAGTAGATTTCAATAGCCACATTGTCTTGTTTCAATTGAACAATGTCATTAGTGATCTGATAAATCCTGTGACCATCCAATTGAGAGTAGTGTTCTTGTAATTCCTCCCAAAGATCATGAGCAGAGTTGAAAAAACTGAGTGAATTGCTTATCTTCTCATTAAGAGTGTTCAAGATCCATGATATGATCATGTCATTTGTTCTTTCCCAAAGTGCTCTCAGATGTGAATTGACACCAGGCTCTTCAAACTCACCAGTAACAATTTTTAGTTTGTTCTTTGCATTTAGAGCAATAACCATGGATCTTTTCCAAGAGGCATAGTTATCTGATCCAGTGAGTTTCTTTGAGATGAGGATTAGACCTGGGTGATCATTTTGATGTAGAAATAGAGGATGATTGAAGTTGATTTCATCATTTTGAGAGGTTTGAGAAGTTTCTGAGTTTCCCGCCATTTTTGAAATTTGAAGGTGTTATTGATTTGCGATTGATTGAGTTGTTATCTGTGTTCTTGATGTGATTGTGATCAGGAATATAGTTGTGTTATTGAATTTGGTGGTGATAATGGTGGGTAATGACAGATTGTGATGGTGAAAGGTTGTTAGAGTGATCAGAGTTTGTTACAGACGGTGGAAGTTAGTTATTGATGACGGGTTAGGTGGTGGAGCAGGGTGGTTTCTGCTCTGATACCATATTGCAATTGAGAGAAAAATGAAATTGTTGTTATTATTGAAGTTGAAAAACTTGAGGCCAAATGACCAAGTACAGAGTATTTATACAAGATTAGGTGCCAAAGTTAGTTAGGCTTTGACCCTTCTTTGACTAAGCTATAAGCTAATTCTAAACTACCAATAAGTGTTACAATTTACATTACAAAGCTATAATACAATCTAAATTTGTACATTTGATGCCTTACATCCTGTTGCATTTCTTCAGACATTTGGAATGATGAATGTAGTTTGTAGACACTGAGTTGACCTTGTGTCCACTAGAAAGTGGCGGAGATACTTGGGATTTTAACTGTCATTGCTGGTCAACAAAGCAATCTAACCTATGTACTTATGAATGGTATTGTCACTCGTCATCGCTGGTCAACAAAGCGATCTAACCTATGTACTTATGAATGGTATTGTCACTCGTCATCGCTGGTCAACAAAGCTATCTAACCTATGTACTTATGAATGGTATTGGAAACCGAGGGGCGAATATCAATTTGTCAGGCTAGCTCCAACCCACATGAATTGATTGGTCGATCGGATTGAAAAGGGAAAAAGCGACCGAATGAGTGAGGGGTCGCTTGGGTTGGAGAAGAAGGGTCGGTCGCTTCTTTGATGAAGTATCGATCGGCCTATCGACCGATTATACAAAAGAAACAAATTTGCAATAAATTCCCATTTATTCCAAACGGTTACAATGTAAAAAAAAAAAAAAAAAAAAAAAAAAAAAAAAAAAAAAAAAAAAAAAAAAAAACACTTTTTCAATCTTATAAATACCCACCTCAAACACACAATTTCAAACAAAGATGTGGAACGGGCTTTGGTGTGTTGAAGAAGAAGTGGAAAATGCTTAAAGTTCCGGCACGAGGGCTGTATAAAAATGATCTCAGAGATATTATATATACATGTATCATATTACATAATATGATCATTCAACACAATGGGCGAGCGATATGTCCTACATGGTTCGAAAATGAGGGCCATCATGATCACGATCCCTTAAGAACGCATAAAGAATCGTTAGTAGTTACCCAGGAGATTATAGACTCATCAACACATTTAAACTTAAAATCTGATTTGGTTGAACACATTTGAAGAAATCGTAGAGATCAAGTCAATCAAGGTATTTGAATAATTTAGTATTGTAAGGTTTTTAATTCAGTATTGTAATGTTTTTATTATTAATGAATTTTAAGTTTATTTTAAATGTTTGATTAAAAAAAAAAAGGTCGGTCACCGACTGTGGCAGGTCGGTCGCTTCTGATCGCCGGAGAGAGAAAGCTGACGTGGCAGCCAGTGACCCAGGTCGCTTTGGCCTCATATAACATAGAAGGAGATTTTGTAAAAAGAATTCATACACACTTGTCCACTTAATTACTGAGAGTGAGAAATAAGAAACTAAAAACACAAAACAATTTCAATTAAACTCACTTTTATCTCATTTTCTTAAAACAATTATCTTAAAAACCGTGAATAATTAAAAAGAACAAATCAACTGTATTTTATTTTGCTTTTTCATTTCTTTTCTTTCGGTAATAAATTTGGCATGATATATCTAAATAAACGTAAGAGTTAATTACATAAATGGTCATTGTGGTTTGGCCTTTTTTTCACTTTCAGTCACTGAAATTTTTTTTTGACTGGTTCAGTCACTGTGGTTTGCATATATTATCGGTCCAGTCCAATTTTGAATAAAATGACCAAAAAGCCCTTGTCATCTTCTTTTTCAAATAAGTAATTACATAAATGGTCACTATGGTTTGTCTATTTTTTCACATTTAGTCCTTTAGACTAACGGCCGTTAGTCCTTTATACGTTTTCGTCCGTATTTACATGTTTTCGTCCGAATTTACACGTTTTCGTCCGTTTTTACACGTTTTCGTCCGTATTTACACTGTATTTACATGTTTTCGTCCGCATTTACACATTTTCGTCTGTATTTACACGTTTTCGTCCATTTTTACAAGTTTTCGTCCGTTTTTACACGTTTTCATCCGTTTTTACACGTTTTCGTCTGTATTTACACGTTTTCGTACATTTTTACACGTTTTCGTCCGTTTTTACACGTTTTCATCCGTTTTTACACGTTTTCGTCTGTATTTACACGTTTTCGTCTGTATTTACACGTTTTCGTCCGTTTACACGTTTTCGTCCGTTTTTACACGTTTTCGTTCGTTTTTACACGTTTTCGTCCGTATTTACACGTTTTCATCCATTTTTACATGTTTTCGTCTGTATTTACACGTTTTCGTCCATTTTTACACGTTTCCGTTTTTTTTTACACGTTTTCATCCGTTTTTACACGTTTTCGTCTGTATTTACACGTTTTCATCCATTTTTACACGTTTTCATCTGTATTTACACATTTTCATCTGTTTTTTCAACATTTTGTTCATTTTTGCATGTTTTTACACATTTTCGTCTGTTTTTACACGTTTTTATATATATATATATACACACAGTGTATATATATATATATATAAACGGACGAAAACGTGTAAATACGGACAAAAACGTGCAAATACTGACGAAAACGTGTAAAAAACGGAGAAAAAATGGATGAAAACGTGTAAAAAACGGACAAAAACGTGTAAATACAGACGAAAACGTGTAAAAAACGGACCAAAACGTGTAAAAAACGGATGAAAATGTGTAAAAACAGACGAAAACGTGTAAAAACGGACCAAAACGTGTAAAAACGGACGAAAACATGTAAAAATGTAGGGGTGGCAATTTCCGACACGACACGAAACCCGACCTGAGATCGACACGAAAATTAGCAGGTTAGGTTGAGGCTAAATTAGTTTCGGGTCATTTTTGGGTCGACCTGATTGACCCGTTTATTAAACGGGTCAGGTTCAGGTCGAGTATAATTAAATCGGGTCGACCTGATAACCCTTTTAACTTTAAAAAAAAAAATTTATTAGTAATTTAGTATATTACTTGAAAACTAAAAAAGTCAAATCTTGAGATGCCAAATTTTGTCTTGAGAAGGCAAATCATTAATATATTACTTTTGCTTTTGAACGGTCATAAACTCATAATGTCATATTACTTTAGTTTAGTACTCCGTATATTACTAGTTTAGTGTTTAGTGTTTACTACTTTAACTTTACTAAAACTTTATCTCTTTATATGGTTTCTCTTTTTTTCTTTTCACCGATCAGTCACTTCAAGAGCCTATTTCATCAATTCGTAAAATTCTTAACAGTTTATGCCAGCTCATGAAGCGAAGTATGGCTACTTATGGTAAAGTAAGTTATCTATTATTTTCTTTCTGTTACTCCTTTCATTCAATTAAAACTGCAACTAAGATTGTTATTCTTATTGGCCAGTGTAGCCTTTTGTTTGCATCAAGTGGTTGTGTTCACATGTAGCTAATTGTCTCTTTTGGTTAATCAGGAACCCAAGTCGGAAGTAGATCTTCTCCAAATAGTCATTTCAGGTTGAAATTAACCCGTTTGACCTGACTAACCCGTTTGACCTGTTTGACCCATTTAATTAAACGGGTTATATGGGTCGGTTCAGGTTGAAACCCGATCAGGTTAGGGTCGAGATTACTGACCCGTTTATATAAACAGGTCAGGTTCGGGTTGAAGGTTTCTGACCCGCGAACCCACGAACCCGAACCCGCGAACCCGGACCCGACCCGAATTGCCACCCCTTATAAAAATGGATGAAAACGTGTAAATATAGACGAAAACGTGTAAATATGGACGAAAACGTGTAAATACGAACGAAAACGTGTAAATACGGACGAAAAAGTGTAAATACGGATGAAAACGTGTAAAACCGAACGAAAACGTATAAAAACGGATGAAAACGTGTAAAAACGGACGAAAACATGTAAATACGAACGAAAACGTGTAAATACGGACCAAAACGTGTGAAACGGACGAAAACGTGTAAAAACGGACGAAAACATGTAAATACTAACAAAAACGTGTAAAAACGGAGGAAAACGTGTAAAAATGGATGAAAACGTGTAAATACTGACAAAAACGTGTAAAAACGGATGAAAACGTGTAAAAACGGACGAAAACGTGTAAAAACGGACAAAAACGTGTAAAAATGGACGAAAAACGTGTAAATACAGACGAAAACGTGTAAATACGGACGAAAATGTGTAAATACGGATGGAAACGTGTAAAAACGGATGAAAACGTGTAAAAAAGGACGAAAACGTGTAAAAAACGGATGAAAACGTGTAAAAAAGGACGAAAACGTGTAAATATGGACGAAAACGTGTAAAAACGGACGAAAACGTGTAAATACAGATGAAAACGTGTAAATACGGACGAAAACGTATAAAGGACTAACGACCGTTAGTCTAAAGGACTAAATGTGAAAATATAGACAAAGCATAGTGACCATTTATGTAATTACTCATTTAAAAAAGAAGATGACAAGGGCTTTTTGGTCATTTTATTCAAAATTGGACTGGATCCGTAATATATGCAAACCACAGTGACTGAATCAGTCAAAAAAAAGTTCAGTGACTGAAAGTGAAAAAAATGCCAAACTACAGTGACCATTTATGTAGTTAACTCTAAACATAAATAAATGTACATTTGAACATAACAACATTTCAACCACAAAAAAAAATAATTCTAAACTTATTAAATCCTAAACTCTAATACTATATTCTCAAGTTTTATTTTGAGAGGAAAATTTTTTTGGAAAGAAGCTTAAAAATTCTTGTGTTCTCAAGTATTTTAAAAGAAGAAAGAAAAAGAAGTGAATAGACGTGGAAGGAAGATTTGTAGTGTTTTTACTCTAAAATCTACACTTTTTGGAGGAAGAGGAAGGAAGAGAAGAGAACTCTCTTTCTTTCTTTTCTCCCCAATCTCTTATCTTCTCTTCTTCTACATAATTAACTCGAGAACACAGCGTAAACCCGACATGTATGAATAATGAATCATAAGCGAATTCAAACGCAAATCATAAATCATATGTGATTTTATAGTGTGAATCAATACCTAAGCCAGGAAAAAGTGAAAACCTGAAAATTATCATGTTTTGTCTAACTTCAACGAATATATTGTTGTAACACTATAATGTCTACGTAAAAAGATTATAAAACTTTTAAAGTATTAAAGAAAAAGATATGTTCATTTTTCCAGTAAAAATATATATGACTTTTGTTAGTTTGAACTTTGAACCCGTCAAAGTTATTGATATGTATCCACAAACTATTCGACATCATGAGAAAGATGTTGGAATTTAAATATCATGACAACTCATATAATCAAACAAGTAAACATCAAAGCATGCAACGGAAACATAAGGATCAAATACTTGTAAATAATTAACTGAAACTTAAAAGTAATGCATACCTTAATGATTCTAGCAAAACAAGAATCAAGAACTCTAAAAGTAAGGGTTTTTGACAAAATCAAATAACCCTAAAATCGATTTAGGGTTTGAGTGCTAGTCGACTTAATAAAGTTGAATAGTGTAAATCACCAAAATCCAAAGTACGATTTCTCTACGTTCTTGTACGCGCGTATTGATAGTGATTGAATTAAAATGCTGATTCAAGTCACGAATAAAGCACAATGCAAACAAGGTTTAGCTTATAATAGAATATATATATATATATATTCAAACCCTTTAACTTGCATCTGTCAAACAATACAATGGAAAGAAAGAATCATGCACATGACATGCGTATATAATAAGCATGCATGTCATGTATATCATATTATTGTAGATCTCACATGATATACGATACATATAATATAAGAAAGGGTTGTCAGTTGTGTGTCGCTCGTAATGAGCTAGCAGAGTACACCGAGAATAAGATCAAATGGTATATTTATATAGCATTTAACATTGTCCAACAAGTCATTGCTAGCACCTCCTTAAGTTTCAAAACTCGACACTCAACCCCCTCCTTTTTCCTTGTTCGACCATATAAATATTTTGTGACTTAATATAATTAAATCTCATACGCAACGCGTGCAATCTCATAGGCTCGTGTTCGAATCCGGTCATACAGGTTAGTTTTATGGACAAATATTAATATGTGTATGTCTAGAATCGAACTCGAGACTACGGGATTGCACACTTTACGTATGAGAATCGATGTTAAATAATTAATATATAAATAGTTATATTTAATTATTAAATCAAAAATATTTATATGGTCGAACAAGGAAAAATGAGGGGGTTAAGTTTCGTTTTTGTGGAACTTAAGGAGGTGTTAGACTTAAACTTGGATAGCAAGTTGAGAGCAAGTTTGAAGGCTATATAAACACCCTTAATTTACAATTCGGTGGATGATATACACTATGTCACGATGCATAAACAAAACCCTTTAAATCTGTTTGTCTTTTTCTGCATGTGATATCTAGTATTGATAGCAAAAGGGCAAACTATGTATGAATGCATTATCATGTGTGAGGGGAATCGATACACTTTAAGGATGTTAATCATTTGTAACTTGTGTATGTGATACTGTGAGTTAATATGGTTAAGTATGCGGAATCTACTTAACCAGACTTAGAAGGTTATTTGTTTATAGAAATGAAACAGTGATGCTTGTGTAATGAATAATGAACAATGAAAGTTTAATACCAAACGATTCAATATTATTGAAAATAATACGAGTGATCTTCACTATCACTAGGGTTTCAAAAACCTTAAATCTATATGTTTCTATGACTTATGATTTCTATGATAAGTTATGTTCTTTGTTCTTGATAAATATGTAAGTTTAAGTTTAAGCATCAAGTACTTATCTCTAAGCTAAGATCTTCTTTTTATAGTCCAAAGAAGATCTTTTACAATATTGTCAAGTCTTGTCGAACTACTTGCTAGCTTATGTTGAGTGTGTCAGTAGCTAAGATACAACATGTATCTATGTTTACAACTTGATTGACTGACTACAAATCAAAGATATTATCTACCGTATATACTTGACTTTTATACACAAAATATCTTTTTGTACTTATCCAACCAGCAGTAGTATACGCGACACTTATCCATCCAGCAGTAGGAATCAGCAGTACCTTTGTTTGTACTAGCAGTACTAACTTCAGTTAGTACTGTTAGTTATAACTTGAGAAGTCTTCAGATATACACTAGCAGTTAGTACTGTTAGAGTATTCTTCTCAGCAATACTAATCTTCAGAACATTTAATTCCCAACAATACTCCCCTAAACTTGTGATTTATCCCAAATCAACATGTTTCTTTTGAATTAAATTCTGATTGTGAGGATCTTTCAAACACTTCATAGTCAGACTCTTGATCTGAGCTTTCCTTTGTTCTTCAAGATTAAATATCTTTCTGTCTAACTCATCTGCTTTCTGTGAATCTCTTTCAGTAAAAATATCATCTTTCTTTGTCTTGAACACAATCAATACCTTGAATAAAAGATGGTGCAATTTCCTTGGATGGAGGAATTATAAGAGGCAATGGTGCTGTGTATCTTGGATGCTTGTTCCAAGAAGTCAAATCATCTTTCAGCATACCTTTGCAAGTGATGAACAAACGTAGTGAACTGAAATTGAAACTGAAAGAACCTAGATAGAACTTTCTCCATTTGAATGCTTCATCCCTTCTGAATATATATAATACTCCAGAATCTTCATTTAAACTTTCTTCATTTGAAGAGCTTATTCCTAGTTTCCATCAACTGAAAAAGATTATTCCCAGCAATCATCAACTGAATGCTTGTTCTTATTATTGGCTGAATAATAAGACATGTTAGCTTCTCAAAAAGCTGACATCTTCATCTTGTATGCTCTTGTCTTTTCTTTAACTTGATCAATTTGAGTTTCCTCCCCTGATTGTGAGCATACACAACCATTTTGAGTTTCCTCCCCTGAGCTTGGAAGATCTCTCACCATGTACCAAAATATTTCCTCCCCTGAGATTTATCATTTCCTCTCCTGTTTGAAAGATCTCTCAACATCATCTGATCTACCAATTAGAACATGTTTTCAGACAATGTTGTACATGTAGCCATCAATTCCTTAAGAGTTTATTTGTTGCCCTCATCACTTCCAGGTGTGTTAACTCCTGTGAGAGGTGATTCATGGGGCATTGACTCATTGTCCATCATTTGATGGTTTTCTGAGCCCTTTGGAAAAATCCTTTTTAAGAAACTTTTAACTTAGCAGTATGAATATGATTTTATTTTTGAAAAATCATACTGTTCTCAACAATTTTGAAGGGATTAAGTGTGTAACAGACACTTAATCAAGAATTCGGTTTAACTTAACCTCTGGTTGTGTGAGAACCAATGTTTTTAGTTATTAATAACTGCCTGTGTAAAGATAAACCCATTCAAAGGGCTTTCTTGACAGGTTTTCCAGCTCGTGATAATTGTGCCTTCTAACACAAGTGTTAGATGCACATTTGTTCGCTGTTCTTTCTATTAGATGTCCTTAGACTTGCTCATTATACTAATTAAAGTATAAAATGATAGAAAGTTAGTTGTGTCAGTTACTATCTGACCAACTGAGTCATCAAGTCAATGTGAAACATCATAATCAGGTTTCAAGAAAGAAGTTTTAAAGAATCAATTAACTTAGGTGTAAACCTTTGTTAATGAATTCCCAAACTCTGTCTATCATGAACCTATTATGTCAGCAACTAGTATAATCATTCAGCTGCTTCCATTTCACTTGAAACTTCCTTTATGCTCAAATGTTCATACCTGAAAATGTTAGTCCATAACCAAGAAACAAAAATGCAGAGCATTTGTCTTATATCAGTGATGCGTTCGCACGAGGTTTTAAATTTGTAAACAAGAATTACCGGTTAACTAGGAACACATACGAGCAAGTATACTGGTCCGTGTGTAGCAACAGGGTTGGTAAGTCAAGGTCGTCCCACGAGACTTAATTGTACTCAAATATTGTTTGATTGTTTAAGCAAGTAACAAGTTGATGGTTATGATTGTCACATATCAAACCAACAAGAAAAGCAATTATAAAAGCATGATTTAAGCGCACAAACACTTGTTTAGAAACAATGACTAATCGTGATGGAATGTTGAACACGTTTGGGTGAAACATAGAAGGCACATATCAATTTTCACAAGGTTTTCTAGTCAATGGGTAATATCAAGAAAATCCATGTTTCTACTAGTTTCACGGGTGAGTCCTTTCGGCCTACTCTCATTCCATTACGCTAGCTCTTTGTGTTATCAAATGTATGAAAAAAATGATTAGTTACATTAGTTCTTACGAGTCTTTTCAACCTAATCTCGTGATT
The DNA here is from genome assembly GCA_021014915.2 of Artemisia tridentata subsp. tridentata. NCBI lineage: Eukaryota > Viridiplantae > Streptophyta > Magnoliopsida > Asterales > Asteraceae > Artemisia > Artemisia tridentata. The sequence continues at coordinate 336,138,510 of CP139501.1, forward strand.
AAATATTTCCGAATTCATTTAAAAACTTGCATACTTAATAGTTGTCAATTATCAAATACCAATCCATTTTGGCCACTAACTTCTTGGAATTAAACAATATTAGAAATCCTTTCTACCTTTAAATCAAACAATGTTTAATCAACAAGTTTTAGAACACGAATTATATTTAAACAAACTTATGAGAACAATCACTTTTTCTAACCAACTAATCATTCAATCATTCACACGGAAGTCTACATAATCCCCAAACTAGTATAAAGAGATAATAGTAATCAAACAAGTAGCACAACACACAAAGGAATTCTCATAATCAACATAAGCAAAGACATTAATATGATTGAATTTAAATAGAAACAATACCAAACATTAGAGTCAAGGCATCAAGTGCTACAATTCCAACCATGTGATTCCAACCAAAAGAAACTACCAAAATACAAATCATCCATCCCTAAACCTTCCTGGAAATCGACCTCATGTTGTGAGTACATGACTTAGGGGTGTTTGGTAATAAGGATTGTTGGTGATATATGTGGTGTTTAATTGGTGTGAACTATAATCAAGCCTCATGTTGTAAGGATGATCAAGTCATATGTCTTGCTAATGTAGACCAAACCAACTCCCCAACACCTTTAGAAATGGGTGGGGAGTGGTAGGAGAGAATCCTCCAAGTGTAGAGAATTGGTTGTAGATGGTATGATAATTTGATGATAGATAGGTAATAAGGTAATGAAAACACTTAACCAAGCACTCTTATTTGTGGTTGAATGATCCTTGGTCACCAAGCATGTTTCTTGGGCACAAAGGGTCATAAAGATGCAGGAAAAATGAGTTATTAGGAGTAGATGATCGGACTTTGGAGTAATGGTACTTAATTCTTCACTTAAATGCAACTTTGGAAGACTTTAAGTGCCTGAACCCACGGCTGGGATGTCTGCTGAACCTCAGGTTGAGCTATTGAACCTTGGGTTTGAATCTCAGCTTCAACCTTGGGTTGAGAAGTATTTTGCACAAGTATTTCACCCTTGAGTTAGCATATAACTTCATCCTTTAACACTCTTTTTGGCACTTAATCTTGACTCTATTTTCACATCTTTCTCTTGAACATCGGAATTAATCGTAGCACGATTCAATATCTTTGAAGACGATCTTTTCTTGAATATTTACTTGATTTCATAGCTTTTCTTCGTCTTTTTCTTTATTTCCTTCGACATAGTTGTACCTGAACCTGAATACATCTTTTATACCTTTTAAGCGTAAAATGTTCACAAATACAACCAAATAACATGTAAAAACATACGAATAACGCTAATAAAATATGTACAAAATGAGCGTTATCAAGCAGTATCATTATATGACTAACAGTATGAACTGAACAATCAAAATTTGTACAAGCAGTACAAACTTTTCAATAACAGTACCAATTTACAAAGCTAGCAGTACTAACAAATATTTATATACAATAACACAGAGTTTAAAATCATTGAGGATTAAGCATTCCAATACTTGCTACCAAGTATTGAAACCTTCCAACATCAAAAGCTTTTGTAAGAAGATCTGCAAAGTTGTGATCAGAATCAATTTTAAGAACTTGAATCAATTTTTTCTCATTGCAGTCTCTAATAAAATGATGTCTAATTTCAATGTGTTTTGTTTTAGAATGTTGTACTGGGTTTTTAATTATGCAAATTGTACTACTATTATCAATATGTATGACAGTGTTCATGAAATTGTACCTATAATCAAGTAATTGATTTTGAAGCCAAAGTACTTGACCACAACAACTTTCAGCAGCTACATATTCAGCTTCAGTTGTTGAAGTAGCCACAATTGTTTGCTTCTTACACTGCCATGAGATAAGTCTACACCCAAGAAATTGACATCCTCCAGTTGTTGACTTTCTGTCCAAGCTTGCACCTGCATAATCACTATCTGAAAATGCTACCAAGTCAAAAGGTGATTCTCTAGAATACCATATGTTACACCCCGTTCCCAAATAGACCAAAAATTAAAACTTTTTGTGCGGAAACGCTTGACTTTTAAGGACATTCTGTCACTCTTTTGACAACTGACAAAAATCTATACATAATCAGACCATGAGATTATTTTTAAATGAAACTAGACTCAATTACCTTCAAAACGAAGGGTGGCACGACCCATGACGACTTACGGTTTAAAAGATATGATTTTTTGAAAATTTCCAAAATCTGAAAATTCTGTTGAACCGCCGGCTGGGAAATCCAAACCGCCGGTTCAGGGGCCAAAATGGGTCTGAACCGCCGGTTCAAACCTCAACCGGGGCGGTTCAGACCTTCTGGTCACCCGGATGAGTTTTCCAACCCCGCGAATGAAAACCCGACCTCCCGAACTCGTTATCAAACCAAACTTTCCAGATTTACTTAGTATATTAGTGGGCTCATTTTCATACAAAAACATTTACCGAACGACTCCCCGAAAGGGTACTTTACAAATTAGACGGGTTATGCAAATAACCCATTTTGACCCATTTTCACTACCAACAGCCCATACGACTTCCGTTTTACATCAAACTTGACCAAATTCATTAACTTATCAATTCAAACTTGTTCCATGGTTACATGACCCGTTTAGTTATCAAAATGGGTGGAAACATACATATACCAAACACCCCTTAACTAGCACCATAACCATACTGTTGGAATATTAGAATCATAAACTATAAACTAATAAAAAATAAAACAATTAACATCAAAGCATGTAGCACAGCGGAATTAGGATCTACAATAACACATAATTAATTAACTAAAATTAAATAGATGCGTACCTTAAGGTTTCTAGCAAGAACAAGAAACCGGATCTACAAGAACAAGATAAACCCTAATTAGGGTTTAAAGTATGGATCGACTAGGGTGTAGTCGAATAGGGTAAATCACCACAAGCTAAAGTAAGCTTGTTACTCGTTCTTGTACACACGTATTGTTAGCGTTTCAATGCGAAAAGCTAGGTTCAAGATTCACAAACAAATCCAACACTTGTGCACTAGTAAATTCGGCAAACCCAAGGGGATAGGGAATGAAGAACCGATCGACTAGAGCTGGAAGGAGGGAAGAAGAAGTTGGAAAGTTAGGGAATCAAGACTAGAGAATAACAAACACATAAGGTTTGTATTTATAGGCAACCCCTAACTTCCCCTCCAAGCTACAAACCGAAATCCCTAGCCCATAGGGATGTTCGGCCGCCTATAGCCCAAGGTAATGGGTTCTAGATCCTTCTATCCTCCTTTTGCATAATTAGTCCTTTAACGACCGTTATCTCTAACTCCGTTAAGTACTAACTGCCGTTAAGTTATTTGTTTGTGAAATGAATAATTAAATAAATTATTTATTCAATAACATTGAAACTCATACGCAATGTGTGCAATCCCGAGTCTCGGGTTCGAAACCGGACATACTAATATTAATATTTATACACAAACTCTAACAGCTCCCACTTGGATAACTATTAATATAGTAATGACATGGGTCAGTCTAGCTTAACCTTCCCAATGCCCCCAGCTTGATCCGAGTATGGTTTTCCTGGAAAAAACCACGTGATGATATAATCATCATACTTATCCTTTTGTTTCTAATACCGCGTTAATATGGATATGGATCTCGGTCATTCCATAATTAACAATTAGTTTCTCGTTTATACATAATTGATCAAGATTACCAAATCATCTGAACGTCTTCCAGATAGACTTTGGGCGTGCGCACGCAAACATCTTGTCAACCCTACGAGTGGCCAAGCAGTATTAAACTTCAACACAAAGTTGAAGGAACAAATCCTTTGTTGACTACGAGCGTAACCCTTAGATTTCGCATCACCTCCGAAAATAGCCCTTATAACCATCTTTTACGGATAGCGTTAGACTACCTTACAGAAAATGAGCTACACCCTCGGCAGTCACCTGGTATCTCAAGTCTGAGGATAAATATTCATGATTTACTTAATGACGATGATCCATAAAGTATAATCATGTAGTTGGGATAAGTCCTATATTCAATTTATCCAATATTGAATATCATGTGATATTAGTATCTCAACCTTACAGTACATTCTACCAATCCTCACATTTGTCTTTATTTAATGATATTCCCACATCATTAATTGACAAAGGACAATTTAGAATAAATTAATTTATTCACGGATTTAAACATGCAAATATAGGACACAAATATTAAAAAATGAGAATAAACGTTATCCGCACTTTATTTCATTAAAATAATAATTGTTTACACGTCCCTTATCTAAATACTAATCCAACAGATTTACATGAAACTATCGGCTAAATGAAGACCAATACCCTCAGCATGTCGAGTAAACGTTTTCTTAGGTAATGCCTTCGTAAAAGGATCAGCCAGATTGTTATCTGTGTGAACTTTGAGTACATTGATTTCTCCTTGTTCGACTTGTTCTCGAACATAGTGATACTTTCTACGAAAGTGTCTGGCGCCCTTCATAACTCCAGGTTCATTGGCGAATGTGATTGCAGCAGAGTTGTCGCAATACACATTTATAGGTAATTCAATTGACGGCATCACTCCAAGATCCGAAATGAATTTCCTTATCCAAACAGCTTCCATTGCAGCTTCCGATGCAGCAATATACTCAGCTTCTGTAGCAGACATGGCCGTTGTACTCTGCTTTTTGCTCTTCCAGTCTACAGCTCCTCCATTGATGACAAAAACGTAACCCGTCTGAGACTTCGTATCATCTTTATCAGTTTGAAAGGACGCATCGCAGAAACCTGTAACATTCAGTTCTGCGTCTGGATTTCCCCCGAACACAAGAAACATATCTTTAGTATTCCTTAAATACTTAAGAATGTTCTTAACAGCATGCCAGTGATCTTTCCCTGGATTCTGCTGGTAACGACTGGTCAAATTTTGCGCGAACGCCACATCTGGCCTTGTGCATCTTACGGCATACATGATAGATCCTACTGCTGAAGCATATGGAACTTTATTCATGTATTCCACCTCTTCAGGTGTAGATGCACACATTTCGCTACTTAATCCATGATCTACTTGCATGGGAAAATATCCCTTCTTGGAATTTTACATATTGAATCTTTTCAATATTTTATCCATGTAAGCACTTTGGCTTAATCCGATTAACCGCTTAGATCTGTCTCTATAGATCTTGATTCCAAGGATGTAAGCTGCTTCTCCTAAATCCTTCATGGAAAAACATGTACTTAGATCATACTTAACTTCATTAAGACTTGGTATATGATTTCCCATGATTAATATGTCATCGACATATAGGATAAGAAAAGTAGTGTTACTCCCACTAACTTTGTGGTATACACATGGCTCATCGAAATTTTGAGTAAATCCAAACTTCTTGATTTCCTCATCAAATTTTTATTCTATTGACTTGATGCTTGCTTCAATCCATAAATGGATCTTTGAAGCTTGCATACACGCTCAGGAAATTGTGGATTCACAAACCCCTCAGGTTGCGCCATGTAGATGTCTTCATCTAGGCGACTATTCAGAAAGGCGGTTTTGACATCCATTTGCCATATCTCATAGTCATAGTAAGCAGCTATGGCTATAAGAATCCTAATAGCTCTAATGTCAGCCACAGGATAAAAGGTCTCCTCATAGTCGACACCATATGTTTGGGTAAAGCCTTTAGCCACCAAACGAGCTTTGTAGGTGTGTACATTGCCATCCATGTCCGTCTTCTTTTTGAAGAGCCAATTACTCCCAACTACCTTAGCATTGGGAGGAAAGTCTACTTCAATCCAGACTTTATTGTCTTTCATGGATTGCATTTCCCCATCCATAGCAATCTGCCATTTATCCTTCTCAGGACTATTAATGGCAGCCCTATAACTAGTTGGCTCATCAAGATCCCCTAGTATAGTTTCCTCACACTCTACGTTTAAACATAGACGATTAGGAGCTTTTGTAGATCTTGAAGATCTACGGATGGGTACCACTTCAACTTCAGGTGGAGGACCTAAACTTTCAGGTTCCACAGGAAGTGTGTTAGTGTTCTCAGAAGGTGACGTATCTTCTTGATCATTTTCAAGATCATATACTCTCCCACTGAATTCTTGAGACAGAAAACTCTCCTCAAGGAATTCACCATACCTAGCCACAATGACTTTATTTTCTAGTAGGAAGTAAAAGTAGCAACCCCTTGTTTCTTTAGGGTATCCTATGAAGATACACTTAACCGATCTTTGTTGGAGTTTATCAGGTGAGTCACGTTTAACAAACGCCTCACAACCCCAGACCTTTAAGTAAGACAAGTTGGGAGCTTTTCCAGTCCATACTTCATATGGAGTCTTGTCAACCTTCTTAGTTGGAACCATATTTAATATGCGAACAGCACTTTCAAGAGCATAGTCCCAAAAGGATAAGGGAAGAGTTGTTAGATTAAACATAGATCGTACCATATCAAGCAATGTACGATTTCTCCTTTCAGATACACCATTTTGTTGTGGAGTATAAGGAGAAGTGAGTTGTTGGACAATGCCACACTCAGCTAGATAATCTTTAAACTCTTGGCTTAAATATTCACCACCACGATCGGATCGAAGAGCCTTAATCTTCTTACCGAGTTGTAATTCTACTTCATTCTTAAAAACCTTGAATGTCTCAAAGACTTCATGTTTATGTTTAAGTAAATAAACACAACCATAACGACTATAGTCATCCGTGAAGGTTAGGAAGTAGGTAGCACCGCGTTTAGACACATGTCTAAGTGGACCACACACATCCGTGTGTATCAATCCAAGTATATCCGAAGCCTTTTCCATATTTCTATGGAAAGGTTTCTTTGTCATCTTCCCAGATATGCAAGATTCGCATTTATCGAATGAATCATCATCGATATCTTTCAAAAGCCCATCATGTTGCAGCCTTTCCATGCGTTTCTTGCCTATATGAGCAAGACGACAGTGCCATAAATAAGATGAATCCAAGTTCGACTTGATTCTCTTATTTCCAATGCTATACACAGAATTATTTCCGTTGGATGCATGATTTTCCATATCAATTTCAAACACACCATTTAATGGAATTGCATTAAAATAAAAAACAGAATTTAAAGAAACCGAAATTCCATTATTATTAAAAGTATGCTCAAAACCATTATCCAACAATAAAGAAACTGAAATAACACCTCTAACAATAGACGGTGCGTAATGACAATTGTTCAATACTAAAATTAAACCCGAAGGTAACAGTAAGTCAAAAGTCCCTATGGCTTCCACTGCTGCACGTATACCGTTGCCGACATACAAGTAGCATTCCCCATAGTTCAGCTTCTTCACTCCTCTAAGCCCCTGCGATGTATTACAAATGTGAGTACCACATCCTGTATCATAAATCTAGGCATTTTGCTTACGAGAAAAAAAAATAATTCAACCATAAAAATACCTGATGTGCTGGCGCCATGCCCAGCCTTGGCATTTTTATTCTTGCGACACTCCTCAACAGCAATGGACAGTCCCTCTTCCAATGTCCAGGAGTGTTACAGTGGTGACAAGCAGCCGTATCCTTTTTAGGATAATCTTTCTTAGGAGCAGGATTCTGCTTCTTGGGCTTCTGCTGATGGATCACGACCTGTTTTCCTTTGTCAGCTTTCCCTTTGCCCTTCTTGTTCACATGGTGCGGTTTACGGGGCTTAGCAACCCTACCACCTCTAATTGCCATCACAGCAGGTGTATGTGCTTTCTTAGAGAGTCCTTTCTCATAGTCGATAAGCATTGCATGCAAATCACTAAAAGTCTTCCCCATGCAATGCATGTTAAAGTTGCGCACGAACTCACCATACAATTCTTCATTGAGGGATCTATTGATGAGGCCAACTTTAACATCTTCCTCATACCCGCATCCGAGTGCATCCAATTGGTCAAGATATCCTTTCATCTCCAATATATGAGCACTCACGGGTTTGGTTGCATCCTGCTTGCACTTGGCTATTGAATCTAGCAAGTCATATAACTCAGCTGTTGGAGGTTTCTCAAACATACGTTTGAGTTCCTCAATCATAGCCATCGGACCATAATTCTCAAACTGTTTTACCAGCTGAGTATCCATCCCCGATAGCATGAGACAAGCCACATCATTGAGCTTGTCATAAGCTTCGTTATACTCTCTAAGTATTGCATTAGGAGAGTTAGCAGGAGGAGCAACGGGAAGCGGCTCACTAAGATAATCAAAACGTTTGGCCATTCTATGAACAATCCTTAGATTACGGTACCAATCGTTAAAATTCTTAGTCCCAGTCAATTTCTCTTTTTTAATCATCATTTTGAAAGCAGAGGTTATGTTTGTCATTGTAGGATCGAGTGCTTCTAGCTTGATCTTTGAGCTTGGTAAAACCGTTTATGTAAACACAAACAGCTTTGAAGGATCTCTAGGTGTAAGACTTGTGTCTATGCAGAAACTAAACACAAGAATATAAAGAAGAAAATAACTAACAAGATTTTGATCCTCTATGGATCGTATTATGAACTAAGAAATTGTGTTATTGAATATTGTAATGTCATACAAAACTCATAGATGAGTGTTCCTTTTATACTAACAAGAAGACCTAACCCTAACCCGTCATACAAGAAAACGTGTGAAGAGATATACATCAATCTCTTCTAAAAATAAATCTAACAAACATTCTAAACTTACGGGATAACAATTACTAATACCCGCAGTAATGACTATTATCAGCAGAAACAAAAATAAACTATCGGCAGCAATGAACTTTAGCAGGAACCACACACTATCGGCAGGAACCAGCTTACACTACCAGCAGCAATGAGAAATCTATTATTTCCCATAATTCCTAACAATCCTCCCCTAATCTTGAAGTTAACTAGGTTAACTTGCAAGATTCCCACTTGATAGAGCTTTAACTTCTCAGGCTTAAGGATTGCATTTGAGCAGCAGCAATAGTAAGTAACCAGAAGCATCAAACTTTAAGCATACACTTCCAGCAGCAACAGGAAAGCATCTCCAATTAAACTGGTTACCATGAACTTCATTTGAGCTTGACTGCTACTATGACAATGTGTACATCAAATCACCTTAAGTTTCATACTATTCTCATCACTTCCAGGTGTGTTAACTCCTGTGAGAGGTGAATCATTGAAAATTAATGGATTTGATGTCTCTTTACCAATAGCCATCACTACTGGAGTAGCCAATGTTTAGGTGTGTAAGACCATGGTACATTGATAACCATCTGATTTTTAGCAAATCAACAACTATAAACGGATTTGACTTGTCTTTACCTGTAGCCGTTTGCTCAGGACTAGTCAATTCTTAGGTTGAAGATAACCTTTGGTGAATTGAGTACCAAGTATGGTATTCCACCGCCTTTACCACAAGCCATACACTTGTGGGCTAGCCAATTCTTTGGAAACCCCAAAAGAAGTAAAATCCATGGCGAATTGAAAACCATTCAACTCTTAGTAATGAAACATCGGTGAGTTGAGAACCCTATAGTTTTGAGCAAACTATTACAGTTATCAACGGATTTGATTAACACACCAGAGCCGTACCCTCATGGTGAGTCAACTCTTTCTTGTTTGTGAGACATGGTGAGTTGATTACCATTTGTTGTGTAGGTGTAAACACCAACACTGTACCTGCAAGGTGTTGCTCAAAACCATACAAGTTAGCAATTTTTTTATTTTTATTTTATTTTTATTTTTTTAAATGAACCAAAGAGAAAACAAAGAAAAAGAAAATAACAAATTATACAACATAAAGCCTCCCTTTAGGCTTTGTCCTCCCCTCAAGCTCAGTACCTAAGGATTTACCATCCCAATATGGACCACCAAATGGTTAAACCTTGGTCCATCAAAAGCCTTGGTCAGCAGATCAGCCACATTGTCATCAGTATGAATTTTAATCACCTGAATAAGATGCTTCTCATAAGCATCTCTTATGAAATGGTGTCTAATCTCAATATGCTTTGTCCTTTGATGATAGACAGGATTTTTAACAATGCACATAGTGCTTTGGTTATCAATAAAGATCTTAGTGTTCATGAAGTTGAACCCATAATCTTAGTGTTCAAAGAACCTGTCCACAGCAGCTAGCAGCAGCAACATACTCTGCCTCAGTAGAAGATGTAGCCACTATAGTCTGCTTCTTGCACTGCCAAGAAACCAACCTTCTACCCAGAAACTGACAACCCCCAGTAGTTGACTTTCTATCAAAGTTAGCACCAGCATAATCACTGTCACTATAAGCTTCCAACACAAAAGGAGAATCTTTTGGGTACCAAAGTCCCAACTTAGGCTGTCCTTTCAAATACTTGAAGATTCTCTTGACTGCATTTAAGTTAGAAGTCAAGGGTGTAACCTGATGTCTAGAACATGCACTGACAGCAAACATAATATCAGGTCTAGAAGCTGTCAAATACATGAGTGACCCAATCATGGACCTGTATAGATGAACATTAACAGCAGCATCAGGTTCATTATTGGATTTAGGCTTTGGAGGTTCAAACGGGGTTGTTGCAGTTTTCACATTTTCCATATCAAACTTCTTAAGTATGTCATAAACATACTTCTCTTGGCAGATAAAGATCCCATCTGGTTTCTGCTTAACCTGAAGACCCAAGAAGAAAGTCATTTCACCCATAGCACTCATCTCAAATTCACTCTTCATCAATTCTTCAAATTCCCTGCACCAGGCTTCATTAGTAGAACCAAAGATGATATCATCTACATAAACTTGTACCAGTATGATATCTTTGAAATTCTTCCTGATGAAAAGTGTTTTATCTATTGCCCCTCTTCTGTAACCATGTTTTAGCAAAAATGCAGATAACCTTGCATACCAAGCCCTTGGTGCTTGATGAAGACAATAAAGTGCCTTTACCACTTTGTAAACCAAATCAGGATTCTGAGGATCCACAAATCCCTTTGGTTGAGTAACATAAACCTCTTCTTCAATCCTTCCATACAAAAAGGCACTCTTCACATCCATCTGATACACTACAAACCCCATGAATGAGGCAAAAGCTAAGAACAGTCTGATGGCTTCAACTCTTGCCACTGGTGCAAACACTTCATCATAATCAATCCCTTCTTCTTGTCTATGACCTTGAGCCACCAACCTAGCTTTATTCCGAACCACAATTCCCCTAGCATCCCTTTTATTCTTGAGAATCCATTTAGTTCCAATAGCATGCTTTCCTGCAGGCAAAGGTACCAACTTCCATACTTTCTGATTCTGGAACTGCTGCATTTCCTCTTGCATAGCCTCAACCCAATCAGAATTATTAAGAGCTTGGGCTATACTACTTGGTTCAATTTGGGATAAGAAAAAAGCATAGAGGCAATGTAGGTAATCAGTATGATTGCTCCTTAACTGATCCTGGATATAACTGAGAAAAGCAGATTCTCCAAACTTGGGTTGATGTAACTTGCTTCTTGTCTGAACAGGGGAATTTAGATCTCCAAGGATCAAGGACTGAGGATGAACTCTATTGATCCTCTTGGTAACAATGGGATTGACATCAATTGTGGATGCCTGATTAGTAATGGAGGGGTTGAAGTCATCATCATATGAGGAAGAAGTGAAAATGCCTGTTCTGGATTGATGATGAGGATCTTCCAGCTTATCTCTTGAAGAGAATGAATTTTCAAGGTCAGAAGGGATTGGAAATCTTTCAGGGGAGTTATCAATACCCAGTGAGTCAACAGGTGGAGTAGACACAGGAACACCAGGTGTGGAGACATCAGCAGAATCATTAGAAAGACCAGCAGCAACAGATGCACTACCAGCAGAATTGGTAGCAGCAGGAATAGGAATACCACCAGCAGAATTCAGTTGCCTTCTAACTTCAGCTTCAACATTTCTCAGAATCTCCTCTGTCTCTTTAGAAAACCCAGAACCAAACATTTCAGCAGCTTTCTTGGCATTATACTCTTGTCTTTGAAGCCTAGCAAGATCTTCTGCAAAACTTGAATCACTTCCATCCATATCAGAAGTATCTTTGAGCTCTGAACCTGAAATGTTGTTAGAGGGAAAAGAAGGAACAACTATAGGTCGTTCATCACTCTCTGCATCAGAATCATCATCTGAGGTACCTGCATTGTTAGATTGAGAAACATGTGTACCAACAGATTGATTTGCTTTGAATCTAGTATAACCTAAGGTATCTGTCAGATAATCTAGGTCAAAGAACCACTCTGGACCTGCACCCTAAAAATTAGGTTTATCCTCAAGATATCTTAGGTTGAGAGTCTCTTCTATCCTCTTAGAAGACAGATTATATACCCTATAGGCTTTACTATGAGCAGAATAACCAACAATAAACCCCTCATCAGCCTTCCCATCAAACTTGCCTAAATGATCACTAGTGTTTAATATAGTGACATGACATCCAAAAGGTTTAAGATAGCTAATGTTTGGAACTTTCCCAGACAAAAGCTCATAAGGTGTTTATTATGAGGATTAGTAATGGATACCCTATTCAGCACATAACAAGCAGTGCAGACTGCTTCAGTCCAAAACATAGTGGGCATCTTAGAGTCAGCTAACATAGACCTAGCTGCTTCTATAAGGGTTCTATTTTTCCTTTCTGCAACCCCATTTTGTTGTGGGGTTCTAGCATTACTATAGTCCCTTTTTATCCCTTTACTCCCACAGAGTTCAATTAGATTTGAATTCTTAAACTCTATTCCATTATCACACCTTATTGACTTAACCTTTTTACTTAGCTGATTTTCTATTAAGGTAATAAAGTCCCTAATAACTGGATAAGTTTCATCTTTAGTACCCAAAAAGAAAGTCCAAGAAAACCTGCTAAAATCATCTGTAATTACCAGGTTGTAGTACTTCTGGTCAATACTTCTGATAGAAGTAGGACCAAATAGATCCATATGAAGAAGCTGGAGAGGCTCAGTGATGGTGCTCACAGCTGTGATTGCCTTGTATGAAGCTTTGTGTTGCTTTCCTTTGTTGCATGCAACACAATTGTGTTCATTGGATAAGGTCTTGAGAGGGAGCCCTTGGACCAAACCATTCTTAGCCAGCTTGTTAATGGTCTTGAAATTCACATGAGCCATTCTTCTGTGCCATTTATTAGATTCATCCACAGAAGCTTTTGCCACCAAACAAGCAAGTGAACCCTCAGGCTGAACATCACTTAGATTGAAACTGTAAAGGTTGTAAGTCCTTGGAACTTTGAGTTCAACCTGACTTTCATCAGGCAACTTGAAGTCTTTGGACAACACAAAGCAATCAGTCTCAGTGAAGAGAACTGTTCTTCTTGTCACAAATTTGTGAGACAGAGAACAAATTAAAGTTTTGGAGTTCCTTCACATAAAGCACATCTTCAAAGTCCAGCTTGGTTGTTTTGATAGTTCCCTTCCCAGTAATTGTGCCATCTCCTCCTCCAAATGTCACAGATCCTCCATTTAAGGGCACAAAGTCATGCAGTCTCTCTAAATTTCCTGTCATACTCCTGGAACATCCACTGTCAACAATGCCTACATCTTTACTTCTAAAAAGAAATTCCTGATACAAAGAATACATTTACAATATTAGATACAAGGGAGACCCAAGCCATTGCTGACTTGAGCCTGCCTAGTGGATCAATAAGTATTAAACCATGGAGATTGATGAGATCCACCATTGTTCTTGGACCCCATTCTCATATATTGGTTATTGTTTCTCCAAGAACAACCTGCTGAGGACTTAACAGCAGTTTCCCATCTTGCCCCTCCTATGTGCATGGTGTCAAAATAAGCAGGCCTCATATCATTTTGAAAGTAAGTGCTAGTAGGTCTGTAGAGAGGTCCAGTAGTATTTCTTCTCCAATCAGCAGAATTATAGTTTCCAGCTGGAATATGCTGACCAGTCAAGTTTGCCTTACCAGCAGCAATATGCTTACCAGCAGGAATGGACTTGCCAGCAGCAATAGGCTTACCAGCAGGAACTGGCTTACCAGCAGCAACCGGCTTACCAGCAGGAACTGGCTTACCAGCAGCAACAGAAACTCTACAAGAGTTTATTCTTGCTGATTGTGGAATATATAGGGGAATATTATTGACATTGCTCCACACAGACCTATTTTGACAACCATATATACCCATCTTTTTCTCATAAAAGTCACAATCTTTAATAAGATGATCATAACTACGACACACAAAGCAAGATTTCTTTCTAGAGCACTTTTTCTTAACATTATCTTTCTTATTGCAACCAGAAGTATTCAAACCAACACATGAAACAAAATTATCCTTAACAAAATTAAAACCACAACCATAACTGTTTGAAACAAAACCAAAACTAGAAACATTATTGTTTTTAACATTATCAAAAGAAACATCTTCAGCTGCAGCTCTTTGGGATTCATCAGTAGCCACTTTTGAAGACAGATCTTCTGATTTTATTGAAGCTGACTTCTCACTTGATCCACATGTGGCATAGTCATTAGTCTTGATTTCTGTAGATTTGTCACTGTCAGAACAAGAGACAAATTCATTAGAGTCACAATCAAGATCAGGCAAGTTCTTTGCCTTTTTGCCATAAGACATTTGTGAAACATCAAAGTCAACATAGGGGTCTGCAGGTTTAAATGTTCCAGTTATGGGTGGAGGAACTGCATTCATTCCTCCCTCCTTTACATACTTTACAGGTTTTCTATAATCTACAGGTTCAGGGTCAAAAATACTATACTCATTAGGGTCATAAACTTGATTTGGCCCTATCAGGTCACCATACCCTAAACCTCTTTTAGTTTTTATAGACATAGAACTATCGATTAACTTGTTTAGGTTTTTAGATGAATCTTTCCATTTATCAAACCTAGCCAAGGAATTGTCTAGCTTAGTCTGCAAATCCTGTTTTTCTAACACCACCTTAGCTTTTTCTCTTTCAGAATGTTTGAACTCATTAGTGATGTTTTGTAAATCTCTTTCCAAAACCCTTATTTTTTCTTCATATGCTAACTGTTGTTTTTGATACCAGACTTTTTGTTGTTCTAATGTGTTAACAGCATTTTTATAAGCCTGGACTTGTATAAAGTAATCCTTATATTGACACTCTATATCATCAAATTCTTGTTTCAGTTTAGCATATTTAAGTTCACAACCAAATGGGCAGTTTTGTACCTGAGATGGATGACCCATCATTCCAAGTTGACCAGCCACTTGTTTCTTCTCACCATATCCAGCTATCATCCCATAGACCTTCTCTGCTCCTCTTGCAACAGCTTTCTCATGATGTTCCCAGTCCACCATTGAATCCATGGATACCAAGGCCTTGGGGTCTTCTGATTCCAACTCTTGAATTTTGAAAGCAGAATACCTGGCTTTATCATCCACCTTCTTATCTGTACATTCCCTGGCAAAGTGACCTGGTTGAGAACATTTGTAGCACCTCACCTTCCTTCTGTCAAACCTTGCACCCTCCTGTCCATCAAAGTTAATCCTCCTTCCTGCCTTCTTTTCAAACCGATTCACTTTCAATGACAGCATAGCCATCTGCTATTTTATGTCCATCTCTTCTAAATCCAATTGAACCACCTGATTAAAATCTTCATAAGCAATTTGCTGTTGTGGTGTACTCTCAGAAACAAATGAATGAAACACTTCCTCCAGAAGATTATCAGATCTGGTTTGAGCTTTTGGTGTGGCAGGTGAGTAGGAAAGTGATGATGATGATGGTGTTGGACTGTCTCCATATGTCCCTTTGTTAGTACTATAGGTACTAACAAATGCAGTATGAGTTGGAGTTTGAGGTGAATAGGTGGAATACCCTTTGATATCAATTTCAAGAGTTTTCAGCTTGTTGTACAGATCATCAAAACTCATATAGTCTAGTCCACCTTTGGCCTTGAGTGTTATGGAAACCTGAGACCAGGATGGAGGCAATGCCCTTAGAAACTTGGTGTTGCAGTCTTCATTGTCCGGCCTAGCCTTCAACTGGTTGATTTGACTTAGGATCTTGTGAAATCTATCATACCCTTTGTGAATCCCTTCAGCCTCAGATATCTTAAACTCCTGAAACTCTTGCTTGAGCATAGACTTTCTCATTTTTCTGGACTCATCATTCCCACCAAATCTGGCTTTTACAGCACGCCAGATCTCTCTAGCATCATCCAGGTGATGGAAATCACCCATATGATCCTCTGGAATAGCCTGAAGCAAAAGGGTTCTTGCCCTGGTTTCCCTTTGTACAGCAAGATGTTCATCTGCTGTAACAGGTGGGAGTATATAGATGTTTCCATTATCATCCCTTCCAGTATTCTTCTTGCTGTTTCCCTTAAGAATCACATTCCACAGGTTGTAATCACTGTTCGTGATCCAGTATTCCATTCTCATGGCCCAGACTTCATACTCATCTTTCTTTAGGTATGGAAATTTAACATTGTTGTTGGACACAGTGGTGACAATCTGTGTTTGGACTTGTGAGGTTTCATTTTTGGTTGTGTGGTTGTCACCCTCATCATGGTTGACTCCTTCTGCCATTGTTAAAAGGGTTTAAAGAGGTTGATTTATAAGAGCTTTTCTTCTTTATCAGAGATCCTCACCAGGCTCTTATACCACTTGTAGGATCGAGTGCTTCTAGCTTGATCTTTGAGCTTGGTAAAACCGTTTATGTAAACACAAACAACTTTGAAGGATCTCTAGGTGTAAGACTTGTGTCTATGCGGAAACTAAACACAAGAATATAAAGAAGAAAATAACTAACAAGGTTTTGATCCTCTATGGATCGTATTATGAACTAAGAAATTGTGTTATTGAATATTGTAATGTCTTACAAAACTCATAGACGAGTGTTCCTTTTATACTAACAAGAAGACCTAACCCTAACCCGTCATACAAGAAAACGTGTGAAGAGATATACATCAATCTCTTCTAAAAATAAATCTAACAAACATTCTAAACTTACGGGATAACAATTACTAATACCCGCAGTAATGACTATTATCAGCAGAAACAAAAATAAACTATCGGCAGCAATGAACCTCAGCAGGAACCACACACTATCGGCAGGAACCAGCTTACACTACCAGCAGCAATGAGAAATCTATTATTTCCCATAATTCCTAACATTCATGTTTTCGGGTTGGGCCATTTCTATAGAAAAAAGTTCAAAAGTTAGTACTTTCGATAATTAAATTTTCCAAGAAAATTAAACACCCATGGTAAATAACCATTTAATTTTCACTGAAAACTAGGATCCCAATTGACGTCGTTTCATTACATCAGCTGAGGCTGCTAGTAATGAAAGTGCTCAATAAGGTACGGGTCAATCCCAATTGCCAATATACAATTGCAATTCCTAGAATCATGGGACTTACATTATTTTGCCAACATCAGTTGCAAATGTAAGCATGTTTCATCCCCAAATCTTTATGCCTTGACGCCGTTTCATTACATCAGCTGAGGCTGCTAGTAATGAAAGTGCTCAATTAAGTTAACCAATTTAGAAACATGTAAATTGACGCCGTTTCATCACATCAGCTGAGGCTGCTAGCAATGAAAGTGCTCAATTTACCCCTTTTGACTACCATTCTTTGAATCATTACATCAGCTGAGGCTGCTAGCAATGATAGAATGTCATCTTAGGTGTTTCCGTATTAATTGGTTGGCATATTACTTAAATTTAAGGGTATTAAATTTTTGATGTGTAATCAAAAAATATGTACAAAGATGTCATGCATTCATCTTTGTATCATATGTTTTCTACAAAAAACTGTTTACTCATTCGCAGCTTAAATCAACAAAATTTAATTGATGGCGTTGAGAAACTTACAACATTGCCTTAAGATGCTTCGTACTTTTTCATGGTGTACTTGGTAAGTCTATTATTGACGCACTTTATAGTTTGTCAATAATAGGTCCGCCGCTTCGACCACTTTTGTACAGTCGCATCAATCAATTAAAACTTTAAGATTTAAAGCTTAAAACATTTATGTAGTAAATTATTAATTGCTAGTCTCGCCTGGGAGCAAATTACCGTGCGAAGCGAACCACTGTCGGCACATAAGACTTGGCAATTAAATAGTTTACTACAAAGGTTTCATAGTTATTAGGTTCATTTATTTTTTATTCCAAAAATTACCCTCTTTGTTGTTACAATCCATCATAATTAAACACAAAGAACAAGTAATTAAAAAAATAAATAAACACTCAATAACACGTATATGATCATTAACAATATCATATAGCCACATGCAAACCTTTGATAAATCCTATTAATTTTCTATGTGAATTTATAATGTATCTAATTAGTAAAACTCCCATTGGTTTTCGAGCTCATTGTGCCCAATGGACCACAGACGCCAAATAGCTTGGCCGCGTAAGTTTTAATTAACTAGATACCACATTGCACATAACCAATTAATTAATATTTAATTAGGGTCTTCCCTAATTTTAGATTTATCTTTAAAAAACATGTAGCAATTTAACACATAACATTCCATGACAAAACATGCAAGATTTTGTCATGGATCCCATATTGCACTTTAAATCATGTATCACATATTTACAAGCCAATATTGTACGCAATCTAATTAATGACATCGCATAGGTACTCATTAATTAAACACTTAAAATTGTATGCAATCCTAGGGTTTCTACAAGATTTTACAAAAACCATAAAACCCTAAATATTATTATGGGTGTCGACCCATAAATTAGGGTTTACAAAAAAACTAAAACCCTAAATCACAATTGCATGTATCTATTCAACAAGATTCAATTTTAAGGTTTTTAGTAATTAATTACATGTTAAAAACGGTCTCTGATACCACTGTTGGAATATTAGAATCATAAACTATAAACTAATAAACAATAAAACAATTAACATCAAAGCATGTAGCATAGCGGAATTAGGATCTACAATAACACATAATTAATTAACTAAAATTAAATAGACACGTACCTTAAGGTTTCTAGCAAGAACAAGAAACCGGATCTACAAGAACAAGATAAACCCAAATTAAGGTTTAAAGTATGGATCGACTAGGGTGTAGTCGAATAGGGTAAATCACCACAAGCGAAAGTAAGCTTGTTACTCGTTCTTGTACACACGTATTGTTAGCGTTTCAATGTGAAAAGCTAGGTTCAAGATTCACAAACAAAACCAACACTTGTGCACTAGTAAATTCGGCATACCCTAGGGGATAGGGAAGAAGAACCGATCAACTAGAGCTAGAAGGAGGGAAGAAGAAGTTGGAAAGTTAGGGAATCAAGACTAGAGAATAACAAACACATAAGGTTTGTATTTATAGGCAACCCCTAACTTCCCCTCCAAGCTACAAACCGAAATCCCTAGCCCATAGGGATGTTCGGCCGCATATAGCCCAAGGTAATGGGTTCTAGATCCTTCTATCCTCCTTTTGCATAATTAGTCCTTTAACGACCGTTATCTCTAACTCCGTTAAGTACTAACTGCCGTTAAGTTATTTGTTTGTGAAATGAATAAATAAATAAATTATTTATTCATTAACATTGAAACTCATACGCAATGTGTGCAATCCCGAGTCTCGGGTTCGAAACCGGATATACTAATATTAATATTTATACACAAACTCTAACACATACAAGTATTACTTGAACATCTTTGACCCTACCAAAGTTACAAGACTTATCATAACAATAGACATGAACTTGACGATACTAAAGACCAATGTTAGACACAGATTTATACCAAAAAGAGGGTGGCACTTGGGGCTTCCAACTTTCAACGCTTGATCCAAAAGATCAACATTTCTACTTACCAAGTCCACAACTAAGCTACCAATAGCAATTCACACTACATCTTTCCTTACCCTTACTAGCTTCAATGGTACTTATCAAGAAAACATCACAACTAAACATATAAGCAAAACACTTAGTAAGTACAATGGTATAACAAGCTAACAACATATACATAAACCATACCATAACCATAACTAGTCTACCACTAGTTAAGCTAGCGATATAGAGGGGCACATACCTCACCCAACATAGTCGGCCTAAAACACGTCAACCCCTAGGGTTGAACCTCATCCCATAGTTAGCCTGACGACTAACTAAGTTAAGCCTAGTGATGGATCCATAACTAGCTAACGCACCCTATACCCTATCCTTCACCATTACCATGTAAATCAAACATGATAAAGCTAACAAACATAACACATTATCATATCAAGAGTATGATAAAGCTATCAAGAACATGTTATACCAATATACTTACCTTGGTTCTCAATTCCCACTTTACTAGCAATAACTTTTCACTTCCTTCTTGCTTCCTATATCACATTTATCTCAAATTAGGGCTAAATAACTAACAAATCATAATTTATCAACCTTAACTCATTATACTAAATTTTCACTTCAAGAACCCTAATTTCATAATTTGGGGAAAAGTACTTACTTGATATGAGGATCACAATTAAGGGTTTTCAAGGCTTATTTGATCACTTTACAATGGAAGATTTGAGCTTGATTGCAAAACTTGCTCTTCCCTCCTATTTTCTCTAATAGTCGACCTTTACCAAATGAGACCAAGAAAGAGGAACCTGGATCTTTCCAAAATTATCTAGACTAAGACATTTAACTAATAAACTTTGCCCATTTGGCAATCTTAGCCCTTCTAGTTTCATTCTTTCTAACTTGACCATACATTTATTTATCTAGCCAACTCATAACACATAACTCTTAATATATATAACATGATATATACATATATAGTACCTCATCGGGATACGGGTGTAACAACAGACGAAAACGTAAAAACACGGACGAAAATGTGCAAAAACAGACAAAAACGTAAAAACACGGACGAAAACGTCTGAAAATGTAATAAAACGTAAGAAAACGGAATTGTAAGTTATTTACTAACGGCCGTTAGTATAAAGGACTAACGATGTGACGTTTAACTAACGGGATACATACAATAACAAAAAGTATCAAGTTCGATGCACACAATGACCCGAATTCAATACTTTAGTCATACATTTATCACAAAAAAAGGTAGCACCATACAATGGCAAAAAATGACAACTTCGATGTATTTTTTTAGCATTTGCCCAACATTAATCCTATCTGTAGAAACATTAAGCCTAGCAGAATGTTGCTCTGTCTCAGCAGTAGAAACATCATTTGTACTGCTACTTTCACTTTCTTGTTTCTCAGTTCCATCTTCCTTGTTTTCATCTTCAATCCCTTCTTTAACTTAATCAGTAGAAGGTTCATCATTTGTTGAAGTTGAAGCCACACTTGTACTTGTCCATATTGGCATCATCACATAATCTTGATCTTTCTCTTTGTCTAACCCTGCCTCATTGGTTGTTTCATCTCCTTTTGAACCTGAGAATTCATTAGTTTCAACAACAATAGGCACATAATTCATAGAATGGGTTAGTGTCTCAAGATCAGATAGCCATTTTGGACCTTCACCTACTACATTGGATTTATTCTCTAAAAATTCCACATGCAGGTTTTCCTCTACTCTCCTAGTTCTTGAGTTGTATACTCTAAAAGCTTTGATATTAAGAGAATATCCAACTAAGAATCCTTCATCTGCTTTATCATCAAACTTTCCTAGATGGTCTAAGGTATTCAGAATTGTCACATGACATCCAAAAGGTCTAAGAAATCCTATTGCAGGAGTTCTACCTCTAAAAAGTTCATATGATATCTTATTGTGAGATTTGACAACCAGTAGCCCGATTCTGCTGATAACCTCTAGAAGACTGATCCTTCCACTGCCTTTGGTTGTCGTTGCGCCCCTGACGATCATTACCCTGTCTAGTAGCAGACCTAGAATCCTGACCCCTCGAATCCTGTCTCCTTTGATCAAAATTTCTACCCGACTGTCCCAGATGATCATGTCCCCGATCCGCCTGTCCTCGTGACTCAAAACTCCTACCAGTCTGCCCCTTATTGTCCCCATTCTGACCCCGTGGCTGAATCCTGTCCCTGTCACGGTTCCGCTTATATCCAACACCCTCATGGAAGATCTCAATGTTGCGGGCTGCGTCGCAAACTGCCGACACATCCGCAAACTCAGTGTTTAGCAAATGATCAAGTACCCACTTTTTAAGTCCCCATTTGAAATGCTTAGCCTGGCGGCTAGCATCTCCAGCAATTGGTCCTACAAAACTGGCCAACCTCAGAAACCTCTGCATATATTCCCCTGCATTCTCACTCTCCAGCTGGGAAATCGAATTGTATTCCCGTTCAAACCTCTGCTGCTCAGAATCAGGAAAATACCTCTTATAAAAAGTGGTGCGAAACTCGGTCCAAGTACAAGTAAGCATATATGGTTCACCCCCTTTAGCCTGCTTGTTCGCTTTTCACCAGTTCAGCGCATCCCCTTCTAACTTAAAAGTAGCCAAACGAGTCTTAAACTCGTCCTCACATCCCAACACTTCAAAGTTTTTCTCCAGATGCGTAATCCAATCCTCGGCCGCTTGAGGAGAGGCAGCCGAACTGAATGACAAGGGCTTGAGCTTGTTGAAGCTCTCAAGCCAACCATGAATAGTAGTGGGTCGACCCCCACCACCAGAACCTCCAGAAGAGCCTGCTCCATTACGGACATCATTGATGATCCGAGTGATCACCTCATTGGCTTTAAGACCCGGTAACATGTTGGCTATAGCAGTAGCAACCAAAGCCTCCAAATTAGGGATCGCACCATCCCCTTCAGGGTTACCTTCAGGATGCTCATTACGGCGAGTGTTTACCATCTAAACGATTAGCAAGATCAAGCAAAAATATGATAGAGTAGGACAAAGAAGGAAAGTACGCGAAAGGAAACCTAATGTCTACCCAATCCTCACAGGTCAATAGCCTAAGCTCTAAGGGTTTCGGAACCTAGTCTCTGATACCATAAATTGTAACACCCCAACCCGACAAGGGTAGAGATATCACAACAATGGTTTCATATCAGAACATTCAATAACAAAACAGCGGAAGTCTTAACATCAATAATCAAGGAAAATAAGCCAACAAGACTTATATCAAGTGCATAAGATCAACGAAGACGAAAATAAATGAAGTACATAATAATCCAAGTGCCCAAACAATGGCATAAACAAGTCAAAATCCAAAATGGCAAACTAAGATGACTAAGGTCAATGCTTCACACAAACTGCTCTCATCCCAAAGCAAAACCCAGCTCCTAGCTTAAATACCTGCCGCAGGAAAAGGAAATGCGGCTGAGCTACGAGAGCTCAGTGAACAGATATAACGATAACAAGGCAGTAATAGAGAATAGTGAAAAGTAAATGAAGTAAAGATCATGCAGATATATCAAGAGTTAAGGAATAATTAAATAGATAAGAGTAAAGGAAACAGTAATCCACCACGAGCCCAAGTCAAGTCAAGTAACCAAGTAGCCATGTATCCGGAGGGGAGACCTCGGTATACCATGTATAATGTGAGGGGATACCTCAAGGGTTGGAGTCATGAGCTCCCAAGATGTGAAAGACGTGCATCGCACACACCATCAGTCACCAAGTATATATATATAGCAAGTAAATCAAGATATATCCATCGAAACAAGTAAACAAATCTAGGATGCATCCATACGCCCCAGTAGGCCAAGTACTTCCTCTACGTAACAAGTCAAGTCAGGGACGGGATAGGTCATCACTCTCCTACCCTAGAGTCATGCCATCGGTGCATCAATGACAAGGACATGAAACCCTCATGCCTAGTATACAAGTGGTGGCTCGTAGTCTCAAACTGTGGGTCAAGGGTCAAGTATCAAGTGTCCAAGTTCAAGTTTCATATCAAGTGGTTCAAGTCAAGTTTCCATTTCAAATATATCATATCAAGGTTTATATCAAGGTTCAAGTCAAGGTTCAAAACAAGAAATCATAGCAAGGGTTTATAGCAAAAGTTCAAATCAAGTGGATCATATCAAAGGTTCACAATTCAAGGGGAACATAGCAAGGTTCACAAATCAAGGGGAGCATAGCAAGGTTCAAGGAAGTAAGATAGACAAGAGAGAGAGTTCATGAGAAACCTGTGAGAAGGTCAGAATATCTGTACCTTATTCGATAGCCAAAATAACCAAAGATAGACCACAAGACAACGGATCACTCCCGCTTCACAGAACCTATACGAATTCATAACCACATATTACTTTTAAGTTCATACGAATTAAGTTACTCTTTTTAGTATTCTTTCCCTTTTTAGTAAATTTCTATTTTTGGTAACTTTCTATTTATAGCAAGTTTCTATTTTTAGCAGGTTTCTCGAATTAGTAAGTTTCTATATTCAGAAGGTTTCCATTTTAAGAAACATTCAAAGTTATCATTTAATAAGTTTAAAGTGACAATATTAATAGTTTAGGGTTCATAATAGTATTTATATAAAGTTAAGGTTATTATGGTAGATTTACAAATTTTAGGGTTCATTATGCCAATATGACAAGTTTAGGGACTATTATGCAATTATCATAAGATTAGGGTATAAATTGTAAATATTATAAAGTTACATGTTTTCACAAGTTAGGTCCCTTAGTTTAGAAAAATAACAATTTAAACCCTTTTTGTTTAGAAAATTATACACATAACACTTTTTTTAGTTTTCTAACCCTTAACAGTTTCTGAGTAGGATCTGGGCACGTTTTAAATAATTTATGAAACATATAAGAACTCCAAAATAAAATTCTAAAAAATTCCCAAAGATACTTCAGTGTCTTAAGTATTTTACCTAATTTTTTCCGGATTTTATTAACTAGTATAGGTACGAATGAAAAATCCATTTCCCTAACATGTTCCAGAATCGGATCTGATGAAACACCCGAAAAGTAATTAATTCTCTACCCCATCTAGAAAATTTATAAAAATCTACAAAAATTCCAGTAACTACTAGACATATCAAATATTATTCAGTTCAAAGGAGACCTTTTAATTCATTATGGTTTGCAAATGAAAAATAAAAAACACGGACTGTTTTCCCAGACATACGAATTCAGTTTGACGCTTGATTTTCTAAAAATCAAAAAGTTGCCTTCCCAACCTCTAAAAATTACACGGTTAATTTTCCCAGTAAGCTCTTTCATTAAACTTAATTTTAGACTCCATAAACACACAAATACACTTAGTTATCATAAAAATTCAATCGATTAAAGTCGGACTAATTTCCTGATCAGGAAACTGGTTCTATATTCTATGTGATCTTTTAGGGTTTTTAATATAACAACCATTAGTTCTTGCTACAAAAAAATTATAATTGATTCTTACATAATCTTAACATATTCATAGCCATTATTAACACAACCAAAAATTTTAGATCGATTTATATATTCAGTTTTTAGAGTCGTTATTTCATGTAACATGGTTTTATTTTAAGTGACATCTTTTATGATCATATGTGAATATATATTTGCAAAAACATCAAGAATTGAACGGGAAAGGGATGATACAAATACCCTTGAAGCGTGATCAAAACACCAGAATGAGACACCCCAAAATCACCAACGATTTCCTCCTTCTTCTTCTTCTTTGGTACGAATGACAGCAAGAAAACAAAAGGAACAAAATGGGTCGATTAGGGTTTATTCACAATTCGTATGGATCAAACATGATGAAAAGGAGATTACCTTTGATACGAATGAACAAGAACACAACCAAAAATCCTCCTTTGGCTGATGCTATGGATCGAATGAAGATGAACAAGAGAGGGCCGAAGTTTTAGTGTGAGAGAAGATTAGGGTTTGTGATGGTTCGGTTAAAAAAAGAAAGAAAACCGTGTATTTGATTTGTGTACAAATAAGGAATGATTGGATCTTCATAATGGGCTAATCAATTAGTGTTAAGTGCATGATTATCTCTTCTAATTTCACATGGGCCAAAAATTTGATGTGGACACATAACATGGATCGACTAGATTAGAATTAGATGTAGAGATTTTATTTTGTACATTAAATGTATAATGTAAGGTTTTCATTTGGTAGTTTAATCCATTACATCACTTAGAATATAACTTATATTAGGTTAAGGTACAAATTAATGTCACTTATATGATTTTCATATGTTTTTAAAATTTAAAATTTGAGGGCATTTTTGTCATTTCATATTATGTTAAGTTTTTGGGTTTTACACCAAGCCTTCTATGCCATTTCATAGATTCATCCAATGTGGCCCTTTCTTCATATCAATATTGTACATGTTGCCCTTTTTTGGAATTTTAAGAAGTACTTGACTTTCATCAGGCATCTTAAAATAAGAAGAAAGTACAAGACATTCAATATCAGTAAAAAGAACTTTGTTCTTTTTGTCACACATTTGTGAGACACTAAAAAGATTATACTTAAGCTCTTGCACATAGTACACATCTTCAAAATCTAAATTTCTATTTTTTATGGTACCTTTACCAGAAATTTTGCCACCAATACCTTCTCCAAAGCTAACATATCCTCCATTTATTGATTGAAAATCTGAGAGATAAGACATGTTGCCAGTCATGTGCCTTGAACATCCACTATCCGAGTATCCTTGATCCTCTTATTTATCAGTTGAATGTTCCTGCACAGAAATGAGGAATATTAGTTTTCTTTGGGGACCCAAGCCATTACTGACTTGGATCTGCCTCGTGCATCAATGTAATTTAATCTCTTAAGAATGGTTGATGCACCATTGGGTTTAATTTGTCTCCAAACCCAACATGCTGAGGCCTTAACAGCATTTTCCCTCTTTTCCCAAGCAGCAGTATGAACTACTTGCCTAGCAGTAGAAACTGCTGGCTTTGTAGTTGTACCCTTCACTTTCCAAACTTGATTTTGGACCACTGCTTTTGTTAGAATGGTCTTTTAGCAGTTGTTTGTGCATGTTTGTAAGTTGTTTTTGCACTTTGTACTGCTGGTTTTGGGTAAACAGAGTAAAAAGGTCTGGCAGTAGAAACTGCTTGTCTAGCAGTATGAACTTTTGTTCTAGCAGTAGGAACTGCTTTTGGTCCAGACTTTAATGAAACTGCTCTGGGTGTTGTTCTAGTATAATTAGAGTGACTTTTAGGAGTTTGCCTTTTTAAATTCACCCTATTGTGTGTATACCCAGATACCCTTTGGTTACAGAAAGCTACAAGATGGTCAAATTCTCCACATATGAAACAAGCTTTGTTATAGAAGTCAAAGTTATCACCTAGTTGGTGAGACTTAAGGCCATTCCAATTCCTTTGGTTGCCTTTAGGCTTGTTTGTGGTTCTGTATTGCTCACAATACCTAACTGGTTGCCTAACATGTTTAACATTGATTTTAGGCCTATCAGTATCATGTTTGACTATCTTAGGAACACTTGTTCCTACTTTCTTAACCACATCTGGTTTAGACATAACCTGTGGTTCTTCATCATCATCAGATTTCCAGTCCTCAATTACTACAATATCTGATTTCCTATCAGAGGACACCTTGTTCTCAGGAAGTGAAGTATTACTTATACTTTCACTTACTTTCTCTACCTTAGGACTCTCAGTAGATTTAGAACCATATTCCATTTTTAGTTCTTGAAACTCAGCTAATCCTGTGTGTGCTAGGTCAATACGTGGAGGTGAAGGAATACCTCTAAATAGTGGAGGAACAGACTTGTAACCTACACCAGACTTAGCTTTATTGATTACTTGAGCTTCCCAAATTTTATTGATTCCATCTGAGGCATGAGCTAGAGCATCTAATGTTATCTTAACATTTTCATTTTTGATTTTGGTCTTTGCTAATGCTTCATTAAGCAAACAAATCACTTCTTCTTTGAACTCTAAGTTTCTTTTTATACCAGCCATATCATCATTAAACTTAGATTCATTTCCTTGAAAATGCAAAATTTGTTTTTCAAGAACAGCTAGACCTCTTTTATGATTAGATAAGTTAAAACTTGTATCATATAGCTCTTCTAAATTATCCTCAAATTCCTTTTTAAGTTTTTCATAAGCTTTAAGAGCAGAGCAGGATTCAGTACACTTGATTATAGAATTTACCTCTGAATCAGAAAATGCCATCAATGCAGTCTCAGTTGCCACCATTGCAGCTTCTTTTGGTGCTTCCTCTTCATCAGCTATGAAGCTCCATTCATAGCTAACACCATCAATGGCTAGCATAGCCTTTGGCTCTTCCACAATGACTTCCTTCTTTCTATCTTTCTTATACCAAGTGGTCCTATTATCTTGCCTTTTTGGCTTTCTGCACTCTCTTGCAAAGTGTCCAAACTTGTGACAATTGAAACACTCTACTTTCATCTTATCAAACCCAGCAGTTTCATTACCATTAGTGGTAATCTGCTTTCCAGTTTTGTGCCAAAACTTCTTAGCCCTCATGCTAAGTAAAGCAACTTGCCACTTTATATCCATCTCTTCTAAGTCATCATCATTCACCTGATCAAGGTCTTCATGAGTTAGAAGAGAACCACTAGTTTGGCTGGTTACAAATGCATAGAATGTTGAATCTCCAAGTCCCGCAACATTCTTTTGTGAACTAGCAGTAGAACCACCAAAGTGAACAGTAGAACCACCTTCATCTTCATCTACCTCTTCTGACTTACTAAAATTGGGGGATGAGAAAAGTGCCTGATAACGCTCAAATTGAACATGTTTTTAGTCACGTTATCGTTAGTTTTGTGCATCATATTTGGTTATATTTGTGTGTATTTGTTACTAAATCGTGAAAAAGTGTATATGCAAGTAAATATAGCCAAGTACAGGAAAAGATGATAAAAAGATGAAGAAATGAAGTGATTATGCACATTGGAAGATTCACGAGAGGAAAACGAGAGAGAAACCACACGAGAATTCAAGGATTTGATAATGTCAAGATTTCTATGTTCATATAGCAAGAAAAGATCAAGTTCTATGAAAGGAAGTAGTGCCACAACAAAGGAACAAGCACGCAACGAGAAAAGAAAAGAAAAAAAAATGTGTGTTCATGAAGGCCCCATCCGATCGGATGGTGCCCGCATCCGATTCGGATGGGAGAAGAATAATTTACCGAGAGATCCAACCGATCGGTTGGACCTCAATACCGATCGGTTGGAGGAGACTGCTGTTACAAAGTTGCATTTATTGACGAATTTAAGCCCCATAATCATGGTGGCTTATCATTTCCTGCTTATTTACCACTAGTGGACGTTTTTGCTTGAGGAGAAAGGGTTCCTTCACTTATTTAAAGGACCCAAGGCTAGATTACAAAGTGTGACATCTAAACTTAGTGAAAGCTTACACCAAGTCCTTGCTAAACTTATTATCATTGCCCGAAAGCTTGTAATTGCTGTGAAAACGTCCAGGGAACCTTGAGTTCGAGTCTCAAGAGTTGTGTTCGAGTGTGGAGTTGTTTACGTGTAATCATAGGCGATTGGAGGAGCGTGGATTGCTATAGTTCCACAATTCTAGTTCTTGTAATTCCACAATTAGGTATTTCTTGTTGAGTTATTATGAACTACTTTTACTTTAAGATGAATGAAAGTATGGTTTGTTACTTGTGTTTGATTATAATTGTTATGGAGTGATTTTGGTTATACTTGTGTGTATGATGTGACAATTGTTGGAGTATTCTTATTTCATAGTGATGCATGAAAACATGTCTTGTTTTATGAGTTTGTTGAAATACAATCTAATCTTGCTTAATTAGTTGGTAAAAATAGTTCTAAAGATTAACAAAGGCCGAAAGGATTTTCTTTATGTTTTTATTCCAAAAAGTTAGTGCACGAATTAGTATGGACTATGGTGTGTGACAAGCACCATATTAACTCATTAAAATGGATTTGGAAACGATTTCATCACGAGAAAAGGCCGAAAGGATTCGTAGGAATTCTTAAGATAAGAAATGCTTTTCAAACAACAAAGAGTTTAATAGAATTGTCGTAATAGTTAAACAAGGCCGAAAGGAATTAACTAGGAGATTGAATTCTTATAGATGACTTTTCATGATAAAAACCATCGATTGTGAATCACTCATTTTAAGTTGTGCATCATTACAAGTTACACCCAACTTGGTAGATTACTCTATACAATTAGTCAAGGAATTACACACAAGTATATTTATTTTTGATTGATTGGGTTTTACTTACCTTATAATTTGCACCAAATTGGATTGACAACCCTTTTTGTTAAAACTAATTTTACTAAACCCAAACAACAACTCCCTTGGGACGATCTCGACTTACCCACCTTTACTACCACGGTAGAGTATACTTGCTCGTATGTGTTGATTAGAGAATTGGATAAAGTGTATTTATAAATTTTTAAAACTTGCACGACCCGCGACACATCAGTGCCACATTCCCAGAACTAGTACTGTAGTTTCCAGACTTCTTCAGACTTTGTTCAACAATTTTGAAATTTTTGTACAAATCATTGAGTTTCATGGTTTCAAAGTCTGGCTTATTCATCCAGACAACCACATGAGTATGGAATTCATCAGGTAGACTTCTTAAAAACTTCATATTGAGATCTTCCTTGGCTATCTCAACTCCCAACACAGCTAACCGACTTACAAGCCTGTGCAA
This sequence comes from Artemisia tridentata subsp. tridentata, assembly GCA_021014915.2. Lineage (NCBI taxonomy): Eukaryota > Viridiplantae > Streptophyta > Magnoliopsida > Asterales > Asteraceae > Artemisia > Artemisia tridentata. The sequence goes on from CP139501.1 coordinate 336,168,948, forward strand.
CCTTGTGAACAATTTATCAAGAGATTCATTGTTGTTTGAGCTAAAGTTTTCAAAATTTTGTTTCAGCAATGTCTTCTGAGTTTTCTGGGTAGTTTCATTACCACCAAACCATGTACATATCTCTTTAAAAAGAGTTTTTGCATCAAGATACTTGCTAAAGGTTAGCATCTGCTCACCATGAATGGTCATAAGCAACAAATTTCTTGCCTTTTGATCATTCCTCTTATGTATTCTTTCTTCATTGGTAACTGGTCCAATATTTCTTTTTCTAACCATTTTGCCTTCAAGAATAGATTCTGTATAGCCTAGTGTAAAAGAATCACCATACAGAATAATATCCCAGAGAGCATAATCTTGAACCATGAAGTATTGTTCAATCCTTAGCCTCCACAACTCAAACTCATTCTGTTTGATCATGGGAAACTTTGCAGCAATATTTGTAGCCTGAGTATTCTCCACGTCCATTTCTTCTTCTTCTTCTTCTTCTAAATCAAATGTATCAGCCTTTCTCTGATACCAATTGTGAGGGGAATCGATACACTTTAAGGATGTTAGTCCTTTGTAACTTGTGTATGTGATACTTTGAGTTAATATGGTTAAGTATGCGGAATCTACTTAACAACATTTAGAAGTTTATTTGTTTATGGAAATGGAACAGTGATGCTTGTATAATAAACAATGAACAATGAAAGTTTAATACCAAACGATTCAATATTATTGAAAATAATACGAGTGATCTTCACTATCACTAGGGTTACAAAAACCTTGAATCTATATGTTTCTATGACTTATGGTTTCTATGATAAGTTATGTTCTTTGTTCTTTACAGATATGTACGTTTAAGTTCATGCATCAAGTACTTATCTCTAAGCTAAGATCTTCTTTTTATAGTCCAAAGAAGATCTTTTACAATATTGTCAAGTCTTGTCGAACTACTTGATAGCTTATGTTGAGTGTGTCAGTAGCTAAGATACAACATGTATCTATGTTTACAACTTGATTGACTGACTACAAATCAAAGATATTATCTACCGTATATACTTGACTTTTATACACAAAATATCTTTTTGTACTTATCCAATCAGCATTAGTTTACGTGACACTAATCCATCCAGCAGTAGGAATCAGCAGTACCTTTGTTTGTACTAGCAGTACTAACTTCAGTTAGTACTGTTAGTTATAACTTGAGAAGTCTTCAGATATACACTAGCAGTTAGTACTGTTAGAGTATTCTTCTCAGCAGTACTAATCTTCAGAACATTTAATTCCCAACATCATGCTTTTTATTCTATATGCATGTAAAGTGATTTCCATGCAAATGGTTTTTCCATTCATTCGATCAGTAGCAATCAAAGTGTTGTAACATAAAAGGGTTCGACCCGTTTTATTTTATACAAAGCAAAACCTTGTTTGTTGTATGCTTTATTTGTGATTCAAGAACTAGCATTCACATCGAATCGCTAATAGTATGTGTGTACAAGATCGTGGTATTAACTCACTATAGTTAATATCTTGGATTGAGATAGAAAAGGTAAGGGGTATCTCGTTAATCCATTCTTGATAAAGATTGAAGAAGATTTGAAGTTTGATTCTTGTTCTTGCTAGAATCAAAAGGTACGTTCTCTTTATGTTTCGGTTAATTCTTTATATGTTAAAATTAGATCTTACGCTTCCGCATATGTGTAAGATGTTTATTAGATTAATATATGATTAGTCATGATTATTAAATTCTAACAGTGGCATCACGAGCCGTTTTAACATGTAATTAAATTACCGAAACACATAAAAATCGAATCTTGAATTAGGATTTATGTTACTAGATTTTTAGGGTTTAAAAATCGAAACCCTAATTTTTTTAGGGGGGGGGGGGCGATGCCCTATAATTAAAAAAATTAGTTTTGTAGCCCTAAAATAGTAACATGTTTATGTGGTTAAAGGTTACGTTCCTTGTGACTTGCATTAATCTATGATGAAACATGCATGTTTATCATGGATTAGATTTGATTAATTGTTAATTTTATTTTTTCACATGTAATTTTGATAAATCTAAAATTGGGGAAGACCTCAATTAATTATATTAATGAATCTACATATGTGCTATTTGGTATATATTAGCTATGACTAACGCAATTGATTCGTCGATGCATGTGGCTCACCTACCATTGTAGGGGATAGTCTTAGTTAAATATATGCATATTAAAAACATAGATAGATTATTAATAGGTTTTATCAACAAGTTTGCATGTGGCTACTTGATTTAATTGTTATGATTATGTGTACTTATTTGGTTATTTATTTATTTATTAATTACTTATTTTTTTGTTTAAATTGTATGACAAGATTGTAAGTGAAAAAGGGTAATTTTCGAATAGAAAATAAATTGACTAAATAACTATGAAACTTGATGTGATAAATTATACATATTGCAAAGTCTTATGTGCCGACAGTGGTTCGCTTCGCACGGTAATTTGCTCCCAGGCGAGACTAGCAATATTATAGTTTATAACATGTTTTTTTAAGACTTAAAATCATAAACTTTTAATTGAGTGATGAGTTTTGTACCAATAGTGTGAACGGCTTACCCAGTTTTGACAAACTATAAGAGGGGTATAAGGAGGATTGACATTAAATTGTCAAACCGAAAGAGACGCGTTTTTAATTGGCATTTAGTGCTGACGTTTGTCTCTTCGCTCCTTTGTGCGTCAAATTGGAGCTACCAAGTAAGCTATTAATGTACAAAATCATCTTAAGGTTGAATTGACCTCAATTTCACGTGCCACTTTGTGGTAATTATCCGAATAACTTGGGTCTTTTGACTCATGCAGTAGTAGGATATAGTGGGCGATAATTGTAGGTAATTTTTTGATTGGTGAACTCAATACCTCAATTAAAATTTTGTTGATTTAAATCTTAGCCTAAATTAGTAAATAAAACGTTTAGAAAACTTATGATACTAAGATGTGTGCATGCTTCTTCGTACATATTTTGATTGACACATCAAAATTAATACCCTAAAATTTAAGTCCATGCCATCTAATTATAAGAAACACTTGAAGTTGTAATTTAGCTTAAGTGAGACCTTGACTAGATTACAATGACAAGGTAAATTTCCATTAATGTGTGAGACCATATATAGAGAATTTGCAGTTTCTAAATTAGACGACTTAATTAAGTTGTTAGTGAGACCTAGAAACTTAAGGCATGAGATGGGATGAAACATGCTTACTTTGCAAATTGTATTTGGCAAATGTAAATCCCATAATGATCTAGGAGTTTGAAATTGTTTGCCGATTATTGTTTGACAGATTACCATATTTTGTACTTTCATTAATAGCAGATCAACTGATGTAGTGAAACTATGAAAATTTGGATCCTGGTTTTCAAGAAAATTCAATGGTTATATGAGTATTTCCTTGGGTATTTTATTTTCTTGAAAAGATTGTATTATCGAAAATACTAAAATTGAATTTTGTAAATTCTTTTAAATGTATTAATGCAACGTTAAACCGTAAATGTGGGACATTCTTTTATTGATAAATTGATCGACACCTGTAGGGGTTTTTGGCTAGAGTCAACTTTACTAAAAGAATAAACCAAGTCTCCTTTGTATGAGAGAAGAGTGAGACTTAATCCTATTCTTTTTCATGAATGAGAAAGGTAAGATAGGAAAATTAGAATTGTCTAAATTCTAAGAAATAACTCATAGCAAACTTTAATAGTTAAGAAAATTGCACATTTTATGAGTTATTAAATTAGAAGCTAGACTAATTACCGCAAAATTGGTAAAAAGGCAAACTAGCTTAGTTTATCTGGTTGTTGTGCTTTGACCACTTAAAGATGCTACATACCATTGTGGGGATGGTAAACATATTAAGGAAAAATTTCATGCCCAATTTTCAAGTTAATTACATTGATGGATAGTCCATCATCTACATAGTAGAATACACACTTTTTAATACCTATGTAATTTTTACGAATGGGTCTTCTCAAAGGTGTAGGAAAGTTAATAGCTCACTATTTACTTTGACTGGTTATGAAACACTTACAATGTTGTCAAATCCAGTGGGAGCATTGTGTTGTAATTACTGAATAGTAAATTATTTTAATGATCTGTAATTCATTGGGAGCTACAAGCTTTGTCATCTTAGTAGTAACCCAAATTATCTCTAGAATGTCTTGAGATAATTACTTTTCAATTGTGGACACTTGTGGTTTTAAGGATAGTCATGTACGTTTCCTTACTAGACAATGTGGTTCTATATCTACTAATTATGCTAATATCTATGACACAATCATATTGATCACATAAACAAACGAGTGACGTGTTATTTATCCAATACATAATGTTGTTCCATGCACAAGTGGGAGAAATCTTATATTGTGTGCAAGGTACAACACACATAGGAATATGATTTAAAGGACTGTCTTGACCGCAAGGTAAGAAACTAACGTTCTAAATATGACTAATACACATCTAATTCAAGAAACACTTATTGTTGAAATTTAGCTTAAGGGAGACCTTGACTAGATTGCAATGACAAGGTGAAATTCCATGATTACGTGAGACCGTACATGAAAAATTACTGTTTCTAAATTAGATACCTATTAGAACAAGTGTCAATAATGATATTGAGACTACTTCAAACTAAATATTTATGTATTATTGAAATGACATAAATAAATGAAGTAATCTAATACTACTTCAAATTTGAATATTTATGTATTCTTGGAATGTCATAAATATATGAAGTAATAAATTAACTTGAAATTACTATTGAAACCAAATTGTGGTGTTCATGATTACTTTAGTTATACATGTTTATACTTTATTGTAAAGCTATAAATATGAAGTCTTTTAATTGTTACAAGATTTATTATAATATAAAGTAAGACGTTAACTTGTTATGTCTTCTTTATTAAGACATATACAAGAAGTCATTGAGTTGATCAATGATTTATAACGTATAGTGGGATTATAATAGTTCGTGTCTTCTTGTTGAGACATGGACAAGAAAGTAACTTAATTAAAAAGTACTTAAGTTATAACGCATGCAATTGGTTTGGACAATCTATTTCACCATTAAGTTGATTTAGTTGGTAAATAGGTAAGCCAGAAGGAGTATGAGTTTATCTTACATATTGTTTGATTGTCTCATAATATTAGTTCTAATGAAATACCACAAGTTTGTGGTGTGTTCAGTTAGGAGAATCAAACTCTATTGGTATTGTTTGATTAAAGATAACTATAACTTCCTTTCTTCCAAAAGTTATCAAGGTTAGAAAATTGAGTATGGGTTGTATATACTCAATAAGACTCCAACCTAGAAGATTAATAAGACAACATTTATTATGAAATGTGATGAATCACATTAAGTCTTAAAATTTAAGTTCTTAATTTGTTAAACAACTTATGAAGTAGGATATTAACAAACTAATGTAAGGAACTGTCAATATGTATTTGTAATGTCCCAAAAGAAAACAATTTGGGGTTGCTCTACTTGCTAAGTATTTATAGATAGTCTATAAATTGCAAAAGGCAAGTGGGAGTTTTTATCTTGAAAAGATAAAATTACAAGATAAATAATCTTCTAAAAATACACTAGTAAATGTCATAATGAGGATTAAACATGTTAATGTTAAATCTCAAGATGATGGAATTCTCATTCATAGATCCGCAAGGATATCTCAAATATTTGAATAATATGTTGAGGATTATGAGTTACAGGATTATGGTAAACCTGTTGGTCATTAAGATGAATTGCAAATATTGAATTTGGCAAATTACTCATACTATGAATGTTTAGATGCAGTCCATAAAGATAATTAGTTTTTGGAAACTTAATTTATCTTAAACTCTATAGTTAGACTATAGAATAAAGATGAGTTTCTTCAAAGGGAATGAAAATCCTAGAGGTTTAAATCTTTGTGTAGAAATCATATGGACAATTTTGTAAACATATTTAATGTATATGACAAGATTATTAACTGTGATTGAATATTCTTTCTAGGCACATTAAATGTATAAAGATTATGATTGTCATTCTTAGTTTCATTAATATGAAATTGACAATGGAATATCAAAACTCTTTCTTGAGTAATTACTTGTGCGAGGACGATAAGTAATTAAAAGGAGTATTTGAATTCAAATAATCTTTGGAAGTATACAAAGTGCAATAATTCATGAATGGATTAATGCATGCATCTAGGAGATATACTTATGTTTAATTATTAAATCCAAGTTTTGATTTATAATTAAAATAAGATAATTCCTTAGTATTCCTGAAAGCTAGTGGGAGTGTTATATTTACTTTCTTAAATCATATATGTTGGATAACATATAGGAAGTAACATTTCATATAAGTTAAATGTTAAGTCTTAACTTGGAATGAAACTTCACTTGAGAGATTTAGAAAATAAAACATATAACCTTGAAATGTGTGTTTATTATTATAAACATATGCGGTAAATAAATCTAATAGAACATGATATATCATTTAGAATGTCTAAATGGATACATATCTTTTAAATAAGATAGAACATGAATACAAATCTAAGTTTGACACGAAGATTTTTCATGTACATCATGTTATTTGTTGTATCATGCTTGGATGAAAGATGATTTGACAACATTGATATCTAATTGAAAGTTATTAGATAACTAAGTGTAATGAATATGGTTGGATATAGAATTACATCCTCAGCCTGGAATTGCTCCTAAATTCTAAGTATGAACCATATGGCAAATTGTTGCGTAATTGTTATAGCCGACAAATCTTGAAAGATTGGAAGGCATCAAACATTACACAATGGATATTAAAGTTTACGGAATTTTAAAGAGCATAGTTGCATTATACATTAAAGAATTAGAATACTTTAAACTATAAAAGGTTTGATAGTTTAATTGTCATAAATTGGTGGTTGAGGATGTCACGCATTTTATGAAATATTATGTGGCAATATCAAGATAGTTGAATGCACACATACAAGAACTTCACTAATTGAATTCTTGAAATAAGTATTCTCAAAGTTCCGATAGATCAAAATTAGTTGATTTATGTCTTGTCAACAAGTATGATTGACATGACTTGAGGCATAATTCATTAACTAGAATTATCATGCATTGATCTATTTAGTATTTGGATAAGGGATGTTAAACAATTATTATTTACAATGAATTAAAGTACTTGGTACGTTTGTTTTCATTAATAATAGATTGTATCCTATATTTGCATGTTTAAATCCGTGAATAACTTATGTTATTCTAAATTGTCCATTGTCACTTAATGATATGGGAATATCATTAAATCAAGACAAATCTGAGTATTGGTAGAATATAATTGAAAGTATATTGATGCGTTGACATGCCAATTTCACATGATATTCAATGAATTGAATACAGGACTTATCCCAACTTCATGAGTTTACTTTATGGATCTTGTCATCAAGTAAATCATGAATATAGTTATCCTCAGACTTGAGATACCAGATAACTGTCATAGATGTAGTGCATTTCTGTGAAGTAATTTACCGCTATACGTTACTGGTAGCTATAAGGATTATTTTCAAGAGTGTTGCAAAGTTCATGGGTTATGCTCGTAGACAAGAGAGAATTTGTTCATTCAAATTTGTTTTGAAGTTTAATACTGCTGGGGCCCTCGTAGGGTTGACAAGATGTTTGCGTGGTCACGCCCAAGATCTATCTTGAATACGTTCAGATGATTTGGTAATCTTGCTCAATCATAAACAACGAGAAACAGAATGGTTAATAAAGAATGACTAAGATCCATATCTTTATTAACGTAGTATTAGAAACAAAAGGATAAGTATGATGATGAATCATCGAATAGTTTTTCCAGGAGACCACCCCTCGAGTTGTACTAGGGGCATTGGCGTGTTGCTAGACGCTAACCAATGTCATTACACTATTAATAGATGTCCAAGTGGGAGCTGTTAGTTTTATGGACAAATATTAATATGTGTATGTCTAGAATCGAACTCGAGACTACGGGATTGCACACTTTACGTATGAGAATCGATGTTAAATAATTAATATATAAATAGTTATATTTAATTATTAAATCACAAATATTTATATGGTCGAACAAGGAAAAAGGAGGGGGTTAAGTGTCGTTTTTGTGAAACTTAAGGAGGTGTTAGACTTAAACCTGAAGAGCAAATTTAAAGGCTATATAAACACCCTTAATTTACAATTCGGTGGATGATATACACTATGTCACGATGCATAAACAAAACCCTTTAAATCTGGTTGTCTTTTTCTGCATGTGATATCTAGTATCGACAGCAAAAGGGCAAACTATGTATGAATGCATTATCATGCTTTTTATTCTATAAGCATGTAAAGTGATTTCCATGCAAATGGTTTTTCCATTTATTCGATCAGTAGCAATCAAAGTGTTGTAACATAAAAGGGTTCGACCCGTTTTATTTTATACAAAACAAAACCTTGTTTGTTGTATGCTTTATTTGTGATTCAAGAAATAGCATTCACATCAAATCGCTAATAGTACGTGTGTACAAGATCGTGGTATTAACTCACTATAGTTAATATCTTGGATTGAGATACAAAAGGTAAGGGGTATCTCGTTAATCCATTCTTGATAAAGATTGAAGAAGATTTGAAGTTTGATTCTTGTTCTTGCTTAGGGATGAGCATATCGAACCGAATCCCGGAACCGAACCGGAACCGTACCGGTACCGTACCAAAACGGTACCGAGTCCCGATATACGGTACGGTACCGGGACTACTAAATAAGGCCAAAAAAAAATCGGGACATTTCGGGTTCGGGACGGGACTTATTCGGGAAATCCTGATTCGGTACTGAAATTAGAATAGTCCATGTTTTTTAATGAATTGTGTTATCCAAACACCCATTTGTTCCATGCAACAAGCAAACCAAAGGTAAAAAAAAACCCTACTATTACTAACAAGTAACAACCACAGTTCTTTCACAAAATCTTCCAAAAAATTAAACCTTAATTTATTATCAATCACACAAGTCATCTCAATCTTTATCATTGGAAAAGTATGGAGGTATGTTTAATTTTGTTTTTCTTTTTAACATATATAACTGTAGCAACGTAACATGTATGTATCTCAATCATCGAAACTATTACTTTATTTTGAAACATAGGTTATTAGTTTATTTTGTAAAACATGTATTTTGATGGTATTATTGTTGAACATGATTTAGTTAATCAACTTGTCAGCAATGTGTATAAACTGGCCAACGTCTACCTTCTTTATCTTTTCTTTCAAAAAAGATATCTATGTCATGTACTCGTTAATCAATAGACAACTTGCTTATTGTCAACGAATTGTTTGTCTATGACATTTTCTGTTCTGTGTTGTACTCCTTAAAAGTTAAAAGTCGAAAGAATATATGTACCACTTTCATTTAAATTAAGCTACCCTGTAATAAACAAGTGTTTTACAGGTGGATTTTACAAATAGATATCGTATAACAAGGCTGAAAAAACAATAGGACAATCTCTAATCGCCATCTTATCACTCAGCTGCAAAGAAATATTGAGCTCAACATGGTTTAACGAAAAACGGGAATAACCCGATACGTACCGATTTCCCGGTACCGAATCCCGAAACTGGTACCGATACCGGAATCCCGTTCGGTACGGTACCGGTACACACCTTTCATGCTCGGGAAAAAATCAGGACCATCAATTTGGGACGGGTTCGGGACGGGATTGGTACCGAGCTCATCCCTATTCTTGCTAGAATCAAAAGGTACGTTCTCTTTATGTTTCAGTTAATTCTTTATATGTTAAAATTAGATCCTACGCTCTAGCATATGTGTAAGATGTTTATTAGATTAATATATGATTAGGAAGACGTTATAAAAAGTTAGCACAATTTGTACTACTCACACACTAACACAGCTACAAAATCATCGTGTTTTCCTGAAACTTGAAAGGTCTAGAGTATCATAACTTTAAATGATATTCTAGAATCCATTGTATACTCTAAAGAATTAAAGTTGAGCACACTCGCAATGACTCCTTTGGAATTTTCACGTTGCGAGTGACATTCCTTAACCAATTTGCAGTAGTATTCTTTTTATTTAATTTTATCTATAAAACCTTCCTATATATGTTCCATAACCACCAATGCCATGTTTCGTTGAAAAAACTCTTAGAAAAATATTAAATATTTGACACGATTAATATTCTAGTATTTTCTTTGTAATAATTTCATCGTCGACACACAATCACGTACATATACATATAATATACTTTATTGAAAGGATACAAAATGTTAAACAGTAGCACATTCAAAAAGACCAATGGGATCTGTCCATTTGATGTCTATTGAATTGGTTGTAACTGATTATAAGTTTTTGAGTTATAATAAACATTCACCATTTCTGAGAAGAAGAGAAAAAAAAAAAAAAAAAAGAAAAAAAAAAGACCAAATTAATATTTTTAACGCAATTCTTCAACTGTTTAATTATTTTTTTTATGGCAAAAGTTAACCAAAAAAAATAAAAATGTTAACAACTATGCACTCAAGGACACTTTTAGTATTCTGGTTGTTGATATTCTGGAATTATTTATAACTAGCTTTTAAAGAAAAAGGAGATCCACTCCGAATCATGACTAAACCTAGTACTGTTATTCATTCTTAATTAATGGTCTGGTTGTGCTTAATTAGCTTTTGAAATATTACTACTAATCTTCCTGGCATATGTAGAATTTTGGAACTTATAATGATTAATTTTCAACATAAAATTACTTAACTATAAATATAGAATTATTTATAGTATCACCACAGAACTAACAAAAGGTATTTTATAAGCATCTTAATTGCTTATATTATTTCACACGTCCAGATAATATGTAAATTAATTATATTCCTGTAAGAAAATCAAGAGAGTAAGCTATTTATTTGATTTTAATATTTACATTAATCTCAGTGTGTCATTTTCTCTAGCTAGTACTATCTCTTCATCTCCGTTAACGTTACCATCAGTTTAAAGAATGTCACAATAATATAACAGTCTTTATCTAATTAAAAACATATTTAACCAAAAAGTAAACCTTATAATCACTATTTTATTAAGCTACGACCATGTTCGTTGGTTATTTTGTATACTATTATTATTCAAGCTAGGACGTGTAACTTTTTCTCAGATAGATTTATCTCCAATACTTAAATTTATACCGGTAATGTAAATAGCTATACTGTGGCAACATAAGTTGGCTTACGTAAATGCCCCCGACGTAAAGCAACTATCGGCTATAGAGTAGTCTTACGTACTTGCCTATAAGAACCCTAATGACATTAATACACCAAAAAGTAACTAACCCTATTGATTTACGGTGTAATTTCCTTAACTAATCTTCAAGTCTATTTTGGGATAAAATTATGACAGTTAGAAAAGTACTAGTACTTAATTTCTTCTGTCCTATTGGTTCAAAGCTGCCCATTATGAGATGCACATGCATGAACCTGTACTTCCTCTTGCATTGCCTATATATTTGCTTCACTTGATTTCATTTTCAATATCAAATTAACTTGAAAATTTTGAGATGTCAACTACTATTCCTGTTTCTAGTATTTCTTTCTCTTCATCTACATCACCTTTGGTAGTTGACGATAAAGTTAGCATGAAACAAGATGTTATCCGCCATACCATGAATTTCAATGCTAGCATATGGGGAGATCAATTTCTTACATATGATGAGGTTCTTATATAAATATGTTTCTACTTCATTGCTTTTTTGTCCATTTTGTTGGAATTGTATATCATTTTTCGTACATAATGCAGCCAGAAGATTTGGTTATGAAGAAACAACTTGTTGAAGAGCTCAAAGAGGAAGTCAAGAAAGTGCTAATAACTATCAAAGGTTCTAATGAACCAATGCAACATATCAAGTTGATAGAACTTATTGATGCAGTCCAACGCCTTGGCATAGCCTATCATTTCGAAGAGGAGATTGAAGAAGCCTTGCAACATATCCATGCTACATATGGCGAGCAGTGGGTCGATAAAGAAAACCTACAAAGCATTTCACTTTGGTTCCGACTCCTACGACAACAAGGCTTCAACGTCTCATCAGGTTTACTTCACAACCTTTACTTGCACCTGGTCATTCACACCCTTTGTAACTCAATTATTAGAATACAAAAATCAAACTTATGAAACGTCTTTTAATATGCATAACACTAGTTTTAAAAGGACTTTCGGTCATGCTACAGGAGTATTTAAGGAGTATATGGATGAGAAGGGAAATTTTAAGGAACCCTTATGTAATGATGCTCAGGGAATTCTCGCTCTGTATGAAGCGGCATATATGAGGGTGGAAGGTGAAACAATACTAGATAACGCTCTTGTGTTCACTAAAGTTCACCTTGACATCATAGCCAAGGATCCTTCTTGTGACTCTTACCTAAGAACCCAAATACACCAAGCGTTAAAGCAGTCACTTAGGAGAAGGCTGGCAAGGATAGAGGCGTTGCATTGCATGCCTATCTGCCAACAAGAAACATCGCACAATGATGTCTTACTGAAGCTTGCAAAATTAGATTTTAGCGTGCTTCAATCAATGCACAAAAAGGAACTTAGCCACATTTGCAAGTACGTACCATACACACAGTCTATTCAAATTGATTTTTTTAGCTAATTTAGAGTTTAATCTCGCTAAGGTGCTAAGCAATTATAATATAGAGTCAAAACTCAGACCTCATGGATAGCTCGAATCAAAGGGCAGTTCACTTGGTTTAATTTGTTTATACTGTTAATTTTCTGTCTTAGATGGTGGAAGGATTTGGACCTGCAAAATAAGCTTCCTTATGTTCGAGATAGGGTGGTGGAAGGCTATTTTTGGATACTATCCATCTATTACGAGCCTCAAAATGCTCGAACAAGAATGTTCCTAATGAAAACATGCATGTGGTTAGTCGTTTTAGATGATACGTTTGATAATTATGGTACTTATGAAGAACTCGAAATCTTTACACAAGCTGTTGAAAGGTAAACATGCAGTATACATTAATTATATATGCATGCTTTTATACTAACAAAGTAACAAAGTAGCCCCCATTATTAGTTCATATAATCAGTTAATTGTATAATTTCTAGATGGTCAATTAGCTGCCTAGATATGCTTCCAGAATACATGAAACTAATATATCAAGAGCTTGTGAATCTTCACGTGGAAATGGAGGAATCACTTGAAAAGGAGGGAAAAACATATCAAATTCACTGTGTCAAGGAGATGGTAAATTACATATTATTTGATTTTGAATCTCATGATTTGGATAAATATAATGTTATGCGATTGTCTCACGTACAATACAGGCAAAAGAGTTGGTTCGCAACTACTTGGTAGAAGCCAGATGGCTAAAAGAGGGGTACATGCCAACTCTTGAGGAGTACATGTCTGTGTCAATGGTGACTGGTACCTATGGCCTGATGATAGCGAGATCTTATGTCGGCAGGGGTGACATCGTCACCGAGGATACCTTTAAATGGGTGTCCTCGTATCCTCCTATTATAAAAGCTTCATGTGTGATTGTAAGACTTATGGATGATATTGTCAGCCACAAGGTACTATATATATATAGACTACTCGATCATCCATTTAATCAAGACTCTAAATTACAATGATGTTGTGAGATAATTTTTACAATTGAACGTTTCAGGAGGAACAGGAGAGAGGCCATGTTGCTTCAAGCATCGAATGCTACTCTAAGGAAAGTGGGGCATCAGAGGAGGATGCTTGTGAATATATCTCCAGAAAAGTTGAAGATGCATGGAAAGTTATAAACCAAGAGTCGCTCAGGCCTACGGCTATCCCATTTCCTCTACTTATGCCTGCTATCAACCTTGCACGTATGTGTGAAGTCCTATATAGCGTCAATGATGGCTTCACTCATGCTGAGGGAGACATGAAAAGTTACATGAAATCGTTCTTCGTTCACCCTATGGTTGTCTAAGATTACACCGTTATTCAATGTTTTGTGGGCTTGTTGCAGCTTTCATTTCTTCGGTTTTCTCTCCTTTAATTTGTGATACTCTACATGTGTGGTGATCTAAAACCATGTCACTATGCCACGTCACCTGTTCACATGTGTATGGTCATGTCAATGACCCATTCTATGTTAAGATTATGTTCTCTGTGTGATACTTTTTTTTTTTTTTTTTTTTTTTTTTGCAGAATAACTGGTTTTACATTGTAATAGAAATTAAGCTTTAAATTTATTATTCATAAGATAATAAATAAAATATAAAAAGGTCTCACTTGAAACAATAAATTCTAGCAAATGGTAAATTTATTTTTACACAACTTCTTAGAAAAAGCTAATCTTCATGTCAGCAAGTCCATATTTTAAGGAGGGTTTTATAGAATCCAAAAACATAAAAGAAAAGTGAGGGAAAGAAAAAAAATAAATAAATAAATAAAAAACATCAGTAGAATTAAAACAAATAGAAGATCGTACATTTGGAATAATTAGTCTGTTCAAAACTATCTTCTTGACAACACCGAAAGCCGGTAACCTTCAAAAATAGAATAGGGTTCATTACCTTTGTAATCTCCAAAACCAATATCTCTTGACCTTTAATATAGCAATTAGCGCTTGTCTTTTGATGTTATCAGTGTATGTTTTTTACTGTAAAAGATTAGGTTGTGGAAGAAACCGGAATCAGTTGATATTGAAGAATGAAGTTTTGGGAAGATCTGGAAGGATCTGTGATTTGATGATCCAGGAATACTTGGGAAAGGTTTTTTTTTTTTTTTTTTTTTTTTTTTTTTTTTTTTTTTTTTTATTTTTATCTTTTTGCTATTGGATGATTCTGGAAATATATGTGTATTACGGGATCATTAGGCCAAAAATATGGTGAACAGTGAACACCCAACCACACTTCAGCCAATCAGAAGCTGCCCAATAGCCCACTAAATTAATGTTTCTCTTTACTATGCATCATTAATTTATAAACCAACCAACACAGGCTCAATTAAGTTATAACGGGCTCCATAAAAAATTGTTTTGGACCCCGTTACATTTTGCTTGTTAGTATATATTATAATTATAATATGCAAAAATAGAAACTAACATTAGACTCAGTTACCTTCATACTCCTGTGCGTAAATCAACTTATGACATGTTTGAGCAAAGCCACATTTAACCCATTTGACCCATTCCTGTATAGCTAGACTTTTAAATGGACAAAAACTCACCCGTTTGAGAAAAATTGCAACTCAGATAAACGCATTCATAAGAAATCAATCATCAAGAATCAAGTTAATCCTCATTTCGAAAAAATTTAGATTTGCAGAAAATTTATTAAGATTTCCTTTTACCAACAACAAAAACTACACATTTTCATTTTTTTCTTCTACAGATACAGTTTCGGAACCAAGTACATGCCATGGCTGCCAAAATACTAATGTAGCTAAACACAATAGCCGTTTCTTTTGGCAATCCCAAACTTAAATCATATAAAATCAAAAGCACTTTCATTTTCTGTCGTCGTCGAAAATACCTATCTAAACCTTTCTGTAGTAGTTATTCGTTAATAAGCAGGGACTGTATTTGCATATCGTATGTTTGACAAATCCTATGTTTCACAAAATTACCAACCAGTGATTATATTCTATCGTTCCTAAACCGAATTTTGAAAACAAAAGTATCAAGAATCGCTAAATTTTTTAACATTCCTATATTCAGACTGTCGTTCATTACTGAATGCATAAAACCACATTTCTCACGTTACTTAAATACGTATAATATCATAATAACAAAAGATAGACGTGGCTCTACCGCGACCCATATGACCTATAACCCGACTCACCCGTTTTTACACTTCTACGGATGATGAGCATTTACCTCCATAAAAATAAGCTGTCGTAATTGTATCCATATGCTTGGTATTGTCACAACATACTCATCCGATATCAATTGTTGTCCTCTCACATTGAGCACTTGTCGCTTTAGAAATTGACTCTCTCTTCCTGAAAAATGGCCAAAAACAAAAGGTAAACAAAAAAGGCCAAAAGTCTTTATTATGAAAAATGGAACGAAAATAAAAGTTAAACGAATTTGTAGTCTTTTTTGTTGGTTTACTATCGACAATTAAAATTGTGATCTGTGTTGTTTTTCCATAACCCAAGTCAGCATGTGGGACTAACTCAATCGACTACACTAAAAAAAACTTACAAATTCATAAGGCAAAGATTTCAACCTGTGGTAACCTCGAATATTATTTCGCTTCTTTAGGACCCGATTTTTCTTCTTTCACCAATATCCTGAAATCTGACAACCCAAATCCACATACCTAAAGAATATAATACATAAAGTTGAACAATAAATATATAAAAATGGTACACAAACTTATCAACATCCTGTGATCTTTGTTCTATAGATATGTACCATTTAGTGACCTCATAACTTTTACACATCCATTATCTCTAATTCAGAATTAATCATATTACCAAATAAATAAATAAATACCTCAAAAAATTGATAAATATAGGATTCGTGTTTACCACCAATCGATGAACCTAAGAAATCACAAATTAGAGTTAGGTTGTGTTTGTTTTTTTTATTCAGATCTGAATACGTGAGACTGTTTGTTTTTTTTTTTTTTCATATCTGAAGTCTGAATACATCAGAATAGGGTCTGATTCGGTCAGACATTGAGTAACGTCTGATTACATCTGAAAAGCCTAAACTTTAGTGATACTTCTTTTCAATCCTTATCTCCTCATCTTGGTCTTGATTTTTTTATTAATAATCACGAATAGAGGGTCGTTTGGTTTGTTTAATAGCGAAACGATTGTTTTTTGTTTATTCAGACATTCAGTTTCAGACATAAAAACAGACAGTCTAAAGTAATTCAGATTCAGACTTTTGGACCAGGTATTCAGATTCAGAAGTGGTATTCAGATTCAGACATAAAACCTCAGAAAAAACAAACAGCACCTTAGAAAAAAAAAACGCAATTAAATTGACCCAATTGGAAACGAAAGCTTTAATTAAAAGTTACCTGGTATTTTATTTCACATACGTTGATGAGTTTCCACGTTTTGTGGGCTAGATCGAATCATATCTTCATCTTGAAATAAAAGATATGAAAAATGTGTTGTTTTGACAAAAGGGTTTCTCTGTTTTTTTGGGTTGTTTGGTTGGAAGAAGAGGGAGGGGGGGCAGGAGGTGGAGATGATGAGGCGGTGCAGATTATTTGTTATGAAAAAAAATAAACGATTGTGAAAAAAATTAATGATGATGAGGCGGTGGAGATGGTGAACAGTTATTTTGGTATCACAACTTGGCCACGTATTCAAGTGATACTGTTTGGGTCTAATTATTTTGGCAAAGCCTAATATGGGCCAATAGAGTTAGAGATTAAAAATCTTAATTGTACCCTAATTGCCTCCTCAAATTTTGGCTATTAGTATATAGTATAATATAATATAATATAATACCTTATAGTTGTATGATATATTGTACAAATTCTTATGTGGTCCATTTATTATTATTATTATTATTATTATTATTATTATTATTATTATTATTATTATTATTATTATTATTATTATTATTATTATTATTATTATTATTATTATTATTATCAAGGTTTTCAAGATCGGGATCCTACCCTGGATCATTTTTGTCTTTGCAAGATCGTGATCGTAAGATCGGATCGGGATCTTAAGATCCTACCATAATGTCATTTTCTTAACAATTTTTGTAATATTATTTAAATCAACAAATTATTATATATCATTAACACAAAATTATATGAATATTTCATGGAAATGTTGTTTTAAATTATGAATATGAAATGTTTAAAAAGATTAACATATTATTTTTTAAATTCTATAAAACATGATGCATAACTTTTTAGATTTTTAGTTTGCGATTCGATAAAAGAAAGATCGGATTGCATTAAATCTTAAGATTCTATGGTCAAGATCGGGATCTTATAAGATCTTAAGTGTGCTAAGATCCTACATAGGAGCTGAATCGTTTTTGCTCTGTAGTATCGTAAAATCGTAAGATCCTAAGATCAGAATCAGGATCCTAACAACTAGGATGATGATGATTATTATTATTATTATTATTATTATTATTATTATTATTATTATTATTATTATTATTATTATTATTATTATTATTTATTATTATTATTATTATTTAGTTACTTGGGTTTTCGACTCGATATTGTGAGCCGACTAATCCTAGGGCGACTATCTTTTCGGATAGCTTAGAGTCAACGTGGTGAACCTCCATGACCAGAGAGGATTAATTTTCTCTCCGTTGGATTCGAACCATTGACCTCCTCTTTGAAAGGCTAATATTCTTATCGATAAGTCACCCGTGTCATTATTATGTGGTCCATTTCTTTCAAGTTGTTGCAAATTACATTCCAATTCATGTCTAAATCCAAGGACTCAACGGTACATTTGTTACATTCCAAACCATGATCTTTTCATGGTTTTGTTTTTTTGGATAACTTTTTCTTGCATAAAATTCCAAAGAATTTGAGTGCTATTTTCAGGTTTAAAATTTATGGTACGGACCATAAATTTTGTGAAATAACAGTAAATGGATATCCTGACAATAAAATCTTGTGAAAATAACATACCCTCCCTATTGGCAATTTGTACAAACCGCGAAGTACATGGTACAACCGTCCGGAGCGTGCAATCATTGGAAACCCCCCTATAAAGGGGTCCTTATAAACTGCCCCATATTTGCTTCACTTGATTTCATTTTCAATATCAAATTAACTTGAAGATTTTAAGATGTCAACTACTATTCCTGTTTCTAGTATTTCTTTCTCTTCATCTACATCACCTTTGGTAGTTGACAATAAATTAGCACGAAACAAGATGTTATCCGCCATACCATGAATTTCAATGCTAGAATATGGGGAGATCAATTTCTTACATATGATGAGGTACTTATATAAATATGTTTCTACTTCATTGCTTTTTTGTCCATTTTGTTGGAATTGTATATCATATTTCAATTTTCGTACATGCAGCCAGAAGATTTGGTTAAGAAGAAACAAGTTGTTGAAGAGCTCAAAAGAGGAAGTCAAGAAAGAGCTAATAACGATCAAAGGTTCTAATGAACCGATGAAACATATCAAGTTGATAGAACTTATTGATGCAGTCCAACGCCTTGGCATAGCCTATCATTTCGAATAGGAGATTGAAGAAGCCTTGCAACATATTCTGACCGTCGTTCATTATTGAATGCATAAAACCACATTTCTCACGTTACTTAAATACGTATAATATAATAATAACAAAAGATAGACGTGGCTCTACCGCGACCCATATGACCTATAACCCGACTCACCCGTTTTTACACTTCTATAGATGATGAGCATTTACCTCCATAAAAATAAGTTGTCGTAATTGTATCCATATGCTTGGTATTGCCACAACATACTCATCCGATATCAATTGTTGTCCTCTCACATTGAGCACTTGTCGCTTTAGAAATTGACACACTCTTCCAGAAAAATGGCCAAAAACAAAAGGAAAACAAAAAAGGCCAAAAGTCTTTATTATGAAAAATGGAATGAAAATAAAAGTTAGACGAATTTGTAGTCTTTTTTGTTGGTTTCCTATCGACAATTAAAATTGTGATCTGTGTTGTTTTTCCATAACCCAAGTCAGCATGTGGGACTAACTGAATCGACTACACTAAAAAAATTTACAAATTCATAAGGCAAAGATTTCAACCTGTGGTAACCTCGAATATTATTTCGCTTCTTTAGGACCCGATTTTTCTTCTTTCACCAACATCCTGAAATCCGACAACCCAAATCCGCATACCTAAAGAATATAATACATAAAGTTGAACAATAAATATAAAAAATGGTACACAAACTTATCAACATCGTGTGATCTTTGTTCTATAGATAGGTACCATTCAGTGACCTCATAACTTTTTCACATCCATTATCTCTAATACAGAATTATTCATATTACCAAATAAATAAATACCTCAAAAAATTGATAAATATAGGATTCGCGTTTACCACCAACCGATGAACCTAAGAAATCACAAATTAAAGTTAGAAAAAAAAAAGTCGCAATTAAATTGACCTAATTGGAGACGAAAGCTTTAATTAAAAGTGACCTGGTATTTTATTTCACATACGTTGATGAGTTTTCACGTTTTGTGGGCTAGATCGAATCATATCTTCATCTTGAAATAAAAGGTATGATAAATGTGTTGTTTTGACAAAAGGGTTTCTCTGTTTTTTTGGGTTGTTTGGTTGGAAGAAGATGGAGGGGGGCCATGGGGGGGGGTGTGGAGATGATGAGGCGGTGCAGATTATTTGTTATGAAAAAAATTAATGATGGTGAATAAAATTAATGATGATGAGGCGTTGGAGATGGTGAACAGTTATTTTGGTATCACAATTCGGCCAACACAACTTGGCCACGTATTCAAGTGATACTGTTTGGGCCTAATTGTTATGGCAAAGCCTAATACGGGCCAATAGAGTTAGAGATTAAAAATCTTAATTCTACCCTAATTGCCTCCTCAAATTTTGGCTATTATTATATAGTATAATATAATATAATATAATAATTTATAGTTGTATGATATATTGTACAAATTCATATGTGGTCCATTTATTATTATTATTATTATTATTATTATTATTATTATTATTATTATTATTATTATTATTATTATTATTATTATTATTTAATTATTATTATTATTATTATTATTATTATTATTATTATTATTATTATTATTATTATTATTATTTATAAAACATCACTTCATTAGAAAAATATAGGATTTACAAAAAATTAGAGGAGAGCCGAGATACTAACTGGGCTCCCACTCCTCTAGCTATTGCAAAGTTAATCTTATTAAAAATATGAACAGCAGCTCGCGATCCGATGTCTTGAGTTACTGAGAACTTTCGGATCCGTTTCAGTAGGGTCACTGCATCCTTCCCAAGTTCCCCAAAGGAATAAAATGAGAAGGGAAGAAACCCATATCCAATACCGGCACACTTGCTCTCATATTTGACACGCTTGCGCTGTACTGCTTCAACCACCACTCGTCCTGGCACAAAATCGACCATACCCGATTGCGTCAAAGGAGACGACCCAGTCAAATCGACACAAACATCCTGCCCACCGTTCCAAGAATAGAACAATACATCATCTGGGCGTAAGCTTTTGTCTCTTTCTCCACAAAGGCCAATGTCAACCTCTTTGCGAGCCGAGATCCCAGACCGAGAGCAAATATCAGCAAGAGTGTCGCGAACTACGTTGTGTCGGTGCTTAATACCAATAATACCAGCACATGACACTGCATGATCCCCATATATGTCCCCCGCAAATAACCTGGAACAAGCAGAGCACGGCATCTGGACCGAGAACAGGGGGACACCTAGGCGGTAGCATAAGACACACCGGTATGTTCTGACGTTCATAGTCTGCCCCAACCCAGATATCGGGGCCACCCTAAGCCAATCGGAGGTGTAGTCTTCCCGTTGCGATCTCCAAAGCGCCATCTGCCGAGCGGATAGGTCGAAAGTGGATTCAACCGTTTTAGCAACACTTGTGAAATATATTATTATTATTATTATTATTATTATTATTGTTATTATTATTTTTATTTATTATAACATCACTTCATTATTATTATTATTATTATTATTATTATTATTATTATTATTATTATTATTATTATTATTATTATTATTATTATTATTATTATTATTAGTATTATTATTATTATTATTATTATTATTATTATTATTATTATTATTTAGTTACTTGGGTTTCCGACTCGATATTGTGAGCCGACTAATCCTAGGGCGACTACCTTTTCAGATAGCTTGGAGTGAACGCGGTGAACCTTCATGGCCAAATAGGATTAATTTTCTCTCCGTTTGATTCGAACAATTGACCTCCTCTTTGAAAGGCTGATATTCTTACCGATGAGTCACCCGTGTGGTTATTATGTGGTCCATTTCTTTCAAGTTGTTGCAAATTACATTCCAATTCATGTCTAAATCCAAGGACTCAAAGGTACATTTGTTACGTTGTATGATCTTTTCATGGTTTTGTTTTTTTCGACAACTTTTTCTTGCATAAAATTCCAAAGAATTTGAGTGCTATTTTCAGGTTTGAAATTTATGGTACGGACCATAAATTTTGTGAAATAACGGTAAATGGATATCCTGACAATAAAATCTTGTGAAAATAGCATACCCTCCCAATGGGCTATTTGTACAAACCGCGTAGCACATGATACAACCGCCGGGAGCTTGCAATCATTGGAAACCCCCTATAATGGGGTCCTTATAAACTGCCCCATATTTGCTTCACTTGATTTCATTTTCAATATCAAATTAACTTGAAGATTTTGAGATGTCAACTACTATTCCTGTTTCTAGTATTTCTTTCTCTTCACCTACATCACCTTTGGTAGTTGACGATAAAGTTAGCACGAAACAAGATGTTATCTGCCATACCATGAATTTCAATGCTAGCATATGCGGAGATCAATTTCTTACATATGGTGAGGTTCTTATATAAATATGTTTCTACTTCATTGCTTTTTTGTCCATTTTGTTGGAATTGTATATCATATTTCAATTTTCGTACATGCAGCCAGAAGATTTGGTTATGAAGAAACAACTTGTTGAAGAGCTCAAAGAGGAAGTCAAGAAAGAGCTAATAACGATCAAAGGTTCTAATGAACCGATGCAACATATCAAGTTGATAAAACTTATTGATGCAGTCCACGCCTTGGCATAGCCTATCATTTCGAAGAGGAGATTGAAGAAGCCTTGCAACATATTCTGACCGTCGTTCATTACTGAATGCATGAAACCACATTTCTCACGTTACTTAAATACGTATAATATCATAATAACAAAAGATAGACGTGGCTCTACCGCGACCCATATGACCTATAACCCGCCTCACCCGTTTTTACACTTCTACGGATGATGAGCATTTACCTCCATAAAAATAAGCTGTCGTAATTGTATCCATATGCTTGGTATTGTCACAACATACTCATCCGATATCAATTGTTGTCCTCTCACATTGAGCGCTTGTCGCTTTAGAAATTGACTCTCTCTTCCTGAAAAATGGCCAAAAACAAAAGGTAAACAAAAAAGGCCAAAAGTCATTATTATGAAAAATGGAACGAAAATAAAAGTTAAACGAATTTGTAGTCTTTTTTGTTGGTTTCCTATCGACAATTAAAATTGTGATCTGTGTTGTTTTTCCATAACCCAAGTCACCATGTGGGACTAACAGAATCGACTACACTAAAAAAACTTACAAATTCATAAGGCAAAGATTTCAACCTGTGGTAACCTCGAATATTATTTCGCTTCTTTAGGACCCGATTTTTCTTCTTTCACCAATATCCTGAAATCTGACAACCCAAATCCACATACCTAAAGAATATAATACATAAAGTTGAACAATAAATACATAAAAATGGTACACAAACTTATCAACATCCTGTGATCTTTGTTCTATAGATAGGTACCATTCAGTGACCTCATAACTTTTTCACATCCATTATCTCTAATTCAGAATTAATCATATTACCAAATAAATAAATACCTCAAAAAATTGATAAATATAGGATTCGTGTTTACCACCAATCGATGAACCTAAGAAATCACAAATTAGAGTTAGAAAAAAAAAGCCGCAATTAAATTGACCCAATTGGAAACGAAAGCTTTAATTAAAAGTTATTTGGTATTTTATTTCACATACGTTGATGAGTTTCCACGTTTTGTGGGCTAGATCGAATCATATCTTCATCTTGAAATAAAAGATATGAAAAATGTGTTGTTTTGACAAAAGGGTGTCTCTGTTTTTTTGGGTTGTTTGGTTGGAAGAAGATGGAGGGGGGCGGGGGTGGAGATGATGAGGCGGTGCAGATTATTTGTTATGAAAAAAATTAATGATGGTGAAAAAGATTAATGATGATGAGGCGGTGGAGATGGTGAACATTTATTTTGGTATTACAATTCGGCCAACACAACTTGGCCACGTATTCAAGTGATACTGTATTGGCCTAATTATTTAGGCAAAACCTAATATGGGCCGATAGAGTTAGAGATTAAAAATCTTAATTGTACCCTAATTGCCTCCTCAAATTTTGCCTATTATTATATAGTATAATATAATATAATACCTTTTAGTTGTATGATATATTGCACAAATTCTTATGTGGTCCATTTATTATTATTATTATTATTATTATTATTATTATTATTATTATTATTATTATTATTATTATTATTATTATTATTATTATTATTATTATTATTATCAAGGTTTTCAAGATCGGGATCCTACCCTGGATAAATTTTGTCTTTGCAAGATCGTGATCGTAAGATCGGATAGGGATCTTAAGATCCCACCATAATGTCATTTTCTTTACAATTTTTGTAATATTATTTAAATAAACAAATTATTATATATCATTAACACAAAATTATATGAATATTTCATGAAAATGTTGTTTTAAATTATGAATATGAAATGTTTAAAAATATTAACATATTATTTTTTAAATTCTATAAAACATGATGCATAACTTTTTAGATTTTTAGTTTGCGATTCGATAAAAGAAAGATCGGATCGCATTAGATCTTAAGATTCTATGGTCAAGATCGGGATCTTATAAGATCTTAAGTGTGCTAAGATCCTACATAGGATCTGAATTGTTTTTGCTCTGTAGTATCGAAAAATCGTAAGATCCTAAGATCAGGATCAGGATCCTAACAACTATTATTATTATTATTATTATTATTATTATTATTATTATTATTATTATTATTATTATTATTATTATTATTATTATTATTATTATTATTTAGTTACTTGGGTTTTCGACTCGATATTCTGAGCCGACTAATCCTAGGGCGACTACCTTTTCAGATAGCTTAGAGTCAACGTGGTGAACCTCCATGGCCAGAGAGGATTAATTTTCTCTCCGTTGGATTCGAACCATTGACCTCCTCTTTGAAAGGATAATATTCTTACCGATAAGTCACCCGTGTCATTATTACGTGGTCCATTTCTTTCAAGTTGTTGCAAGTTACATTCCAATTCATGTCTAAATCCAAGGACTCAAAGGTACATTTGTTACATTGTATGATCTTTTCATGGTTTTGTTTTTTTCGACAACTTTTTCTTGCATAAAATTCCAAAGAATTTGAGTGCTATTTTCAGGTTTGAAATTTATGGTACGGACCATAAATTTTGTGAAATAACGGTAAATGGATATCCTGAAAATAAAATTTTGTGAAAATAACATACCCTCCCTATGAGCTGTTTGTACAAACCGCGAAGTACATGGTACAACCGTCCGGAGCGTGCAATCATTGGAAACCCCCCTATAAAGGGGTCCTTATAAACTGCCGCATATTTGCTTCACTTGATTTCATTTTCAATATCAAATTAACTTGAAGATTTTGAGATGTCAACTACTATTCATGTTTCTAGTATTTCTTTCTCTTC
This sequence comes from Artemisia tridentata subsp. tridentata, assembly GCA_021014915.2. Lineage (NCBI taxonomy): Eukaryota > Viridiplantae > Streptophyta > Magnoliopsida > Asterales > Asteraceae > Artemisia > Artemisia tridentata. Next base: position 336,194,481 of record CP139501.1, read on the forward strand.
ATCTACATCACCTTTGGTAGTTGACAATAAATTAGCACGAAACAAGATGTTATCCGCCATACCATGAATTTCAATGCTAGAATATGGGGAGATCAATTTCTTACATATGATGAGGTACTTAAATAAATATGTTTCTACTTCATTGCTTTTTTGTCCATTTTGTTGGAATTGTATATCATATTTCAATTTTCGTACATGCAGCCAGAAGATTTGGTTAAGAAGAAACAACTTGTTGAAGAGCTCAAAGAGGAAGTCAAGAAAGAGCTAATAACGATCAAAGGTTCTAATGAACCGATGAAACATATCAAGTTGATAGAACTTATTGATGCAGTCCAACGCCTTGGCATAGCCTATCATTTCGAAGAGGAGATTGAAGAAGCCTTGCAACATATTCTGACTGTCGTTCATTACTGAATGCATAAAACCACATTTCTCACATTACTTAAATACGTATAATATAATAATAACAAAAGATAGACGTGGCTCTACCGCGACCCATATGACCTATAACCCGACTCACCCGTTTTTACACTTCTATGGATGATGAGCATTTACCTCCATAAAAATAAGCTGTCGTAATTGTATCCATATGCTTGGTATTGTCACAACATACTCATCCGATATCAATTGTTGTCCTCTCACATTGAGCACTTGTCGCTTTAGAAATTGACTCACTCTTCCTGAAAAATGGCCAAAAACAAAAGGTAAACAAAAAAGGCCAAAAGTCTTTATTATGAAAAATGGAATGAAAATATAAGTTAAACGAATTTGTAGTCTTTTTTGTTGGTTTCCTATCGACAATTAAAATTGTGATCTGTGTTGTTTTTCCATAACCCAAGTCAGCATGTGGGACTAACTGAATCGACAACACTAAAAAAATTTACAAATTCATAAGGCAAAGATTTCAACCTGTGGTAACCTCGAATATTATTTCGCTTCTTTAGGACCCGATTTTTCTTCTTTCACCAACATCCTGAAATCCGACAACCCAAATCCGCATACCTAAAGAATATAATACATAAAGTTGAACAATAAATATAAAAAATGGTACACAAACTTATCAACATCGTGTGATCTTTGTTCTATAGATAGGTACCATTCAGTGACCTCATAACTTTTTCACATCCATTATCTCTAATTCAGAATTAATCATATTACCAAATAAATAAATACCTCAAAAAATTGATAAATATAGGATTCGCGTTTACCACCAACCGATGAACCTAAGAAATCACAAATTAAAGTTAGAAAAAAAAAGCCGCAATTAAATTGACCTAATTGGAAACGAATGCTTTAATTAAAAGTTACCTGGTATTTTATTTCACATACGTTGATGAGTTTCCACGTTTTGTGGGCTAGATCGAATCATATCTTCATCTTGAAATAAAAGGTATGAAAAATGTGTTGTTTTGACAAAAGGGTTTCTCTGTTTTTTTGGGTTGTTTGGTTGGAAGAAGATGGAGGGGGGCCATGGGGGGGGGTGTGGAGATGATGAGGCGGTGCAGATTATTTGTTATGAAAAAAATTAATGATGGTGAATAAAATTAATGATGATGAGGCGGTGGAGATGGTGAACAGTTATTTTGGTATCACAATTCGGCCAACACAACTTGGCCACGTATTCAAGTGATACTGTTTGGGCCTAGTTGTTTTGGCAAAGCCTAATATAGGCCAATAGAGTTAGAGATTAAAAATCTTAATTGTACCCTAATTGCCTCCTCAAATTTTGGCTATTATTATATAGTATAATATAATATAATATAATACCTTATAGTTGTATGATATATTGTACAAATTCTTATGTGGTCCATTTATTATTATTATTATTATTATTATTATTATTATTATTATTATTATTATTATTATTATTATTATTATTATTATTATTATTTATTATTATTATTATTATTATTATTTTTAATATAAAACATCACTTCATTAGAAAAATATAGGATTTACAAGAAATTAGAGGGGAGCCGAGATACTAACTGGGCTCCCACTCCTCTAGCTATTGCAAAGCTAATCCTATTAAAAATATGAACAGCAGCTCGCGATCCGATGTCTTAAGTTACTGAGAACTTTCGGATCCGTTTCAGTAGGGTCACTGCATCCTTCCCAAGTTCCCCAAAGGAAGAAAATGAGAAGGGAAGAAACCCATATCCAATACCGGCACACTTGCACTCATATTTGACAACGCTTGCGCTGTGCTGCTTCAACCACCACTCGTCCTGGCACAAAATCGACCATACCCATTGCGTCAAAGGAGACGACCCTGTCAAATCGACATAAACATCTTGCCCACTGTTCCAAGAATAGAGCAATACATCAGATGGGCTTAAGCTTTTGTCTCTTTCTCCACAAAGGCCAATGTCAACCTCTTTGCGAGCCGAGATCCCAGACCGAGAGCAAATATCAGCAAGAGTGTCGCGAACCACGTTGTGTCGGTGCTTAATACCAATAATACCAGCACATGACACTGCATGATCCCCATATATGTCCCCCGCAAATAACCTGGAACAAGCAGAGCACGGCATCTAGACCGAGAACAGGGGGACACCTAGGCGGTAGCATAAGACACACCGGTAAGTCCTGGCGTTCATAGTCTGCCCCAACCCAGATATCGGGGCCACCCTAAGCCAATCGAAAGTGTAGTCTTCCCGTTGCGATCTCCAAAGCGCCATCTGTCGAGCGGATAGGCCAAAAGTGGATTCAACCGTTTTAGCAACACTTGTGAAATATATATTATTATTATTATTATTATTATTATTATTATTATTATTATTATTATTATTATTATTATTATTATTATTATTATTATTATTATTATTTATTATTATTATTATTTAGTTACTTGGGTTTCCGACTCGATATTGTGAGCCGACTAATCCTAGGGCGACTACCTTTTCAGATAGCTTGGAGTGAACGCGGTGAACCTTCATGGCCAAATAGGATTAATTTTCTCTCCGTTTGATTCGAACAATTGACCTCCTCTTTGAAAGGCTGATATTCTTACCGATGAGTCACCCGTGTGGTTATTATGTGGTCCATTTCTTTCAAGTTGTTGCAAATTACATTCCAATTCATGTCTAAATCCAAGGACTCAAAGGTACATTTGTTACGTTGTATGATCTTTTCATGGTTTTGTTTTTTTCGACAACTTTTTCTTGCATAAAATTCCAAAGAATTTGAGTGCTATTTTCAGGTTTGAAATTTATGGTACGAACCATAAATTTTGTGAAATAACGGTAAATGGATATCCTGACAATAAAATCTTGTGAAAATAGCATACCCTCCCTATGTGCTATTTGTACAAACCGCGTAGCACATGATACAACCGCCGGGAGCTTGCAATCATTGGAAACCCCCTATAATGGGGTCCTTATAAACTGCCCCATATTTGCTTCACTTGATTTCATTTTCAATATCAAATTAACTTGAAGATTTTGAGATGTCAACTACTATTCATGTTTATAGTATTTCTTTCTCTTCATCTACATCACCTTTGGTAGTTGACGATAAAGTTAGCACGAAACAAGATGTTATCTGCCATACCATGAATTTCAATGCTAGCATATGCGGAGATCAATTTCTTACATATGGTGAGGTACTTATATAAATATGTTTCTACATCATTGCTTATTTGTCCATTTTGTTGGAATTGTATATCATATTTCAATTTTCGTACATGCAGCCAAAAGATTTGGTTATGAAGAAACAACTTGTTGAAGAGCTCAAAGAGGAAGTCAAGAAAGAGCTAATAACGATCAAAGGTTCTAATGAACCGATGCAACGTATCAAGTTGTTAAAACTTATTGATGCAGTCCACGCCTTAGCACAGCCTATCATTTCGAAGAGGAGATTGAAGAAGCCTTGCAACATATTCTGACCGTCGTTCATTACTGAATGCATGAAACCACATTTCTCACGTTACTTAAATACGTATAATATCATAATAACAAAAGATAGACGTGGTGATGAAGCGAAAAGTGTACCGCTTTTAAGGGGTCATTTAAGCCCTAAATCGTATTTATTTGATCAAATATTGCCCTAAATCGTTCCTTTTGACATTTTAGGTACTTTGGAGAAGAAATCTGGAAAAGGAAGCATTTTGGACGTTTTTGGAGCATAAAAGTGAAGAAAACGACAAAGTCTCAAAATCGGCTGAAAAATACCTTTGACGGCGTCAGGGATTGCCCTGGACGGCGTCATGGCTTGGCAAGAAAAAGATGGATATGAAAATTACTCATGATAAGCCAGAGAATTTTGCATGAAAAATCTGACGGCGTCACCCTTTGAAGTGATCAAGGTCGTCACGGCTTAACTTAAAGAGGGACGGCGTCAAGCCATAATCTGACGGCGTCAAGCCTTGATAAGCCAGAACGGATTTTGGAGGTCTAAAGAGGGACGGCGTCAGGAAGGCCATCCGGGAACCCTAAAAGCGGCGAGGTGACGGCGTCAGAATCTACAACGTGACGCCGTCAGCCCTTAATCTCTATATATAGTTTTGCAATTTTTTGTCATTAGGGTGGAACTTTGTGTGTAACCTTTTGGGAGGAAACCCTAAGACGATTTTAGCAGCTTTTTCAAGGCTTTTTGCCTTGAGATCTTCCATGTTACATTGAAGATAAGTTATCAATTAATCATTCAATATGTCTATGTGTTGTTTGATTCTATCTTGTTCTTGTCTTTTGTTTAACATGCTAGGCTAGATTTATCTTTGTGTTTGCTTAGATCTAATGAAACCTAGCTATTGATTGTTGGTTATTAGTGTGTTATTAATTGTATTGGATGATTGTTCATCTATGTTAGGCTTAAGAAAACTGGCTAACTTCCTATTCGGTAACTTGCTTGAACGTCTTAAGAAACATGAACCAATGCGTACTAAGGTTTTTATGGTTGTATTTAATGCATGAGCGAATTCTAGTGATCCCATGTTAGAAGCTTCCTAGCCGGCTCGACATAGGAGTGAAGTAGGAGTTCATAAAGTTGGGGAAGTACGTACGCCACCCCACGATTGGTATTAAGGAATACACCCGTCATCCACGCAATTAATACACACTAATCAACCGGTAAAAGATAGTTAGTGAGTAAGGAAATCTAAGTAAACACATTTCTCTCCACATAAGTTTCATCAACCTTTTCATTTTCAGTTATTTTATTTTATTTGCATTCGTAGTAATTTGGGTTAGTTGACTAGCAACTAATTCCGCCCACTCTTTCAAACCCGAGATTTTACTTGCTTTCATAAAATTATAAAAACATAAAAAGAATCTTCTCTCACCCTTAGACCTATTAGAGTAGTTTTTCATACCTAACGAACACTATTCCCTGTGGAGAACGATCAATCCCCCGTACTTACCACTACACTATACTACATCGGTCAGGTACACTGCCTGGTGGGGTTGTAAGCCTCTTGAGATCCATCGAGAGGTAAAACCTGTTGTAAGGTTGCAAAACCACGCATCAAGTTTTTGGCGCCGCTGCCGGGGAATAGTTATTGTTTAGGTTGAATTTTTATTTTATAGGTCTACTCACTAGATTCCTTTCTAGTGAGATTTTTATTTTATTTTTCTAGGTTTTCTTTAGTCTATCTCTTTTCTTCATTTCTTTGTTCGTAACCATTACCATCCGACATCATGGAAGGTGGTAATATCCTCGATCCCAACAACCCACCACAACAACCACCACCACCTCCTAGAGCCCGTACCTTAGGAGAGTACTCCCGTCCTAGCCACCATGGCTATCGAAACACCATTGAGCTCACTTGATGAGGCGAAAAGTGTACCGCTTTTAAGGGGTCATTTAAGCCCGAAATCGTATTTATTTGATCAAATATTGCCCTAAATCGTTCCTTTTGTCATTTTAGGTACTTTTGAGGAGAAATCTGGAAAAGGAGGCATTTTGGACGTTTTTGGAGCATAAAAGTGAAGAAAACGGCAAAGTCTCAAAATTGTGCTGAAAGTCACCTTTGACGGCGTCAACATTAACTCCAGACGGCGTCATGCTTTGGCAAGAAAAGTTGGATGTGAAATTTACTCATGACGGGCCAGTGAGTTTGCATGAGAATTCTGACGGCGTCACGCTTTAACTAAATCAAGGGCGTCACGGCTTAAATCATAAGGGGACGGCGTCACGTTATAGGTCCGACGGCGTCAAGCCTTGATAAGCCAGAATGGATTTTTGAAGAGCTAAAGAGGGACGGCGTCAAGAAGGTCACCCGGGAACCCTAAAAGCGGCGAGGTGACGGCGTCACAATGCATAAGGTGACGCCGTCAGATGTCAAAGTCTATATATAGTTTTCTAATTTTTTGTCATGAAGGGAGAGCTTAGTGTGTGGAATTTTGGGATAAAACCCTAAGACGATTTTAGCTACTTTTTCAGGGCTTCTTGCCTTGAGATCTTCCATGTTTCATTGAAAGATAAGTTATCAATTAATCATTCAATATGTCTATGTGTTGTTTGATTCTATCTTATGCTTGTCTTTTGTTTAACATGTTAGGCTAATTTTATCTTGTGTTTGCTTAGATCTAATGAAACCTAGCTATTGATTATTGGTTGTTAGTGTGTTGTTAGTTGTATTGGATGATTGTTTATCTATGTTAGGCTTAAGAAAACTGGCTAACTTCCTATTCGGTAACTTGCTTGAACGTCTTAAGAAACATGAACCAAATGCGTACTAAAGGTTTTTATGGTTGTATTTAATGCACAAGCGAATTCTAGTGATCCCATGTTAGGAGCTTCCTAGCTGGCTCGACATAGGAGTGAAGTAGGAGCTTGTAGAGTTTGGGGAAGTAAGTACGCCACCCCACGAATGGTATTAAGGAATACACCCGTCATCCACGCGACTAATACACACTAATTAACCGGTAAAAGATAGTTAGGGAGTAAGGAAATCTAAGTAAACACATTTCTCCACACATAAGTTTCTCACCACTTTTCATTTTTGTTATTTTATTTTATTTGCATTTGTAGTAATTTGGGTTAGTTGACTAGCAACTAATTCCGCCCACTCCTTCAAAACCCGAGATTTTACTTGCTTTCATAAAAATATAAAAACATAAAAAAGAATCTTCCTCAACCCTTAGACCTAATTAGAGTAGCCTTTCACACCTAACGAACACTATTCCCTGTGGAGAACGATCAATCCCCCGTACTTACCACTACACTATACTACATCGGTCAGGTACACTGCCTGGTGGGGTTGTAAGCCTCTTGAGATCCCTTGAGAGGTAAAACCTGTTGTAAGGTTGCAAAACCCACGCATCAAGTTTTTGGCGCCGTTGCCGGGGAATAGTTATTGTTTAGGTTGAATTTTTATTTCTATTAGGTCTACTCACTAGATTCCTTTCTAGTGAGATTTTTATTTTATTTTTCTAGGTTTTCTTTAGTCTATCTATTTTCTTCGTGTCTTTGTTCGTAACCATTACCGTCCGACATCATGGAAGATGGTAATATCCTTAACCCCCACAACCCACCACCACAACAACCACCACCACCTCCTAGAGCCCGTACTTTAGGAGAGTATTCCCGTCCTAGCCACCACGGCTATCGAAACACCATTGAGCTCACTCAAGGAGCCAATATCACACCCTTGCGATCCGACACCATCCGGTTGGTGCAAAGCGGATGCGCATTCCATGGACTTCGTTCTGAAGATCCTAATCAACATCTCAAGGACTTTCTTAAAATCGTTGATTCTATAGACCTTGATGTTGCCACTCGAGAGACGACCCGATTGCGTCTCTTCCAATTCTCTCTGCGGGACCAAGCTAGTCAGTGGCTAGAACGTCAACCCGCAGGATCCATCACCTCTTGGGATGATCTCACCACTCGTTTCCTTGCTCAGTTTTTCCCACCGGGAAGAACTACCAAGCTAAGGAATGATATCTTGATGTTCCAACAACGTCAAGGCGAAACTCTCTACGAGGCATGGACTCGATTCAAGGACTTACTCCAAAAAGTCCCTCACCATGGCATAGAACTTTGGCTCCAAGTCCAAATCTTCTATGACCATATCAATCTCTCCACAAGGCAAACCATTGACCAATCGGCCGGTGGCAAGCTACGTGATCTAAGTGCGGAACAATCATGGGCTCTCCTAGAGGATCTTGCTCTTTATGACAACGAAAGTTGGAGTGATCCCCGTGATTTGAATAAAACGGTCAAGGCAATATCTTTGCCTTCTAACAATTCAAGCACTTCCGACCGTAGGATCATAGAACTTGAAGACCAAGTCAAGTTTCTCATGAAATCCTACGAGGCTCCTAAACCTTCAAGCCAAGTGAACAAAATCACTTCTTCATGTGAATTATGTAGTGGTCCCCACGACACTCGTGATTGCATGGAACTCCCCGAACAAGCTTTTGCGGACTACGCATCCTCGCGTACCGACGGAGCGGGAGACAAGTGGTACACTTTCAAGCCCGAGCCAAACCATTATGGTGATTCATACAACCCCTCATGGAAAAATCACCCGAACCTTAGGTGGAAACAAAACCAAAACACACAACAACCCAATTCTTCCAACCCACCTAATCGTTTCCAATCAAGCGGTTCCAACTCGAACCGTACTTTCAACAACAATCCTTCCGGCAATGGTAGTACCAATAACTTTGAAGGATTGATGTCTCAATTTATGGCATCTCAAGAAGCTCGGATAGCTAGATTCGAGACTGAATTCAATCAACAACAAACTGAGATGACCAATAAAATTGACAACTTGTTGAAAGCCCTCCATAACCAAGTGTTATCACCTCCACATAAGGACGCTAGGAACACAAATAGCGGACCCCAAGTCAAAGACCCTTCTTCATCCAAACATGTCCACTTCGTCAACATTGTCACTATTAAACCAATCGATAGGAGCATGGAAGAAAGTGAACCAAAGGATGAGGATAGGAAAGTCGAGGTTGATAAGGAAGTTAGGACAAGTGAGATTGAAGAAGTAGATGATGATGAGGACTACTTCAATAGGCTACCCACTAAGGAAGAGCGTGCATATCATACAAACTTATTCGATGACCCCGAGACACCATACTTCCTAGGTAGACCAATCATAGAAATAGGCGACCCTTCTAATCTCAACATACCATGCAACATAGGGCATCTACATGTGTGGAAAGCTTATATCGACCTTAGATCACCCATAAACGTCATGACTAGAGCCCACTACAACTTGATAATGAAAAATCAACTTGGGTATAGGATGTTCCCTGACAAGGGTTGGATGAGTAACTTCACGGGAAGAGTTAAGGGATTACCGGTTATTGTAGGAAACTTCACCTATGTCACCGACTTTGTAATTGTAGAAGATATCCGTCCAATAGTCGATGCATCCTTGACTCAAGTGGTTTTTGGAAAACCATTTGTTGAGGTCTCTAGAATGACTTATGAACCTTCCTTGGGGATAGTTAGATTTAAGGATGAGACCGATGAAGTAAGCTACCAAATGCCATATAAGATAGAACAATTCCAACACTTGTCAAATGTTGAGAAGGAGCTTAAACAAGCAGTCTACTATAGGAATGATAAGGATAGAAGTAAAGGAGTAGACTATGTTATGGAAAGGATATTCGGTTTCTACAAGGATTGTTTGAAATTAGGACCGGAATATAAAACCGGGAAGGAGAATGGCCTAGGAACCGTGACCGAGGATGGAGTCACGTAATGTACGTGACTTTGAGTCTAGCTACAAGACTCGTTAATAAAGAAAAGCGCTTCTTGGGAGGCAACCCAATCTTTATTTGTTTTATTTGCTTTGTGTGTTCATTTGTTTGTTTATTTGTTTTTATTTGTTTCGTATGTGTGTTTAATTTTTATTCTTATTGATTCATGTTCAAAACTAAATTGTGAAAATGCTTTATTTTGTTTTTAACTTCGTCTTAACTACATATAAAGGTATTTTGCAAAAGATAAGTGTAAGGGAAATCTAAATCGGTTTATTAGAACACAAATTAACATGAATCGTAATAATAATAAATGAACATACATATTAGTGTTTGTTTGAGTCAAATGCTTGTATCGAGTCATAATGATGTTTTGCAGAATTTCCAGGAAGTAAGGTAAAGGTTTTTCCAGAAATTTTCCGGAAACTTAAAATGAGAATTTTTGTCAGGTCATTTCTGACGGCGTCAGGGGTTATAACCTGACGGCGTCAGATTTAATTTCCAGAAATTTTTGAAAATTTTGTTTTCATAAAAAGTTTTTATTAAAATCTCCAACTTATAATCTCCAGGAATCTGCAAAGTTATCATTCCACAAGCATTATATCCTTATATATAGATTTTATCCCGCCGATGTTATGCAGGTTTTCGTGTTTGTTTTCTCAGGTTCAACAGGTTATTTTGGACAAGGAAATGTTTTGAATCAAGCTTATGGCGATGCATTAGTCATGGAGCTTCAACATTCTCTTTGGAGGAAGATTTAACCGTGTAATTTCATTATCCAACGAGCGAATCAGGGGAGTATTTGATTTCATTCTTTTACTTTATGCTTTTACATCTTGTTATTTGAACATTGGGGACAATGTTCATCTTAAGTGTAAGGGGAGGGTAAAAGTACGATTTTAGAGAATACAATTGCGCTTGATTTTTGTTTGTTTAATAGTAGATGTGTAATAAAACTGAGAGAAATACTTGTTAAGGTAATTTTAGTGCCAAATTTAAAATTTTTTACAACATATAGGAGTGAAACTTTGATCTTAATGAGCGTCTCACGGATAGGAGTTATATGACTAGCACAAAAACCGTACCACTAAAAAAATTTTCCACCCCCAAATATGTAAGGTTCGCCCCTAGAATTGGTAGGAAAAGCATTTATGCTATGATGTGAGTACCGGTAGCACTTAGATTCTAGAACTTGCGTTAGGACCATTCCGAGGCCACAAGTGAGACTACATTCGTGTAGTTAGATTTACTACATGATAAGAGGCATTAGGATTAACCCATTGTTTTACACCTGTGTTTTTGTTATAATTACTTTGGCTACATTGGTCAAGTAATTCTCCCACACCCTTTGCGTTGTACTCATTTTTAGTACACGATACCCCTAGTACACCCCTCAGAGCCTATCTTTTCGTTTCGACCTTTAAGCATTTTACTTAAAGGAAGAATTTGTTACACCCCACTTAAATGTACACCCAAATCGCCTTAGCCTACCTTGTATGCACTCATCTTTAGTGCATTATTGTGACAACATTTGTTTAAACCCAAGTTAATTATCTAATTGATTACATGGTTGCTAAGTCGAGTCATATCCTTGTACATATTGTTTTGGGACGATTGGGACTCATGGGTAAAGTACTAGTGTAATGGAGTAATGGGGAAGAACATCATTTATTACCCCCATATGTGCTAAATGTTTTAAAAGTACTCCAAGTTTTTCAATTATCTTAATTCGAGTCATTAGAATAGTCATTTGTAAAGTTATATAAAAGTTCAAGTGTAAGGGGATGCAATGCCCCTATGATGTATTATTTTGGATGGTAGGGTAAAAGTGTATGCAAAAAAAAAAAAAAAAAAAAAAAAAAAAAAAAAAAAAAAAAAAAAAAAAAAAAAAAAAAAAAAAAAAAATTCAAGAAAAATACAAAAAAATGAGAAAAAGAAAAATAGAAAAAAACATACGGACTACCATCCCGTTTTATTTTATGTTTATTTTATGTTTATGTTTTGTTATTTTCTTTCATTAGCTTAAGATCGAGTCTAGTCTTGGCTTAGCAACATTGTATAGTACATGTAATTGATCAAGATCTTTAACTCGCCACCAGTAAAATATCCCGTATCCAACAAAACCGTGTTTTCCTTTTCCCTACACCTAACGTTATAACCCATTTAAAAGCCCTCTTTGATAGTTTATCTTAGGTGCTTACGCCTAGTGGAGGAGGTTTTCGATCCTTTCCCAAGCCTATGGTAATCTATTTGCTATGACAGGTAGTGAGAGATATTTTCCGTTTTCATTTATGAGATTTATTTTGATGACACTTGAGAGATGTGAGTATCTAAACACTACTTGTGAGGTGCTAGTATGTAATCTCCGTGCTTATTATGATTGAAGTGGAACGATTATTTGTTGTAATTACTTTTATGTTTGCATTAAATGACCCCTAACTTGTATTTTGATTAGAATAAAAGCGCATTTGCTTGAGGACAAGCAAATCTCAAGTGTAAGGGTATTTGATGAGGCAAAAAGTGTACCGCTTTTAAGGGGTCATTTAAGCCCGAAATCGTATTTATTTGATCAAATATTGCCCTAAATCGTTCCTTTTGTCATTTTAGGTACTTTTGAGGAGAAATCTGGAAAAGGAGGCATTTTGGACGTTTTTGGAGCATAAAAGTGAAGAAAACGGCAAAGTCTCAAAATTGTGCTGAAAGTCACCTTTGACGGCGTCAACATTAACTCCAGACGGCGTCATGCTTTGGCAAGAAAAGTTGGATGTGAAATTTACTCATGACGGGCCAGTGAGTTTGCATGAGAATTCTGACGGCGTCACGCTTTAACTAAATCAAGGGCGTCACGGCTTAAATCATAAGGGGACGGCGTCACGTTATAGGTCCGACGGCGTCAAGCCTTGATAAGCCAGAATGGATTTTTGAAGAGCTAAAGAGGGACGGCGTCAAGAAGGTCACCCGGGAACCCTAAAAGCGGCGAGGTGACGGCGTCACAATGCATAAGGTGACGCCGTCAGATGTCAAAGTCTATATATAGTTTTCTAATTTTTTGTCATGAAGGGAGAGCTTAGTGTGTGGAATTTTGGGATAAAACCCTAAGACGATTTTAGCTACTTTTTCAGGGCTTCTTGCCTTGAGATCTTCCATGTTTCATTGAAAGATAAGTTATCAATTAATCATTCAATATGTCTATGTGTTGTTTGATTCTATCTTATGCTTGTCTTTTGTTTAACATGTTAGGCTAATTTTATCTTGTGTTTGCTTAGATCTAATGAAACCTAGCTATTGATTATTGGTTGTTAGTGTGTTGTTAGTTGTATTGGATGATTGTTTATCTATGTTAGGCTTAAGAAAACTGGCTAACTTCCTATTCGGTAACTTGCTTGAACGTCTTAAGAAACATGAACCAAATGCGTACTAAAGGTTTTTATGGTTGTATTTAATGCACAAGCGAATTCTAGTGATCCCATGTTAGGAGCTTCCTAGCCGGCTCGACATAGGAGTGAAGTAGGAGCTTGTAGAGTTTGGGGAAGTAAGTACGCCACCCCACGAATGGTATTAAGGAATACACCCGTCATCCACGCGACTAATACACACTAATTAACCGGTAAAAGATAGTTAGGGAGTAAGGAAATCTAAGTAAACACATTTCTCCACACATAAGTTTCTCACCACTTTTCATTTTTGTTATTTTATTTTATTTGCATTTGTAGTAATTTGGGTTAGTTGACTAGCAACTAATTCCGCCCACTCCTTCAAAACCCGAGATTTTACTTGCTTTCATAAAAATATAAAAACATAAAAAAGAATCTTCCTCAACCCTTAGACCTAATTAGAGTAGTTTTTCATACCTAACGAACACTATTCCCTGTGGAGAACGATCAATCCCCCGTACTTACCACTACACTATACTACATCGGTCAGGTACACTGCCTGGTGGGGTTGTAAGCCTCTTGAGATCCCTCGAGAGGTAAAACCTGTTGTAAGGTTGCAAAACCACGCATCGAAACACCATTGAGATCACTCAAGGAGCCAATATCACACCCTTGCGATCCGACACCATCCGGTTGGTGCAAAGCGGATGCGCATTCCATGGACTTCGTTCTGAAGATCCTAATCAACATCTCAAGGACTTTCTCAAAATCGTTGATTCTATAGACCTTGATGTTGCCACTCGAGAGACGACCCGATTGCGTCTCTTCCAATTCTCTCTGCGGGACCAAGCTAGTCAGTGGCTAGAGCGTCAACCCGCAGGATCCATCACCTCTTGGGATGATCTCACCACTCGTTTCCTTGCTCAGTTTTTCCCACCGGGAAGAACTACCAAGCTAAGGAATGATATCTTGATGTTCCAACAACGTCAAGGCGAAACCCTCTACGAGGCATGGACTCGATTCAAGGACTTACTCCAAAAAGTCCCTCACCATGGCATGGATCCTTGGCTACAAATCCAACGATTTTATGATGGCGTCAACCATCAAACTAGAAGAGCCATAGATTACGCTGCCAATGGAAGGCTGAGCAGGCTCAATGTCGATAAGTGCTGGGAAGTCATTGAGGACTTAGCACAGTACGAAGAAGAAGAATGGAATGACTCAACGTTCTCGGAAGAAGGGATTTTAAATTGCATGAGTGCAACCCAAGAACAGCTGTTCGAAAACATAAAAAGGCAGGTTGAGAAATTAATGAAAGCCGAGACACCTACGGCTGATGAAAATCCCGATAAGTGTGTGAACACAATTGGTAAACATACGTTTCATCAATTCTCACGACAAGATGAATTTGAAGGGATAATGCTAACTTTCGTGAACAACCAAGAGAAACGGATCCTGGAATTAGTGACTCAATTGAAAAACACCCAAGATATGTTCATGGAACTAGCAGAAAAATTTATCGCAAGAATAAAAGAGAAAATTAGGGAAGAAGCTTCACACAAAAAGATCGAGAAGATCTTTGAACTCCCGGTCCCTAATGAACCATACAACGAATGGGATGATGAAACCCCTCTCCCCGAGCCTTCACCTTTAAAACCCTCTTGTCCATTTGGATCCCCTCGCGAGAAAGAGAATTCTCATGATCATAACATTTTCGTGGGAAGCATGGTTGTCACGCTCCCTAACTTTCATAAAGCTAGGAAACGATCTTTTGGCTTTAAGCCAGGTGTGAGAAGAACTAAATTAAAGCACACCCTCAATTTGAACACCCCCAGGAAAAGTTCCTCTCACTCCCTGAATACCTGCCGTGATGGAAATTGGAACCTGAATGAGACGTCAACCGGCCCTTTTCAACATTTTACTACATCCCGTGACAGTAACAAAACATTTGACCCAGGAGGAACTTGTTAACGAGACTAGCTATCAGGATTATTGACCCTGACTAGCTGCTCCCTTAAAGTACAAGGGGCTCATTTGTAAACTGGCACAAAGTGGTAAATTACGCTGGCCTGACGGCGTCAGGATTTGAACTTGACGCCGTCACCCCGTCTGCACAGCAACAATAACTTTATTTCCATCACTTTCATCACAAACCCCACAAACCATATCCACTCCAACCCCACCTTCGAATTTCCCAGGACCAATTCGCCAACTTCCGCTACCAATCTTCACGTGGTAAGTAATTTTTACTCATTCTTTTCGCTTCAATTACTCATAGGATTCTTAAATTTCGAAAATCCCCAACTCATGAAACCCTAGGATTGATTCATGCTTAGAATTCATAATGTCCTTTAATTAGTGTTATTTAGCAATAATTAAAGCATTTGATGATTAGCAATCAATGGGTCTATTCACTAATGGGGAGGCCACGAATTTGAACCATAACCTATGATCCAATCACCCATTTTGCTGTAAAAAGGGGCGTTTGGTTTATAAGCTTAAAGTTTGGATATTGATTTTTCCCTCGTAATTTCGGATTTGAATTTGGTCGAACCTGACGGCGTCACCTAGCAAAGGGTGACGGCGTCAGACCTGTCTGATGCTCCACCAAATCTTTAATTCACATATTAACACATTTGTTCCTCCTTGCTTTGTTCCAGATAATGAGTAAGCGTCAAAGACCTAGCCGAGGGAGTTCTTCCAGATCTCAACAAGAGAACTTTGGAGACACGGTCCTCAGTTGGGGTGTCTTTGATGACGATGCTGCCACAACTAAATACACCCAATTGCTACAGCATAAAGTTGAAAATGGGGCTGTGGTAGATTGGAGCTTTTTGAGGAGGGAAGGTCTTGAGCAAACCTTTCTTCAAAGCTTTCAGACGGATGAATTTACCGGCCCTCAGTGGGAAAGCCTGTATAGAATTCAAGAGCCAGTCTATGACGAATTGGTACGTGAATTCTTTGCCACTTTTCACTTTGACATGGCTGAGGCAAGGACCGATGTGGGCAGAACCACAATCTACTTCAGGCTGGGGGGTGAGCTTAGGACGTGCTCGGTTACTGAGTTTGGATGGAGACTTGGGTTGTATAGTCAGCATGAAACCACTCAAGCAGGGTTCATGCCTAGGTTGTTGCATGGGGAGTCGATGAGGAATGATTTTAGATGTTCCATGTTTTGGCCTACTATTGGGGATGGGGTGTACACCTCGACTACTGTGGCGTCTCAAATCAGGGAACCTAGGATTAGGTTGACCCATAGGTGTCTCACCTACAGCTTGACAGGGCGCCACAGCTCTCACCACCTTGTCACTACTTCAGACCTCTTCTACTTGTACACCATTTACTCGAATGAGGTTTACTGCAACATCCCATTTTGGGTTGCTAGCTTTCTGCATGGTGGAGTTGGGGAAAGGGAAGGAGACAGGATTTATGGTGGGATGTTTATCACCCGGCTGGCCCGATCCTATGGAGTCCTCAGGCCCGAGGTCATGAGGTATTTGAGTAGTTGTGATGCATGCAGGACAGTGAAGGTTAGGTCCCTGAAGCAGATGGAGGTGGTTATGGAGATGCATGATGGGACCTTTATGTGGTATCATCCAGACGGTGATGAGGATGCTGGTGATGAGGATGATGAGGAAGAGGAGCAGGAGCAGCAGCAGCAGCATGGGGGCCATGAGGCTGGTACAGCAGATTACTACCGGCACATGAGCAGAGGGGATTGGCAGGCTCACCAGGGGGCATGGATGGGCCAGGTTGATACTTGGAGGACCCGGGTGGACGAGAGGTTCGACTGGATGTATGATCAAACTGTTCGTCAGATGCAGCACTTATCTACGCGTGATCAGTTGGACCCACACCTGCAGATCGACCCTTTCCCGGGACGTGAGCAGGACTACCCACCATATGGGTACTACGGGCATCTCCCTCCTGACTATGACTATCGCCAAGGTCCCCCACCCCAGTGATGCTTTGATTTGATGTTTTGATATTTGAACAATTTAATCTATGGTTGTATGTTCTGAAACAATTTGGTCTGTAATAGTTTAGGATAAGGCATTTTTGGCCTTTAAACATTTGTGACATTGATTTTCTTTATTGCATGCAAGCCTTATTTGATTGTTTATTTATTCATTTGTTTGTTTGATTTTATTTGTTTCCGTATGTATGTTTAAATTTTATTATTATTGATTCATGTTCAAAAAGTAAATTGTGAAAATGCTTTATCTTGTTTTTAACTTCGTCTTAACTACATATAAAGGTATTTTGCAAAAGTTAAGTGTAAGGGAAATCCAAACCGGTTTATTAGAACACAAATGAACATGAATCGTAATAATATTAAATTAACATACATATTAGTAATTGTTTGAGTCAAATGCTTGTATCGAGTCATGATGATGTTTTGCAGGATTTCCAGGAAGTAAGGTATAGTTTTTTCCAAAATTTTTCCTGAAACATAACATGAGAATTCTGTCAGATCATTTCTGACGGCGTCAGGATTTACAACCTGACGGCGTCAGGTTTAATTTTCTGAAAATTTTTGAAAGTTTTGTTTTCATAAAAAGTTTTTATTAAATATATAACTTATAATCTCCAGGAATCTGCAAAATTATCATTCCACAAGCATTATATCCTTATATATAGAGTTTATCCCGCCGATGTTATGCAGGTTTTCGTGTTTGTTTTCTCAGGTTTAACAGGTTATTTTGGACAAAGAAATGTTTGTTGGATCAAGCTTTTGGCGATGCATTAGTCATGGAGCTTCAACATTACTTTGAAAGAAGATCTAACCGTGTTACTTCATTATCCACCAAGCGAATCAGGGGAGTATTTGATTTCATTCTTTTACTTTATGCTTTTACATCTTGTTATTTGAACATTGGGGACAATGTTCATCTTAAGTGTAAGGGGGGGGGGGGTAAAGTACGATTAGAGAATGCTGTTACGCTTGATTTTTGTTTGTTTGATAGTAGATATGTAATAAAACTGAGATAAATACCTGTTAGGGCAATTTTAGTGCCAAATTTAAAATTTTTTACAACATTTAGGAGTGAAACTTTGGTCTTAATGAGCGTCTCACGGATAGGAGTTATATGACTAGCACAAAAAACGTACCACTAAAAATTTTTTCCACCCCAAATATGTGAGGTTCGCCCCTAGAATTGGTAGGAAAAGCATTTATGCTATGATGTGTGTACCGGTAGCACTTAGATTCTAGAACTTGCGTTAGGACCATTCCAAGGCCACAAGTGAGACTACATTCGTGTAGTTAGATTTACTACATGATAAGAGGCATTAGGATTAACCCATTATTTTACACCTGTGATTTTGTTATAATTACGTTGGCTACATTGGTCAAGTAATTCTCCCACACCCTTTGCGTTGTACTCATTTTTAGTACACGATACCCCTAGTACACCCCTCAGAGCCTATCTTTTCGTTTCGACCTTTAAGCATTTTACTTAAAGGAAGAATTTGTTACACCCCACTAAAATGTACACCCAAATCGCCTTAGCCTACCTTGTATGCACTCATTTTTAGTGCATTATTGTGACAACATTTGTTTAAAACCCAAGTTAATTATCTAATTGATTACATGGTTGCTAAGTCGAGTCATATCCTTGTACATATTGTTTTGGGACGATTGGGACTCATGGGTAAAGTACTAGTGTAATGGAGTAATGGGGAAGAGCATCATTTATTACCCCCATATGTGCTAAATATTTTAAAAAGTACTCCAAGTGTTTTGATTATCTTAATTCGAGTCATTAGAATAGTTATTTGTAAAGTTATGTAAAAGTTCAAGTGTAAGGGGAATGCAATGCCCCTATGATGTATTATTTTGGATGGTAGGGCAAGAATGTATGTCAAAAAAAAAAAAAAAAAAAAAAAAAAAAAAAAAAAAAAATCAAGAAAAATACAAAAAAAAATGAGAAAAAGAAAAGTAGAAAAATAGAAATAACATACGGACTACCATCCCGTTTCATTTTATGTTTATTTTATGTTTTTGTTATTTTGTTTTTAGCTTAAGATCGAGTCGAGTCTTGGCTTAGCAACATTGTATAGTACATGTAATTGATCAAGATCTTTAACTCGCCACCAGTAAAATATCCTTTATCCAACAAAACCGTGTTTTCCTTTTCCCTACACCTAACGTTATAACCCATGTAAAAGCCCTCTTTGATAGTTTATCTTAGGTGCTTACGCCTAGTGGAGGAGGTTTTCGATCCTTTCCCAAGCCTATGGTAATCTATTTGCTATGACAGGTAGTGAGAGATATTATCCGTTTTCATTTATGAGATTTATTTTCATGACACTTGAGAGATGTGAGTATCTAAACACTACTTGTGAGGTGCTAGTTTGTAATCTCCGTGCTTATTATGATTAAAGTGGAACGACTATTTATTGTAATTACTTTTATATTAGTGTTAAATGACACCTAACTTGTATTTTGATTAGAATAAAAGCGCATTTGCTTGAGGACAAGCAAATCTCAAGTGTAAGGGTATTTGATGAAGCGAAAAGTGTACCGCTTTTAAGGGGTCATTTAAGCCCTAAATCGTATTTATTTGATCAAATATTGCCCTAAATCGTTCCTTTTGTCATTTTAGGTACTTTGGAGAAGAAATCTGGAAAAGGAAGCATTTTGGACGTTTTTGGAGCATAAAAGTGAAGAAAACGACAAAGTCTCAAAATCGGCTGAAAAGTACCTTTGACGGCGTCAGGGATTGCCCTGGACGGCGTCATGGCTTGGCAAGAAAAAGGTGGATATGAAAATTACTCATGATAAGCCAGAGAATTTTGCATGAAAAATCTGACGGCGTCACCCTTTAATGTGATCAAGGTCGTCACGGCTTAACTTAAAGAGTGACGGCGTCAAGCCTTGATAAGCCAGAACGGATTTTGGAGGTCTAAAGAGGGACGGCGTCAGGAAGGCCATCCGGGAACCCTAAAAGCGGCGAGGTGACGGCGTCAGAATCTACAACGTGACGCCGTCAGCCCTTAATCTCTATATATAGTTTTGCAATTTTTTGTCATTAGTGTGGAACTTTGTGTGTAACCTTTTGGGAGGAAACCCTAAGACGATTTTAGCAGCTTTTTCAAGGCTTTTTGCCTTGAGATCTTCCATGTTACATTGAAGATAAGTTATCAATTAATCATTCAATATGTCTATGTGTTGTTTGATTCTATCTTGTTCTTGTCTTTTGTTTAACATGCTAGGCTAGATTTATCTTTGTGTTTGCTTAGATCTAATGAAACCTAGCTATTGATTATTGGTTATTAGTGTGTTATTAATTGTATTGGATGATTGTTCATCTATGTTAGGCTTAAGAAAACTGGCTAACTTCCTATTCGGTAACTTGCTTGAACGTCTTAAGAAACATGAACCAATGCGTACTAAGGTTTTTATGGTTGTATTTAATGCATGAGCGAATTCTAGTGATCCCATGTTAGGAGCTTCCTAGCCGGCTCGACATAGGAGTGAAGTAGGAGTTCATAGAGTTGGGGAAGTACGTACGCCACCCCACGATTGGTATTAAGGAATACACCCGTCATCCACGCAATTAATACACACTAATCAACCGGTAAAAGATAGTTAGGGAGTAAGGAAATCTAAGTAAACACATTTCTCTCCACATAAGTTTCATCAACCTTTTCATTTTCAGTTATTTTATTTTATTTGCATTCGTAGTAATTTGGGTTAGTTGACTAGCAACTAATTCCGCCCACTCTTTCAAACCTGAGATTTTACTTGCTTTCATAAAATTATAAAAACATAAAAAGCATCTTCTCTCACCCTTAGACCTATTAGAGTAGTTTTTCATACCTAACGAACACTATTCCCTGTGGAGAACGATCAATCCCCCGTACTTACCACTACACTATACTACATCGGTCAGGTACACTGCCTGGTGGGGTTGTAAGCCTCTTGAGATCCCTCGAGAGGTAAAACCTGTTGTAAGGTTGCAAAACCACGCATCACGTGGCTCTACCGCGACCCATATGACCTATAACCCGACTCACCCGTTTTTACACTTCTACGGATGATGAGCATTTACCTCCATAAAAATAAGTTGTCGTAATTGTATCCATATGCTTGGTATTGTCACAACATACTCATCCAATATCAATTGTTGTCCTCTCACATTGAGCACTTGTCGCTTTAATAATTGACTCTCTCTTCCTGAAAAATGGCCAAAAACAAAAGGTAAACAAAAAAGGCCAAAAGTCTTTATTATGAAAAATGGAACGAAAATAAAAGTTAAACGAATTTGTACTCTTTTTTGTTGGTTTCCTTTCGAAAATTAAAATTGTTATCTGTGTTATTTTTCCATAACCCAAGTCACCATGTGGGACTAACAAAATCGACTACACTAAAAAAACTTACAAATTCATAAGGCAAAGATTTCAACCTGTGGTAACCTTGAATACTATTTCGCTTCTTTAGGACCCGATTTTTCTTCTTTCACCAATATCCTGAAATCTGACAACCCAAATCCACATAACTAAAGAATATAATACATAAAGTTGAACAATAAATACATAAAAATGGTACACAAACTTATCAACATCCTGTGATCTTTGTTCTATAGATAGGTATCATTCAGTGACCCCATAACTTTTTCATATCCATTATCTCTAATTCAGAATTAATCATATTACCAAATAAATAAATAAATACCTCAAAAAATTGATAAATATAGGATTCGTGTTTACCACCAATCGATGAACCTAAGAAATCACAAATTAGAGTTAGAAAAAAAAAAGCCGTAATTAAATTGACCCAATTGGAAACGAAAGCTTTAATTAAAAGTTATCTGGTATTTTATTTCACATACGTTGATGAGTTTCCACGTTTTGTGGGCTAGATCGAATCATATCTTCATCTTGAAATAAAAGATATGAAAAATGTGTTGTTTTGACAAAAGGGTGTCTCTGTTTTTTTGTGGTTGTTTGGTTGGAAGAAGATGGAGGGGGGCGGGGGGGTGGACATGATGAGGCGGTGCAGATTATTTGTTATGAAAAAAATTAATGATGGTGAAAAAGATTAATGATGATGAGGCGGTGGAGATGGTGAACAGTTATTTTGGTATCACAATTCGGCCAACACAACTTGGCCACGTATTCAAGTGATACTGTTTTGGCCTAATTATTTTGGCAAAGCCTAATATGGGCCGATAGAGTTAGAGATTAAAAATCTTAATTGTACCCTAATTGCCTCCTCAAATTTTGGCTATTATTATATAGTATAATATAATATAATACCTTATAGTTGTATGATATATTGTACAAATTCTTATGTGGTCCATTTATTATTATTATTATTATTATTATTATTATTATTATTATTATTATTTATTATTATTATTATTATTATTATTATTATTATTTAATTTATTATTATTATTATTATTATTATTATTATTATTATTATTATTATTATTATTATTATTATTATTATTATTATTATTATTTTGTTACTTGGGTTTTCGACTCGATATTGTGAGCCGACTAATCCTAGGGCGACTACCTTTTCGGATAGCTTAGAGTCAACGCGGTGAACCTCCATGGCCAAAGAGGATTAATTTTCTCTCCGTTTTATTCGAACCATTTTGACCTCCTCTTTGAAAGGCTGATATTCTTATCGATGAGTCACCCGTGTCGTTATTACGTGGTCCATTTCTTTCAAGTTGTTGCAAATTATATTCCAATTCATGTCTAAATCCAAGGACTCAAAGGTATATTTGTTACATTGTATGATCTTTTCATGGTTTTTTTTTTTTTTTTTTTTTTTTTTTTTTTTTTTTTTTTTTTTTTTTTTGACAACTTTTTCTTGCATAAAGTTCCAAAGAATTTGAGTGCTATTTTAAGGTTTGAAATTTATGGTACGGACCATAAATTTTGTGAAATAACGGTAAATGGATATCCTGACAATAAAATCTTGTGAAAATAACATACCCTCCCTATGGGCTATTTGTACAAACCACGAAGCATATGGTACAACCGCCCGGAGCTTGTAATCATTGGAAACCCCCCTATAAGGGGGTCCTTATAAACTGCCCCATATTTGCTTCACTTGATTTCATTTTCAATATCAAATTAACTTGAAGATTTTGAGATGTCAACTACTATTCCTGTTTCTAGTAATTCTTTCTCTTCATCTACATCACCTTTGGTAGTTGACGATAAAGTTAGCACGAAACAAGATGTTATCCGACATACCATGAATTTCAATGCTAGCATATGGGGAGATCAATTTCTTACATATGCTGAGGTTCTTATATAAATATGTTTCTACTTCATTGCTTTTTTGTCCATTTTGTTGGAATTGTATATTATATTTCAATTTTCGTACATGCAGCCAGAAGATTTGGTTATGAAGAAACAAATTGTTGAAGAGCTCAAAGAGGAAGTCAAGAAAGAGCTAATAACGATCAAAGGTTCTAATGAACCGATGCAACATATCAAGTTGATAGAACTTATTGATGCAGTCCAACGCCTTGGCATAGCCTATCATTTCGAAGAGGATATTGAAGAAGCCTTGCAACATATTCTGACCGTCGTTCATTACTGAATGCATAATACCACATTTCTCACGTTACTTAAATACGTATAATATCATAATAACAAAAGATAGACGTGGCTCTACCGCGACCCATATGACCTATAACCCGACTCACCCGTTTTTACACTTCTACGGATGATGAGCATTTACCTCCATAAAAATAAGCTGTCGTAATTGTATCCATATGCTTGGTATTGTTACAACATACTCATCCGATATCAATTGTTGTCCTCTCACATTGATCACTTGTTGATTTAGAAATTGACTCTCTCTTCCTGAAAAATGGCCAAAAACAAAAGGTAAACAAAAAAGGCCAAAAGTCTTTATTATGAAAAATGGAACGAAAATAAAAGTTAAACGAATTTGTAGTCTTTTTTGTTGGTTTCCTATCGACAATTAAAATTGTGATCTGTGTTGTTTTTCCATAACCCAAGTCAGCATGTGGGACTAACTGAATCGACTACACTAAAAAAAACCTACAAATTCATAAGGCAAAGATTTCAACCTGTGGTAACCTCGAATATTATTTCGCTTCTTTAGGACCCGATTTTTCTTCTTTCACCAATATCCTGAAATCTGACAACCCAAATCCACATACCTAAAGAATATAATACATAAAGTTGAACAATAAATACATAAAAATGGTACACAAACTTATCAACATCATGTGATCTTTGTTCTATAGATAGGTACCATTCAGTGACCTCATAACTTTTTCACATCCATTATCTCTAATTCAGAATTAATCATATTACCAAATAAATAATTAAATAAATAAATAAATACCTCAAAAAATTGATAAATATAGGATTCGTGTTTACCACCAACCGTTGAACCTAAGAAATCACAAATTAGAGTTAGAAAAAAAAAAAAAAAAAAAAAAAAACGCAATTAAATTGACCCAATTGGTAACGAAAGCTTTAATTAAAAGTTACCTACTATTTTATTTCATATACGTTGATGAGTTTCCACGTTTTGTGGGCTAGATCGAATCATATCTTCATCTTGAAATAAAAGATATGAAAAATGTGTTGTTTTGACAAAAGGGTTTCTCTGTTTTTTTGGGTTGTTTGGTTGGAAGAAGATGGAGGGGGCCGTGTGGGGGGGGGGGGGGGATGATGAGGCGGTGCAGATTATTTGTTATGAAAAAAATTAATGATGGTGAAAAAAAAATTAATGGTGATGAGGCGGTGGAGATGGTGAACAGTTATTTTGGTATCATAATTCAGCCAACACAACTTGGCCACGTATTCAAGTGATACTGTTTGGGCCTAATTATTTTGGCAAAACCTAATATGGGCCAATAGAGTTAGAGATTAAAAATCTTAATTGTACCCTAATTGCCTCCTCAAATTTTGGCTATTAGTATATAGTATAATATAATACCTTACAGTTGTATGTTATATTTTACAAATTCTTATGTGGTCCATTTATTATTATTTTTATTATTATTATTATTTTTTAATTATAAACATCACTTTATTAGAAACACATAGGATCTATAAGAAATTTGAGGGGAGCCGAGATACTAACTGGGCCCCCACTCCTCTAGCTATTGCAAAGCTAATCCTACTAAAAATATGAGCAGCGGCACGTGCTCCGGTATCTTGAGTTGCAGAGAACTTTCGGATCCGCTTCAGTAGGGCCACAGCGTCCTTCTAAAGTTCCCCAAAGGAAGAAAATGAGAAGGGGAGAAACCCATATCCAATGTTGGCACACTTGGTCTCATACTTGACGCGTTTGCGTTGTGCTGCTTCAACCACCACCCGTCCTGGCACAAAATCAGCCATACCAGTTTGCGTCAGAGGAGAAGACCCTGTCAAATCGACACAAACATCTTGCCCGCCGTCCCAAGAATAGAGCAATATATCAGCTGGGCGTAAGTTTTTGTCCCTTTCATCACAAAGGCCAATGTCAACCTCCTTGCGAGCCGAGATCCCAGACCGAGAACAAATATCAGCAAGAGTGTCTCGAACCACGTTGTGCTGGTGCTTAATACCAATAATACCAGCACATGACACTGCATGATCCCCATATATGTCCCCCGCAAATAACCTGGAACAAGCAGAGCACGGCATCTGGACCGAGAACAGGGGAACATCTAGGCGGTAGCATAAGACACACCGGTAAGTTCTAGCGTTCATAGTCTGCCCCAACCCAGAAATCGGGGCCACCCTAAGCCAATCGGAGGTGTAGTCTTCCCGTTGCGATCTCCAAAGCGCCATCTGTCGAGCGGATAAGCCAAAAGTGGATTCAACAATTTTAGTAACACGTGTGAAATATATATCTGCCAATTTCTTCATAAGTTTGGGGGCAGCGATCTCATTCGAGTTACTTAAAAGGTCGAACTCCATTTTCGCGTTAAAAGTACACAGAGCGTCATTAAAGGAAGATCCAAGATTTACTATGCCAGACTGTCGGAGGAGCTTATCCTATAAGTTAGCAGATTGGAGTCTATAGACGCAAGGAAGGCATAATTCAAGACATCACCTGCAGAATACACACCAAGCCCCCCAAACTCAAACGGATGCGTGGCTAATCTCCATTGCCAATCCCCAAACCCAGGTCCAGAAGCAGTGCCAATTTATTATTATTATTATTATTATTATTATTATTATTATTATTATTATTATTATTATTATTATTATTATTATTATTATTATTATTATTATTATTATTATTATTATTATTATTATTATTATTATTATTTTAATAATAATAATTTTTTTATTATTATTATTATTATTTAGTTACTTGGGTTTTTGATTTGATATTGTGAGCCGACTAATCCTAGGGCGATTACCTTTTCGGATAGCTTGGAGTCAACGCGGTGAACCTCCATGGCCAAATAGGATTAATTTTCTCTCCATTTGATTCGAACCATTGACCTCCTCTTTGAAAGGCTGATATTCTTACCGATGAGTCACCGTGTGGTTATTACGTGGTCCATTTCTTTCAAGTTGTTGCAAATTACATTCCAATTCATGTCTAAATCCAAGGACTCAAAGGTATATTTGTTACATTGTATGATCTTTTCATTGTTTTGTTTTTTTGGACAACTTTTTCTTGCATAAAATTCCAAAGATGAGGCGGTGCAGATTATTTGTTATGAAAAAAATTAAAGATGGTGAAAAAAAATTAATGGTGATGAGGCGGTGGAGATGGTGAACAGTTATTTTGGTATCACAATTCGGCAAACACAACTTGGCCACGTATTCAAGTGATACTATTTGGGCCTAATTATTTTGGCAAAACCTAATATGGGCCAATAGAGTTAGAGATTAAAAATCTTAATTGTACCCTAATTGCCTCCTCAAATTTTGGCTATTAGTATATAGTATAATATAATATAATATAATACCTTACAGTTGTATGTTATATTTTACAAATTCTTATGTGGTCCATTTATTATTATTATTATTATTATTATTATTATTATTATTATTATTATTATTATTATTTAGTTACTTGGGTTTCCGACTCGATATTGTGAGCCGACTAATCCTAAGGCGAGTACCTTTTCGGATAGCTTGGAGTCAACGCGGTGAACCTCCATGGCCAAATAGGATTAATTTTCTCTCCGTTTGATTCGAACCATTGACCTCCTCTTTGAAAGGCTGATATTCTTACCGATGAGTCACTCGTGTGGTTATTACGTGGTCCATTTCTTTCAAGTTGTTGAAAATTACATTCCACTTCATGTCTAAATCGAAGGACTCAAAGGTAAATTTGTTACATTGTATGATCTTTTCATTGTTTTGTTTTTTTCGACAACTTTTTCTTGCATAAAATTCCAAAGAATTTGGGTGCTATTTTCAAGGAAATATGGTAAACTCAATCAAATTTTAGTAGTGGACAATTAAATTGAGACATCTCAAAATAAAACAGGATTATTAATCTGAGACGAAGAGAGTAATACTTTAAAATTTGATACCTAAATCTTGGAGTCTGTTTGATTTGTAAATGGGTTAAGCGTTGAATTAGGATGTGGATCAAAGTTTAGTTTGGGATTTAATTTAGGTTTAAATATAAGTAAAAGAGAGAATAACTGGTTTTACATTATACTAGTAAATAGAAATTAAGCTTTAAATTTATTACTGTATTATTTATTCATAAGATAATAAATAAAATATAAAAAGATCTCACTTCAAACAAAAATACATGGCTAAAATAAATTCGAGCAAATGGTAAATTTATTTTTACACAACTTCTTAAAAAAAACTAATCTTCATGTTAGCAAGTCCATATTTTAAGGGGTGTTATCGGGTCGGGTTATCGGGTTATCGGGTTAGTCGGGTCGGGTTGAGTCGGGTTTGGATTTTTTAAAAACTCACCCGACACCCGACCCGATAAGGAATCGGGTTATCGGGTTCGGGTGGTAATCGGGTCGGGTTATGTCGGGTCGGGTGATTCGGGTTATCGGGTGACCCGATAGTAAATGTCATAAACATAGCTTTGTTGATGCTGTTACGAAACTTGGTGGCCCTGACAGTTAGTCTTCTGCTTTTTCTCTTGAATTTTTATCATATTTAAGTTGTTTTTTTTATCATATGTAACTTACAACAGTCTGAAGTTTTTTTGAGTCATTACAACATAGCATTGAACAAGTTTCAGTCATAAAGTTTTATTGTTCTATAAGACACACATGTACTCATAATCAGTTTACTTCTCTAGATGATTAATGCACATACCTCTCTATGGTAGGTTTAATAGCAAATTAAGAGAACCACTATGAAATCTTGGGCTGCAATTTATTTTAGTCTAAGAAAGTAAGAAAACCTTTTGCTGCAATTAATGTAGGCATAGCTCTTCCCACAGCATTACATGAAGACTTATTAGATAAGCCACTGTTCTTATTTAAACCTCACTACAGTGTTTAGTTGTAATTCAGTTTTAGCAGACCACTATAGCCCATGTCTAATTTCTCCCATAAAATTCAGCAAATTGCCCATTTACAAATTGTATTAGTAAAACATATGCACCATATAATAATACTACATGAAAATAATGAACAATAAATATGACAAATGTGTTTTATTCGTTTTTTTTAACAGAAGCAAACCAGTTTTTGTTGATGTTGAAAACAAAAAGCAATTCATTTGACATTCAAAAGTCAAACAGACCAGCTTAGTTTTGTAAGTCTGAAGTGTTTTTAAATGTTCACAGAAGTATAGACTTGGACAACAGGCAAAGAAGCAAAACAGACCAGCTTAGTTTTATTCGTTTTTTTTAACAGAAGCAAACCAGTGTTTTTAAATGTTCACAGAAGCTTAGTTTTGTAAAGCAATTCATTTGACATTCAAACTACATTTTTATCTTCATCAATTTCACTACAACTTTACAAGTTTCCTACCGTAATTTCCTAACATTATTCATACACATAGCCTATAACCCGATAACTAAAAAGGCAATAAAGGATTGTCGGGTCTTATCGGGTTGACCCGATAACCCGATAACATTTTTTATTTAACCCGAACCCGACCCGATAACACTATCGGGTTATCGGGTTCGGGTCAAATCAACCCGACTAGATTTTTTGACCCGATTAGACCCGACCCGATTAGACCCAACCCGATCGGGTTCGGGTTCGGGTTCGGGTCGGGTTGACCCGATCCGACAGACACCCCTATCAGCAAGTCATGTCAGCAAGTCCATATTTTTCTTTTTGAACGGCGACTTTCATTTTTAGGATTGGAGTCGCGCCCGCCACATCGGCAGACCATCATCCATCACATACCCAGACTATATTGTCTTAACCGGACCCACGCTCAATATTTTAAGGAGGGTTTTATAGAATCCAAATATAAAGATTTAAACCACTCTTTCAAAACTCATGTACACTATACAAGGTCGGGTTCGGGTATATTTTTATTAGCCTCAACTCAAAATGATTCGAACCCGACTAACCTGGCTAACCTGGCTCAATTAACACTTTTACAATGTAAAAATATTCGGGCTGACCCGAATCCGAATTGACCCGAACCCGAATAACTCGAGTAACCCGAGTTCTAAAAAAGTTCGGATTCGGTATGTTTTTCTTGAGTAATCCACCCGAATAACACCCCTAGTTGTTTCTCTGTTTGGACGGAAAATTAAGAGATCGAAACCCTAACAAAGCTTTTGTGATGGGAGGTCACGGAGGTCTGAACATCCTCCCTCAGAAACGATGGAACGTTTACAATTTCGACAACCGTGAAAAGGTCCGCAAAGACGAAGAAGCCGCCGCCAAAGACGAACAGCTCAAGCGAGAACAATCTCGCAAGCACGACACCGAGCTTCGTCTCCACCAGATCAGACAAGCTCGCGGCTTGCCTTCTTCTTCACCTTCTTCTTCTTCTTCACCAGTTGAAGAACAAGAATCAAAAAAACCATCCAAACATATAAACTTGTTTGAAGGAATTAAGATTCTTGACCCATCATCTGTTGATGTTGTTGTTAATAAGAGTGAGTTGGTGTTGGGGAATGAGCTCAGGAGAGGGTTCAAGAAGATGAAAAAGGAGGCCATGGAGCCTCCTAAAGCTGTTTTACCCGAGGACGAAAAGTATCGTTTGGGGTATGGTGTGGCTGGTAAAGGTGTTAAGCTGCCCTGGTACATGGGTAGTAAAAAAAGGGATGATCATGATGATGGTGTTAGAGGAGGAGTTGATAATGAGGACGATGCGGAGATGGCGAGTAGGAAAAGGAGGAAGAAGAGTGTCGAGGAGCTTCGAGAAGAGAGGTTGAAGAGAGAGGCTAGGGAAAAGGAAAGGGAAAGGGCTTTGCTGCGACCTAAAGGATTGTCTGCTAGGAATGATGGCGGATATTCAACTAAGTACTCGTAATGTTCCTTCTTTTCAACTTATTTGCCTTCTATTTTTAAATTTGAATCGTTGCCCATTATTGAAGTTGAATTTCAGCCTGACTAGGACTTACATTGAAGACGCGACCTCATACCTCTATGTATTCAATCAAAATAGGCAATTCCAGTGGTTTACACCTTTGAAATCGGTAATTCATGAATTTAGTGACGCGCCATACTTTTAAAGTAGATATCTCAAAAATACTAGGAAATAGAAAACATTAGTTTCTTTTGCCGGAGGTCTTTCTTGAAGCAATCACCCTTGGGTAGGGATTGGATATGTTGCTGTTGTGAGAGAACACTAGTTTCAAGTCTTGGTATCTAGAAAATGATATGAGGTAATATATAGAAAATAGTGCAAAGAATGACTACTTATATTCTAGTGCATATGCTCCTTAGGGAATCCTTGTTAACGTTATAAAGTAAGTTCCAGGAGGACCAATATATGATCCGGAACCAGAACCAAGTCGAAACATATTAATTTGTTTAAAGGAATAAGAATATTTGATTTGGCTGTTGTTAAGATGGATTATAAGAATAATATAAGAATTAGTATTACGGAGTGAATTGAGGAGGAGAGGGCGTAAGAAAATGAATGAGGCTGTTGAGGAGCCTATGGTAATGATGTTGATCCTAAAGGAATCTGTAAAAGTGTGGAGGAACTTAGGAAATGAAGGTTGAAGAGAGAGGCAAGAGAGAAGGAAAAGGAACGAGCTTTGCTACAGGGTCAGAATGATAGAGGAGGAAATAGTGAAATGCAACAAAGTAACTTTAAGGGGATTAGAACTTTTTGCTTATTGCTCTTGTTTCCATGTTGTATAATGTTCTGATTTGATCTTATACAATTAAAATTTCCTTGTGTCAATTGAAAGCTCATAAGTTCATCAATGCTAGTTTTAAAAGAATGTGCTGAATGGTGGCTATACTTAAGGCTGGGATTTAATCTGATTAAAAATTAAATGAAGACAGGACCTCTATGAAAACTATTAAAATAAGCATTGCTAATTTGTTTTTTTATTTTTCTAGTTTTCGCATTAAATCTTTAAGACTGCATTGGGATGGTTGGTTGAACGTTTTAGTGATGCAATGATTATTAAAACTAAAAGATACTACCAAAATGACGTCAATGAGTTTTTCTTTCTGTGGGAAAGAGGAAATTACAAGCATCATCCTTTCTTTTGACTCCTGATCCATTTGCAGTTTTTTTCCATATACTTCTACTGTAGGGTCACTAACAAGAGTGTTGTAGCTAGTTGATGTCCTAACAATGGTAAAAATATGCATGTGTTCAACAACTAATTAAGGAAAATAGAAACTAGTCTGAAGTCTTGGTATCTAGAAAATGGCAGGACTACCAATGAGGGAGGTATATAGTTCACAACAAAAAGCTCAAAAAAATGATGTCATGACATTAAAAAACAAAAAACAAAATAGTGGGTGGCGAATGGTGCGTATTATCAATGAACTAGCGTAGTAGGTGATGAATAGTTAGGAAAGAGCTAGTTATGGTCTTCAGTATCATTTAGAATGAGGAATGCAGATTATATTATGAAATCTGTTAGTATGATAAAATTTATTTTTTTGTGTAAATGTAATTTTAGGAGGTGAGCTCAGCTTAACAGCTAGGGATAATTTCATCCATAAGCTTATATAACTTTAATATATTCAAAACTCTAAACTAATAGTTATCCAAAACATAAAACTCAAAAGATTAAGTTATGGGTGTGCATAAGCTTCCGGATTTGTTCCATTTCCAATGTTTGTTGCACCACAAAACCATCCAATGTATGTTACACCACCATCATCCTCTTTTTACCAAGAAGCAAACAACCCAGGGTCATCTTAGTATAGTCAAACTTGTGAACCCATAATTGAAGCTTCCACATCTCTCGAGCCTGCAAAGGGGACAATACATCAATACCATGTATAGGCGACATTGAAGATATATTCTTTGACAAATGTCAATAAATCTTCAATGTCGCCTATACATGGTATTGTCCCTTTTGCTTCAGGCTCGGGAAATGTGGAAGCTTCAATTATGGGTTCACAAGTTTCACTGTAATAAGTTACTTCGGGTTGTTTGCTTCTGTAAAAGGAGGATGATGGTGGTGTAACATAGAACATGCAGCAAATCTGGAAGCTTATTGTCACGGGCTAGATTTTCAACCCGTGTGGCACTTGTAAACCCCGCTATCTGGGATGTCAAGTAAGTATTTGAAGAGGCTTAGATGCACTTGCAAAGGAGAAATGAGGCTAATTATAAGAGTCTTATTATTTGGTTTGTGACAATATGCACACCCATAACTTAACTTTTTTGAGCATCAGAAGTATATAGCATTAAACATACAAGTGATTGTATATTTGTGGTTGTTGGGAGTTACTTTCACAAGACACACGCAGAATAAAGTTGGCTGCCATCACCAAGGCACTGTTTGACCATGAAATATGAAGGTCTTACAAACAAGAACTCTGTGTTAATAACCACTCAAGATTTTTCATAGTTATATTAATTCTAAACTTCAACCAAAGGGCTTGTAGCCTAGCGGTATCCATATGGTGTATCTGTAGTTTGTATAGTGTGAGTTTGTTAGTTGCCTTTCTCTAAAAAATAAATATATAAGGAAAAAAAATTGATTCTGAACTTTAAACTTCAAAGCATACTCATGGTAATCAAAATGACGGGCCTTATTATGCAAAGTCGGGGCATAGGTTTACTTCGCAAGGCACTGCACAAAAGTGGCTGAGCCATTGGTTCTGTATGACAAAAAAAAGCTATTTTCTGCAGCAATGAGTGAGCACTTGCCCTATTTATCAACAAAAACTTGAATTGCTAGATTGAATACAACAGTGAAGAAAAACTTACATCAGTTGTCGAAGATGGTCATACTGATACATTTTATTTCTTGTACCTGCAGGAGGTAATTAATCCAACTGATCCTATGATGTTACAAGAGAAGGCAGAGCCAGAAAAGTTTGCTCTAGTAATTGCTTGATATTCATTTTCTCTGTAAAGTAACTGGTTCCTCATAATATTTATTGACAGTGACTAAAGTTAATTAGTTGTCAGTCAATTGCCGAAAAGCTTTTATATATTCTTGCATAAACTCCTGAAGGTGGATTCTATCAATCTTCATCGCCTTTGAAGCTTTGCTATACTTCCATTCAATTGAAATGATCATTCTCTTGTTGCTATTTAGTTCTAGGATATTTAAACTGGGCATCACATCATGAGTTATTACCAAAAAATATCTACTTTTGTCCAGTGATGGGTGACAATTTTCCTGGTTAATGTAAAAGAAACAAACATGCTGTCAATTTTTATTTATTTTTTGGATATGACGAAACCCCAACCAAGTCACCTTTGTAGACCGCGGACAGGCGGATTTCACATACCACCTCGCAAGACTCATGGAGCTTGGTAAGACAGTAGCCCAAGATTTCAAATTAACAGGGCTACGCAGGTGGCCCTAAGAAATTGCATTTTGTGGGACTTGGGACACTAAGAAATCGTTTTATTACTAGTACAGTTAGTCTCCCTCAGGATCACAACACAGTTACTTATGTGCTGAGTTTTTGGATTCCCACTATCCTACCTGTATCGCATTTGCTTAATAACTTTACAGTTTTAGAACTAAAGTGCTGGTTAATACAGCAGCAGCTGCAGGTCTCAAGAATGTAAAGTTTGTAGTTCAATAGAATTGCCCTCGCGCTTTGTCATAAACTCAGATAGCTTATGAATCCTATAAACATCAAACTAATAAAACAACAATTATATCTGTCATTCCAGTCGAATTAAATTATATCAGATGCCATTGCAGATAGCATGCTTAACATTTCAATCAGTTAAAGTACAAAGGCTTTGGCTTTACTATTACTATTGATGATGAAACCATTGTCCAAGTCGAAGCTGTTTCAATGGAGGGCCAGTGTCTGGCTTGCTCTTTCTTGGACACTTCCATTTCCCAGTCACGCTTGGTAAATGCTCAGCATTAATGTTTGTCACGTCAGTCAATGTCTTCCTTTTCATCAGTACCTTTTTAGCGTCGCCACCCTTGATGCTATCATTTACAGACGATGTACAAGAAGCTCTCTTTACATTCCCACGTATTAACTTTTCTCTTTTGCTTTTGACCGTGACAAAACCATTCTCATTTGCTTCTAAAGAAGTAGCTGGTGAATTCAAATCGGCACTATGAGTAGGAGGAAACTCTGTCGAATTTTTGCTTGAACCATTATCATGCTCTTCTACTGTTTGACTGCAAATCAAGTCATTCAAGTTTCCGCCCTTCTTCCTCTGCTGCTGCTGCTGCTGCTGCAACTTCGTACACAAGACATGGATGTCATTGATGGCTAAATATCACTAGTAACTTGGTTTGCTCAAATAAAACCAAGTCCAGCCTCCAAAACCACCCGCAATCAAAAATACAAGTATCTTTTACTATACTTTGATGCTGCATATTAACCTTTTTACAGGGGCGGAGATAAAGGGGGGTCCGGGGGGTCACGTGACCCCCCGGCGAAAAAAATTGTAGTGTAAATTTTTGAAAATTTTCGGCTATTTTTGTAATTTGCCCCCCCAACGGACCAATTTTTAGTGTAGTTTCTAAAAATTATCATATTTTGCCCCCTCGATAATAAAGTTCTGGCTCCGCCCCTGATGCTGTATGTATATTAACCTTTTTGCTTACCTCTTCATTACAATCAACCGTATGATCAGAAAGTAAATCGTCCATGGTATCGAGTGGTGGGGATTCATATGCATAGCTTGAGAACCAATTCTCAATGCCAGGAGGTTCTGATTCTTCATCAACTGATAAAACACAAACAGTAGATGAGATTTGGAGCATAAAACTACAACATGGTCTAATTATTAGAGAGAATGTAGAGAAGTCAGAGGATTGATGTCATTCATACATACCAGGGGTGACCGAAGGCGAGTCTGAAACCTATGAAATAGGAATGAAACTTGGCATAAGAAATGATCAGCCTTGAAAAGATGTTAAATAAGAGAATAGGCTAATGGTACCTGATTATCACACTTGTTCTCTTGGTCATCATTTGTGACTAGCAGCTCCCTTGGTTTTCCGCAAGATTGGGTCTCGGAAAATCCAAAATTATCATTGGTTTCTAGCACAAAGGATTCATACTCATAGCTAGAGAACCAGTTGTTGATGTCAGGGGGCTCTGATAAAAACAAAACAAAATTTTAGAAACCGCAATGAATGTGTGAGACATGAATTATACATACATAGATACATACCAGAAGAAGGCAAGAGGAGGGAATCTGGAGTGGTGAGCAGTAATCCCTCCTCCTATGAAATTTCAGAAAAAGAAACAAAAAACCATTAACCCTTTGTACCGGACTAATAGCGTAAAACAAACGGTGACTACCTGATTGTGATTGTTATCTTCTTCTTTTTCTTCTGCAGGGAGGCAGGATTGGTTAATAGTGGTAAAAAAAATGTATATCAGTTAATTAATAAACGCACAAGAAAAAAAACAAACATCACCAGTACCTGAATTTACAGCTGAGCGAGTCATGGTAATGAATTCTGAGAAGAAGAAGAAGAACACAGAAAGAAAATCCTTCAATACATTTTTAAAAACTTTTGTAAATTCCAACTTGTGGAGGGAAATCTTTTTTTATTTTTGGCTTTTGGGGGGAAATCTAAAATTACTGAAAAAAAGAGATACTACTACCAAAATGGTCCCTCACTTTTTCATTAGAGTTAATTTCATAAATGGTCCCTGTGGTCTGTTAGGTTTTACGGGTTTAGTCTCTAAACATTTTTTTAATGGATCCAGTCCCTGTGGTTGCGACCCATAACGGTTTTGGTCCCTGAGATTAACTGTCGTTAGTTTTTTCCGTTAGCTAACGACCGTTTGCAACAAACATTTGCACCGTTAGTCCTTTATACTAACGACCGTTTATACTTAACTCAATTTTTTTTTTTTTTTTTTTTTTTTTTTTTTTTTTTTTTATAAATATCTTTAAAAATTATACACGTTTTCATACACACATTTTTATACATACATTTTTTATATACACGTTTTTATATATATGTTTTTATACACGTTTTATACATAACTTTTTTTTACATGTTTTTTTACACACTTTTTATACACGTTTTTATACACATTTTTATACATACATTTATACACATATTTTTATACACGTTTTTATACACATGTTTTTTATACACATGTTTTTATGCATATGCTTTTATACACACGTTTTTATACACACATTTATATGCACATTTATACACACATTTTTATGTACACATTTATACACAAATTTATTCATATTTTTTATACACGTTTATACACACATTTTTATCCTCGTGTATAAAAATGTTTGTATAAATGTTTGTATAAAATGTGTATAAAAATGTGTATAAAAATGTGTATATAATGTGTGTATAAAAACGTGTATAAAAATGTGTGTATAAATGTATGTATAAAAACGTGTATAAAAATATATGTATAAATGTGTGTATAAAAACGTGTATATAATGTGTGTATTAAAACGTGTGTGTAAAAACATGTGTATAAAAACGTGTATAAAAATGTGTGTATAAAAACATGTGTTTAAAAAGGTGCCAATATTAAAAGAGTACATGCCTATTTCATTGATAACTTGCGTCTATCCCCCTTGTGATAGCAAACTCTTATGTTGGTCGAGACGATGATATCGTCACTGAGGATTCCTTTAAATGGGTCTCCTCGCGTCCTCCTCTTGTTAGAGCTGCGACTTCCATATATAGACTTACAGATGATATTGTCTCCTATAAGGTACTACATGTATCTATTCAAGCGCGTACTTAAAATAATCACCTTATTTATGTTCATTATACATTTCGACACATACATAAACCTATAATGGTATACAATCAGAAGGAACAAGAAAGAGGCCATGTCACTAGTACAACATGTTGCTTCAAGCATCGAGTGCTACCAAGCGGAAACTGGTGCATCAGAAGAGGAAACGGTTGAATATTTCTCAAAACAAGTTGAAGATGCATGGAAAGTTATAAACCAGGAGTCGCTTCGCCCTACAGGTGTCCCGTTTCCTCTAGTTATGCCTGCAATCAACCTTGTACGTGTAATTGATACAATTTATAAAGGCAACGATGGCTTGACTTGTGCTGGGAAAGATGTGATAAAGTACATTAAATCGCTCTTTGTTCACCCTATGGTTGTTTAATTAGTCCTAATTAACGGTGTAACCAACAGTTGAAATAATGTCTTGTGATCAAAGGTTCTTACAAGTTGTTTCAGTTTTCCTGTATTTTACTTGTGTAATAGCCTATTTAAAATAATTGGCAACACATATATATATATGAGACTCGTAGTCAGTAATTCCCTAAGTAAAAAATCAGTGGTGTCAGTCAATTTTTATTTGGTACGGTTCATAAATAAAGTAAAGTAACTCCTAATACCGTCTTTCACGGGTTATGGGTCCCAATACCATTACGGTGTATGGGGGAGGTTGAGACGTAGACAGCCTTACCCCTACCTACGGTAGAGAGGCTGCTTACGGTTCTACCAAAGGTAGAAAAGGACCTCCAGCCTTTTGTAGGGAGTGAGGATCGAACCCCTGACCTCTCGGTTGAGAGGCAAGAGGTTTTCCAACTGATCCAACCCTACTTGTTGGTAGGGTTCATAAATAAGTACTAGTTTTATTTTTTATTAAAAAAAAAAATATATATATATATATATATATATATATATATATATATATATATATATATATATATATATATATATATATATATATATATATATATTCTTTGGTACGGTCTTCAAATATTCTTTGGTACGGTCTTCAAAAATTATTTGGTACGGTCTTCAAATAAACCGTACCAAATAACGTTTATTATTTGGTGTTTATTATTTGGTACGGTTTTGTAAACAACCGTACCAAAACTCAAAATCCACAAGCTAACCGCACCAAATGAAGCCTTTTTAGCATGGTTCTTTTAAAAACCGTATCAAATGGCTTTTTTTTCATGTTTTAATACGTTTTTTTCTATAACCGTATTAAAGGACCGTTCCAAATAATACTTTATGTAGTAGTGGCTCGACTCTAACGTAAGCTTTTAAACTAGCTTATATGCATGACCACTGATAGAAACCGATTCGAGATGGTTATTCTCCTTCTAAACTAACTAACGACTAACTAAACAATATTAGACTTACTGCAACTTTTCTTTCTTGATATTCCAATGAAACATGTTACATATAAATACGTAAAGAAACTGCCACTAGCCTATATTTTAGGAATAATATTCAAACATGGGAAACTAATTAAAAGTAAACGTGACTCTAATGCACTGTGGTATTGACCACTTCTTTCTCCTACATGCATGCAAATACACTTTCGTGTGGAGATTATGGATTAACTTATCAACTGCTTGAGACTTGGTCTTCACCTTCATGCACGTATCAACCACCCTAAGAACCGAGTCAGAATGAAAAGTTTCGTCAACGCTCAACGGTCAACATATGCTCTAGGCTCTAGCGAAAGTGAGTTTCACACCATCTAGGAAACCTCTTTCTTCTATAAATAGATACAACAATAGCACTTGGATAATCAGGATAAGTACATAACATTAAGATTTCACATCTACACCAAGCCAAATTACTTCTGATGGCACCATTGTCCACCAATGCATTAGTAGCACACTTCTTGCACCCAGCTCACAAACTCGCTGAGCATAATGATGATACACCATACATCTGTGACGGCTGCAAGATCGTTGGAAACGGGACACGGTTCAGTTGCGCCTCCTGCCAATTTGACTTACATGTTTACTGCGCCAAGTGTCCCACCAGGCTCACCTCCACCACGAACCACCCCCACGCAATGAGTCTTGTGGTTTACAAACCTAAACTCAACCAAACAGAACCTTGTCAAATCTGTCGAAAACCAATTCAGGGCCTTGTGTACGAGTGTAAGAGCTGCAGTTTCTTGGTTCACCCACTCTGTGTGTCGCGTAATTCAGGACAGAATCAGGGTTCTGCGCTCCATTCTTCTGGTTCAACCACTCAACGTATTGGTGAGCAAGTTGCAGTTGGGTTGGCGACAAACTATATATATGATACCATTACAAAAGATGAAGACAAGGAACCTACCGCTGATTCTAATGTTTTAGGAAACGATGAGGAGAGTGGTAGTTTCTTTGATGCGGCCATGGGTGGAATTGATGAGGAGAGTGGTAGTTTCTTTGATGTGATCATGGGTGGAATTGAATCTTTCTTTTCAAGTAGTTCAACATAAGGCTTGCACTAGCTAATGATTGTATTTTACTTTACTTATATGCCATAATACATTGCTATGAAGTTACAAAGGAAATTACAAAAGCTTTTTCATTGGATCATGATCCATTTGCTACAGGTTTAAATATAATAATTATGTATCCGACAGTGTTTAGTCTAGCTGTGTAGTCAACTAAGATGGAGTAGACACTTTGTTGATATAGAGGCATGTATACCTGCATACACACATATTGTTTTGTGTTGAGGTGTCAGCGTGGTGGATTTCACAAAAAGCGGTAGCTCATAAGTCATGACTAAATGTGTTAGTTAATCCAACAAGGTTTCCCCTATCTTTTCCGTATAAATCGAGAGCAGATCGTCTCTCATATCAAAATAACCACATATCTTCCTCTCCTCTAATTCTAGATCACTTAGGTTAGTATTCTATCTCAGAGTTTTCCTTCCAATAAGGTGAAGGCATGGTTGGGTTCACCTAAACAATCTGCAGTTTTGCTGTCACGATTGTTTGTTGTTTTAGCTGTTTTAATTTATCCTAGGAGACAGACGTCTATCCTCATAACATGTTTTCGACAATGGTTTGTTTCTGTAATCTTTTTACGTGGTTTGTTTTCTTTCGAATGTCATAACATTTAATTAGGTACAAACAAAATATATCTCCAGGGAAAGTTTGAGTGTTTGACCATTCTCAAGAAATGGTAGCCAACATCACTAGCAGATTCGCCAATTACGGTTCTATTAGGAGTCGTAGCAAGCAATAACTTTAACAACAACAACACATGCACCTTCTTCTAACGGGGTTTTCAAATACAATACAACACATATATAAAGGCATGATACTTTATATTGATAAATATTATTACAAGATCTACCAAGTTGCCCACCTGGTCCAGATACCAGGAAATGTGGTGTTTTTAGGATGGTAATAGAATCCATCTGGCTGTACTAACCAATAACATCTTTGCACTCTAAATATATCTTCGTTTAAACAAGCGCCAAAAATATCATAATTAAAAACACTGATAGATTTATACTTTGACCCCCAATAAAATTCGCCTTTATAATATGTCCCAATTTTCACACCAAATTTCCAATCGAACTCTTGGTTATAAGCAAGTGTGCGATTTCCTTGATCGTCATCACCTCTATAGTTACCATGGACATGGACTACAATATCCTCTTTGATCGCATTGGTGATATAAATCCTAAAGAAACAAATGGTGTCTGGGGTTGTTGAAGCACTAGAAAGATATTGCATTATGAGGATGGAAAGAACATGAAACAAAAGCTTCATGTTTATTTGATATGAATTGAAGGATTATCGTGCATTTTACAAGTCTTGGTGCACTTGTACTTATATGTACGTACACCATAAATAAGTCAACTCGTGTAATAAGATTACATCAATATACAAGATTTTATTTGTATAATTGTATAATATGATTATGTGGATAGTGAAACGAAATACAATTTAATAGTCATAAACTCATATATTAAATACATGTGACAAATAAGTTTGCATTGGAGCTAGGGGTGACAATCGAGTCGTGTTCGTGTTGACTTATTTGGGTTCGCGTGTTGGCGGGTTAGTATAACATCTACCCAAACAAGGCCCATTTATTAATCGTGTCAAGAAGCTCAACTCTAACCCAGACCTGCATAACACGTGTAACCCGTTTAACTAAATAGATCAAGCAGTGAATAAAGTTGGTGGTTTGTTGACTTAACTGGTTTAAATGAAAAAATTATATAAAGATCTAAAATATGATAAAAATAACATATAAATAACTATACGTCAATTTTCTGAGTTATAAGTGTCAATTTCAATGATATATGAGGTATAATTGTAATTCACACATATTAAGTACATAACAAAATACATTTAATCCACATCCAACATAACAAAACCAGGTTATATATTTTATTTTTAGAGTCTTATATACTTAAACGAGTTCACGGATTGACCTGTTTAATACTTACTCAACCAAAAAACGACCTGTTTATTAAACGGGTTAGACGGGTTGACTTATTTTTTACCCAAACCTGTTTATCTTCGTGTCGTTTATCGTGTAGTGTCGAGAATTGCCACCCGTAATTAGAGCTCAAGGTATCATAACGTGAGGGGGCGTTAAACAATTTCAGGCATTTTTTTTTTTTTTTGGTGATGGTTAACGATAGTACGTGGTGTAAGAAATGTATAACATTGTGTTAGTTGAGAAAACATATGTTGCATCATCATTTCATGCAGCGACATTACTCTTATATACTAAAAATGGGAAGAATTTACTGTAGCGAGTACTGTAGCTACAGTCGACAAAACAGTGGCCATGTGCAGTTTAGCCCCTAAGGTGAAAATGTGTTTGCAAGGTAGGTCCTTTGGGGACTAACGATGCAACGCGCCGAGAACTTTAAGGACTTTTTACGTAAAAAGACATATTATTTCCAGAATTAGTTTTCAAAAATAGTCCTTTGGTTTATCCATTTTTTTCAAATTTAGTCCATTTTCAAAAATAGTCCTTTGGTTTCCTTCGGGGACTAACGATGCAACGCGCTGAGAATTTTAAGGACTTTTTACGTAAAAAACCATATTATTTCCAGAATTAATTTTCAAAAATAGTCCTTTGGTTTATCGATCTTCTTCAAATTTAGTCCATTTTCAAAAATAGTCCTTTGGTTTATCGATCTTTTTCAAATTTAGTCCTTAATGACTAACTTTCAAACATGACTTACCATCGCATTCCCGCAGCAACGCGCGGGTTTCCCAGCTAGTTGTCAAACAATCTCAGATCATTTTTCTTTTTAAATTTATTATTATTATTATTATTATTATTATTATTATTATTATTATTATTATTATTATTATTATTATTATTATTATTATTATTATTATTATTATTATTATTATTATTATTATTATTATTTTGTGGGGTGGTTGATGATACTATGCGTGTAAGAGCAATCGGTGTGGTGCTGCCCATGGCTCGCCGTGTCAACGTGGATAGCTTGTTGTTCTTCGCCGTTACACCACCCATCTTCGCCATGCCTCGCCATTCATTCCTTGCTCGTCTGCACGGCGAGTTTTGGAGCTGTACTTCTTGTCAGGATCCAACAAATATAAACGTTATGAAACGTTTAAAAATTAAGAATTCGACCGTTTTTTGTTTTGTTTGTTTTATTTATAAATCAGATTCGAAGGTTTATAGATCTGTGTGTGGTTTGTGAGAAAAGAAAGAAGTGTGACTGCAGTGACAAAAAGGTTATATAAAGCATGGATATTAGGGTAGTATATTGGACAATTATTGGGCTTATTAAAATTCTATCCGAAATTAATATTGGGCTTCGGGTACAAGGCTTTATCTATATCTATTGTGCCAACAAAACTTGTAAAATTTTGTTATATTTATTTTAGAAAACA
The DNA here is from genome assembly GCA_021014915.2 of Artemisia tridentata subsp. tridentata. Taxonomy (NCBI): domain Eukaryota; kingdom Viridiplantae; phylum Streptophyta; class Magnoliopsida; order Asterales; family Asteraceae; genus Artemisia; species Artemisia tridentata. The sequence continues at coordinate 336,237,616 of CP139501.1, forward strand.
TATTCTTGATGAATTCAGATTGTGTTTTAAATTTCGTAGCGTGTTTTTTTCTTCTTCGTGCATTTATTTTATGTTTCGTATGTGTTTTAATATGTTGTAATGTATTTTTATTTTTAATGAAATGAATTTAGTTTATTTGGATATTTAAATAAAAGAAATATAAAAATATATAGTGGTGGGGCTCAAATGAGTAAGTTGTGGTATATTATTGGAAGGGGGGTTGTAAAGGGAGGTATGCCATGGTGACGTGACACCCCGTGAGGCCCGAATGAGGAGTTTTGCCTTGCCATTACACCTATTGCTCTAAGAAATATATCACATTGTATTAGTTGAGAAAACATGTATTACATACTTACATTATCATTGATGCCTTGATGAACAATCATGAACTTATAAATTATATGGGTTTTACTAATCTCTGCTTACTGTAGAGATGCACATTTCGGTTTTTTTTTAAACCGAACCGGTTTAAAAACCGTTTTTGGTTTTAGTCAAATAGTCAAAAATCGGTTTTACGTAAAACCGGTTCGGTTTGAAACCGGTTTTGAGAGAGAAAATGTCCAGTTAAAATCAAGAACCGGTTCGGTTTAAACCGGTTTTATCCAAAACCGGTTCGGTTTAAACCGGTTCTCAAACCAGTTGAGAACAAATAATGCAAATCGGTTTCTAAACCGGCGGTTCGGTTTTCCCTTAACCAGTTTTCTAAAAACCGATTTTTTGAAAAAACCGGTTTCGGTTTTTTTTCGGTTCGGTTCATAAATCCTTTTTTTTTTGCATCTCTAGCTTACTGGGCAAACGATTGAGTGCAATTAATGAAAACAAAATTTTCTTTTAAATCAGAAAATGCATTTAATGAACATTTATTCATCTTTAAAATTAACATAATTCATTTTGATATTAATTAACTCCAATATTCCTTACATATATAGCTAAACAAAGGGCAGAGATTAGCAAAATCCAAATTATATTTATACATTTTTGGCTTGGGACGTTTACACCCCTATTTGAGAGGGTGCAATTAGTGACCCAATCTTTTAAGTTTTACGTGCATGTGTATTATTTTGGGCTTTTATACTTGGCCCATCTAAATCATTTACAACATCCACTATACCACTTTTTATTCTTTTGTATATATATATATAAAGGATTTTATGAAGTTCTACTTCTTACTATTTAGAAAAAAGTGACTACAACTTTTATAGCTGTACATGTATAGGTTTATTCAACCAGATGATTTGGACTTGAATATATTGTTATATGTCTAAACTGGAACAAATCTCATTAACAAGCTTGCAATATGTTGTAGTATCACCAAAATGTGAATGAGAACATAATTATTTTCCACATGCACTTGCAGAATTGAAGTTACACCAAATTTAAGATACTCATCTTACATTAACCATGGCGTTGGTTCGTACTTATTTTGGTACATATTATTTCAAGCCATCGATCGACTTGGAAGTCCAAAACGCTGACTTGGTCCAACGACCAGGGAATGTGTCGTTAGTAATATGATAATAGAATCCATCCGGCCTTACCAACCAATAACATCTTTGAACACTAAATACAGCTCCATTGAAACAAGCATCCAAAATATGGTAATTGAAAACGCTAATAGTCTGAAACTTTGATCCCCACCAAAACTCACTTTTATAATATGTGCCAATTTTCACAGGAAATTTCCAATCAAACTCTTGATTAAAAGCAAGCGTGTGATTTCCTAGATCCTGCCAGTTACTCTGGAGATGGAATACAATATCTTCTTCAATTCCATTTGTGATATAAACTCTAAAGTTTAGTATGTCTGCGATTGAAGCACAAGAAAGGAATAGTGTTGTGAAGATGAGAAGAAAAGGAAGAAAAAACTTCATGCTTGATTATAGTGAAGTGACGTATTATTACAATTCCCATTGTTCTCATTCGTATATATAGAACATGATAAGTTAATGGTGTAATAAGTTTTCATCAATATAGATGATTTCATTCATGTAACCCCGATTATGTGAATGTGTTATATGGTATTAATGTAATAGTCATAAATTAATATCATAAATGCATTTGAGAAATAAGTTTGTATGAGTTTAATACAACCAACTTTGAAAATATTTTGCTTCTGGTATTGATATAATCGTCATAAATTAACATCATAAATGCATCTGAGAAATAAGTTTGTACAGAGTGTACTAAATATCTTTAAGATGGCAGTTTATCTGGACCCTTATAAGGGGTATGCAATCATTGTACGCATTGGACGGTTATACTATGTGCTTTGCGGTCTGTACGTTTGACTTATAGGGGGTATGTATAGTGTCCCCCATCTTTAAGTAGCGTCACTCTTGTCTTGATACATATAAGAGCCCTAGGTATGTTAACTTGAGCTACCAAAAAAAATATAGTCACTTTAGCGTCACATCAACTTTATCATTTCAATATTAACACAAAAAAAACACCCCTTATCATAATACCACCTCAACACCATTTTTTGGGACTCACTTTAAAAAAAATACAAATTATAAATTCAACCCCTAAACTAATATTTCATTCATTAAATCAACCCTTAACTAATATTTCATTCATTAAAAAATAATACAAATTACAAATACTTAAAAAAACCATACATAGTATATAAAAAAATAAAACTTGAAAAACCCGAAAATATATAAAACCAACTCTATAGGAACGCAACTTCTATAACATAACCATGGGCTTTATGATTTCCATGGCCCAAAGCCTTATTCCACCACCAAACCACAATATATATAACCAACACTTTTCACAACCCTAATCCCACACCTTTTCACAAAAAAACCCTAGCAACAACCGTACCTCAAAATGATCTTCGTGTAAACCCTAACGGGTAAAACCATCGCCCTCGAGGTCGAGTCCTCAGACACCATCGACAACGTCAAAACCAAGATCCAAGACAAGGAAGGCATCCTACCCGACCAACAACGACTCATCTTCGCAGGGGTGTTTTGGATTTTTTTTTTTAATTTTTTTTTTTTTTTTTTTTTTATAATTCAAAACTGTAACTAGCCGTTTAGGGGGTGAAACCATAACTTTTTTTGTTTGCTTTTTGTCCACATTCACGTTTCGTCCCACGTTGCTGTAACAACGTGCAGCTCAACGCCGAGCAAAACGCGGGGAACATGGAATGGCAACGCGAGCTCAACGCCGGCCACGTCACCATAACGCCCAATCAAACGTTATTGTACCCATTGCTCTAATACAAGCTCATTTTTACCACCTTTTATCTGCAATACTTATAAAGCATTTAACACCCCCTTTCTCTTCCAAACTTTTAAGACTTCCATATATAGATTTTAAGCAAACACAACTACTTAAGCTATATGTACAATTAGTTTATGTATACCTACACATATTGACTGGTCAACATTTGTAATTAATGTTATATTTAAAACACCCATTTGATGAAAGGTATAATTAATAAAACACAATGTACAAACTATTGAGTAGGAGTAGCACAAAAAGAGGGATTAACATTTTGGACCATAAACCACTAATGCCTTCCTCGTTGGGGCTCCGTGCACTGGGAAAAGGCTCTAGCTACGGGAGGCCACTAGTTACAAAGCTCCAATAAGGTATCGAGAGGGCTATCACAGTCAGGTGCGAAGTAATTAGCCCTATTTGTAAAGTAGCTCTATTCCTATTTAGGGAGTGAAGGCTAAAAATGGCTTGATGAACCGTTCCGTTCGCCCACGCACCGGCCCCATTCACTTGCTTATCGTAGAGGCTGTAAGTACACAGTGCCCCACAACTATGAATAGTAACCACAAATACAACTAAAAAAATACTATTCAACACATACAATTAATATACGAGTACTATTTAATTCACTCGTTCACAAAAATATACAACAAATTAACCATAATGTACAATCTAATCAAGCTACTAAACTAAGCACTTAAAGATAAAGCCATTAGGCTGCCCACAGTGGTCGATTGACCGGTTCGGTCGCCGCTGCGCCGGCCGGGGAATGAGAGTCGAACTGGGTCGGGTTGCCTCCAAAGTTGACGAAGGGTGATTGTACTGAAGGAAAGAATCAAGATTTTGTTTTGGGTAGCTTCGATTAACAAGAGATGAAGTTATACCACTGTCTTAACTAAAGTTATTTTCATTTGTAAATGAATTGTTTAATACAAATATGGCTGCATAACATCACATTTTTAGAACATACTAAAAGGGTACCCGCGCAATGCGGCGGCGGGTACTCGATGACTATTTTTGTGGCGAACAAATTTTTTTCATTTTAAACATTCCTTATTTAGCATGTCTTAAATACTTTATAACGTAGCAAATATATGTTTTTTAAATGTAGAACGTCTAAATTATTAATAGTGTAAATAGTTAGCATTTTTATTTTTCAAATTTTAGCATTAAATTGGTGGTTATAAGTTTTGTGAGCTTTTCTTATAAACAATTCTATTAAAATAATGAGGCCTTACGAACCCATGCGATGCACCGGCTAGGTCATTGGTTGAATTTCTACGTGTTTTGTACGTAATGTTTGTGCAGATGTTTATATACTTTTTATCAAGTTTGCGTCAATGTTTGTAATATAAGTTTTATATATCGGAACATTTATCATTTAGTACTAAATAACTCACGTAAACAATAGATACTTTCGTAGATCTTGATGTTAACACATTTTTGGTGAAAAGTAATTAAATATATCAATATAATTCAGACCCGTGCGATGCACACGGGCTCGATCTAAATGTTCATAGCGTATTGTTCAGCAAATGAGCTTTGTTCAGATAAAATCATACTTGTTTTCGGGTAAAAAGTGTTCGGGTTATGTTGACACGTTGAATTATTTTGTATATATATCTCCACTCATCATGTGTACTATCAAATCGTCAATGAACGATTTCCAATCTTCGAACTCCAATTAAAGAGCTTGTACGAAATAATGGATAATTTATATGTTACAATAATAGTTAGAAATTAATCACATCTAAATCACATGTAATTAGTCTATTTGATTTCCCTAACCAATAAATCACATGGTTAAGCACTATATAATCCACTAAAATATGAGATGTCAAGTTCATTTTATCCTAGGTGCAAACAATCTCACATAGCCACGCCACCCGTTGCTCAAAAGAAGAACATTGTACTTGATTAGTGTTTGTGTAACATGGGTCAAAAGTCAAAACTCTTGAATTAGTTGGCCCAAAATAAATAAATAATAATAGCTAGTCACAGTGATGTATAAAAGCTAAACACCATAACCATTAAACCACAATCACAGTTTTAGGACCATTATGCTATTTTTCATTGTAATAACACTTAAGAGTGAGCATGCAACACATCAAACAAAAGAATGAGACAAACATACATATTTATACCGTTTGTTTCCACAAATCAATAATGTGACCTAATAACACATACTGGAAATTTGAACCGATAAATGTAGAATTCCAAACACAAAAAGAAATATAGGCCAAAATTCTCAAATACTCTTCCAAACCATCAACCAAAAACTGCAGACCACGCCTTTTGCAGACTCCAAGGCTACTGTTGTTTGCATTCGGGAGGTCGCTCTTCTCCGCCAGCGCCAGCGCTTGGGACGCCACCCTTCTGCAGTTCAGATATAGTGACTAACTTTTACAACAATCTTATACTCAATTCAAAGATTGCAGGAAAAAAAACATAGGTGGCATAATGGACTGGTCAATAAGCCAGTCAAATGGGTTTTGAATAGATATTGTTTGCCAAATATGGTTACAGAAACTTAAATATACACTACACATTAATCTAATATGTGATTTATATTATGGTTTTTAAAGCATTTGAATAGTCTTCAAGATACTTTGTTAATCTAAAATACCCTTCGAGTGACTTTTAGATGTTTGAAACATTTGGCTTAATTGACACTAAATATAACCCAAATCGGCCTATTTTAGTTAACTGAGTCAAAATTAGCGCCTACAGAAATGTTCATATTCTTACCTTTCGTGCAGAAGGCTGGAAGAATACATGAAACAAATTATAAAACAATGTATTAGTATATATCCTAGAATGTAAACCTTGCACCAAAGCATTGACAAATAAAACGCTTAAAAAAAGAAATGAAATTCTACCTTTGTTTTCCTCTTACTCTTGCCTTCCTCTTCATCTTCATCATTATATGGTTGAACTACATTAATGGTAAAATAAACATGTTAGGTTAAGAGACTTCAGATGTTAGCTCAATCAAAAATCATATTACATCACTCACCAATGTCATAATCTTGCTCCATTTTATTCTGATGTTCTTCAGCCTGCCATCAATTAAAAAAATGAAAACTAAAGTGGACTCAACATATGAGAGTTAATGCTAACCTACTACATCTAATATCTCTCTTTTACCATACACTTCTTTCCATTTTGTCAACAACCCACTCCCTTGCTTATGACAAATTGCAAGTTCTAGCTACAATTGTTGACCCTTTTCAACACAACAGCCCAAGCTAAAAAATCAAACTCAATAATCAAATTTATTTTGAAACTCTTTTACCTTAATACATCATCAAAATATTTGTATTTTCTAATTTTCAACCACTTTTTATAAAGTATTTTAAGCATATCAAAAGATTTCCATATCTTTCAGTTTCAATCCCTTTTTGTAAGTTAATATAAACATATCAAAGTGAATGTTAACATGTTTCTGAAAATTAACCGCGCATTTTTAATTTGCTCTTTCGTAACATACATATTTCTAAGAACTTCAATATCAATTTTATTGAAGTTATATTTTCATGTTATTAGTGTACCAAGACAAACCTGTGTACATCCTTTTTGGTGGCAAAGCTCCACCAATACCAACCTGCTTCGGCCTTGTTCAAAACACCAAACAAACACTTGCACTACAAATAATCTCAATACCAATATCACCTTGTTCAAAACAACTATACATAACTAATACAACAACTAACATGGAACTTTTATTCATACAAACATAGTTTGTCATACACAGCAAATTCTTGGAATAAAAACTCAAAAGGAATTTTTTTCAAACTCATATCTACCTATAAACACATTCAAAAATTGTTAAATATTAATAGATATATTAAAAAAAAAAAAAAAAAAAAAAAAAAAAAAAAAAACCCTTAAAACAGCGGCGGCGCGGCGACAACTTTTCCGGCGAGACAATAACGGCGGCGGAGTCTCGTGGCGGTGCGTGGCTGATACAACAAAAAAACGCAATATAAATTAATAGAAACCCATATCAACATATAAACATCAAGAAAAACTTTTAAAATTTTAGATCTATTAAAAAAAAACTTTAGATCTATGAATAAAAACCTTAGATTAATTAAGAAAAACCTTCGGTGGTGATGGTTTAGTTCGGTGGAGATGACGTTCGGCAGAGGTGGGTCTGGTGGAGGTGAGTGAGGACGGCGGAGGTGAGTTAGGCGGTGGAGTGGTGGTGATGTGTGTTTTTTGTGGTTGAAGTGTAATGTAGTGGTGATGCGTGTTTTATTACTATCACAATTTAATGTCCTTTTGAATGACTGATCGATTGATCTTCATTACCGGTTAGCTCAAATTAATTGCATTCTTTCACACATTTTCACTCCAAAAAATCATGACATTAATAAAAAATTGGGGTAATTAATACTCCCCAATGTTTTTTTTGACATAATCTTTATATATATACGATTATATTAAAATATATCATTATTGGAGGGGTTACTATATGGTTTAAATGATACATAAATTTTCCAAATTTACATTAATTTTCTAACTTTCCTTTTATATTAATGTTTTTTGTTTTAAAATTTTAAGACTTCCTTTAATAGGAAGTCACAAATGCTTTATAATGTAGTATAGATAGTCACAGGGTACCCGCTGCCGCATCGCACGGGTACCCTGCTAGTAATACTCGTACTAAATACAATTAAGACATAATCATAAAAGTTTATGACTGAAACTTTTTAATGCACATACTAACTTGCTTTTTTTTTTTTTTTTTTTTTCTTAATCTTTATTTTAATTTGTTAAAGATTTGGGTTTTTATGAAGATAGAGTGGATAATATGATGAGAATAGAGATGTCTCGATTCATTTGGAGATCAACTCATCAACAACTATCAACGTCTCATCGCTAATATGTTGAAAAAAGAAATGTCTTAATCAACTCATTAATAGGAGAGCTCGATTTCAAAATAGAGACTCACGATTGGTCGATCAAAATCAATATCGAATTAGAATTTTTTTAGCATTGAATCAGATTTTTTGTTAAAAAAACGTAAAATACGCGTGGCCAAAAGAGCTTTTTTTTTTCTTTTACTTTTAAACTTAACCGTAAAACAACGTTATATTATAATTTATTAATAAATTTTTTAATCAAGTCCAACTTTCAAAAAGGGGTCAATGTTGAATTCAGGGCCGTTTGGTTGATTGGTTTTAAACACAAGGTTTTGCATGAGTCCTAATATTGTTTGTTTAGTTAATAGGTTTTGGTTTTAAAACAAGTGTATGACCCACAAAATGAAAAGGCGACTAAGAGCATGGGTACGGTAACTCAAGTTAAACCATAACACCGCGGCACGTCAGCGCCACATTAGATTTAACATTTCAACCTTAATACCAAAAAACAACCTTTATCATAACACCACCATAACACCATATTTTGGGCCCCACTTTAATATATTTTTTTCTTTTTATTTAAACAAACTAAAATTTTTATTAATTAAATTAATATACAAGTTATAATAATAGTTGATAAAAAACAAAATAAAAATAAAAATATACAATGTCAAGTTTTGGGCTGGGCCATTGCTCGGGTAAAAAAAAAAAAAAAAAAAAAAAAAAAAAAAAACTAATTTAACTTACCTTCTTATCACACCACATGACCTTTTTCTACCTCAGAGACACACACAAACACACAGTAAAAACACACAGAGTAAATACACACGCACCAAAACCTATTTAAAAAGCAGAAAAAATAAATAAATAAATAAATAAAATTAGTTGCAACGCACATTACCATGGCAACGCCGGCCTCAACGCTGCACCTTAACGCCGGTAGACGGTGTGATAACACTGCTTAACGCGGCTCCAGCTCAGCATAACGCCTAGCTCCACGTTACCGTACCCCATGCTCTAACATGGTGGGTTTTATCTCTCTGACACAATTATTTTACCATCACTCTTTCTCTCTCACATACATACACATACTTTTATTTTAAAATAATACTTTTACTTTTAATTTTATTATAAAATCTATTAAATAAATATAATTTCTCTGTGAATCCTAAACCAAATCCAAACCCCTTTATAAACCAAATGGGCCCTCAATGTTATGAATAGTGTAAAATTCTCATTTTTGGTAATTTAACAAATACCTTATTGCTTTAACCTTTTTTAAAAACAACCTTTATTATTATTAGTATTATTAAATTTATCGTGTTAATAAAATTATGCATACGTACAGGTATATACACAAGATTATAAGACTTAAAGCATCCACAATGATGAAACTTTTTAAAGGTTTATAACTATTTCTACTTTGGATAAATCTTTTAAAAGTACCCTATGTTATGTGAGAAGCTATTCAACCAAATGGGTTGTGGGTTCAAGACTATAAGTCATGCTTAGAAAATTGAATTAAACCTCTTCATACAGATATAAACTAAAACAACATTATGGTTGAAACTGAAAATAAAGCTTTATGTGAATTTTAAACAATTTCTTTGACCTTTCATTGTAGATGCCTTATAAACATAAATGTTAATTAAAATTTTAGTTACCTCAAAAAAAATTGCGTACACGAGAATTTAAAACTAGTTTTATTTCAATCAAATTTCCATAACGGTGGTTGTTTAATCTAAACATAATTTACGCAATAAGTTGATCTATTTACCAATAAGTTGATGTATTAATTGATATTAATTATAAAGGTAATTTCATATCTCCCTTCCTTTTAGTTCAAATTTCATATATACCCAAACATGCATTAAAAATATTGTACATTATGCATTCAATACTTACACTTTGAGTATATATAAAATTAATTATGAAAGTAAGGTGATATATGAAATTAATCCTTAAGATAGAGGCAATTTCATATCCCCCCTCCTTTTAGTTGCAAATTTCATATATACTCAAACATGTATTAAAAACATTGTGTTATGGATCATTATATTGTGGATGTCCATATAACTAAATAGAGGCCCATGGCCCAATTAGCTATTAGGGTTTTTGCCCTAATATTATCTTATATATAATCTATTGTATTCTCTACATTATTATCAATAAACAATACTTTCATTCCCTCAATCTTGTATTCACAACACGTTATCAGCACGATCTAAGTTTTTTTTTATTACTCTCGATTCACCCCGGTATGTCTTCAACCCCTTTAATATTTATTATTCGTAGTATTTGTAGAGCCAAATGGTAAGGCTATATGTAGCAATTGACAGATCATGTCTCGTCTTGTTCATTCATGGTCAACAGTAAAGCTATTTATGAGGTCATGTATTGGCATATGTTTATTACGATTATAAAACGTATTCCATATTATCAATTAATATTTGCCAACATGTGTTTCGCTTCGCACATCAATTATTTTTAACGTTACATATAATAAATATACCATCGGGTCAACACGTTATTTTCTCAAATCATTATAAATTGTTTTATGTGATCGTTGGATATAGTTTCTTCATGGGTCATGTATTATCTTTTTACATATAAGTTTTTTTTTTTTCCTGTTACCGTAGAGATTTAATGTTTTACGGAACATATATTTGACTTTAATATGTTTTAATATGCTTTTGATTCTGGTTATCGTAGTTGTTTAATGCTATTCAAACATTAATTAATTTTACATCCATCTGAACATGCAACGTTATATGTTTCATAATTGTTCTAGTTTATATTTTGTTTATCCATTATGCTATACATGTACTGTAATAATTTAGTTTTGAATGCTGGAAATTTTTATTTGAATATTCATCTTCTCTCTACTTTAGTGTTTATCAAGTGACTTGGTTTTATGTTTTATCAGTTAGTTTTCTTTAGTGTTTATGTATGAGCCTTACTTTTATCCGTAGTATATGCTTATTAACAACTTAATTGTGGATTAAAGATTATCTGTATATGAGTATGATCATTAGCTCGTTAATATTTGACATTTAATTTTAATTCGATTTTGTCAATGTTAAGAGGCATATAACTCATTTTAAATGCTAGGTGACGATTGAATCTTTGCATAATTTGAGTTTATAGCGAGTCATATAACATGTCACCATTATAACTTTGATATTCTTATCCCTCAAGTCTGAATGATGTGGCCATTCTTTATATAATAATTTAACAAAAAGTGGTTTTATATTCTTGTTATATGTTATTATTGAAAATATGTTAATTATAAGCGTAACATGATTTAATATGTGCATTCTGCCGTAATTATTTTATATAGCTTATTATATTTGCTTAAAGTTTAGTATAATTTAAATTAACCAAACATGGATCGAAGTATATTATCTCATGTACATATTTTACTTGTTTTTGTTTCACCCGGTGTTTTGTTTAACACGTATTTAATGTCAACGTATAGTTATCATGGAGCAAAAACTTGCAAATCTTTCTATTGTGGCTTTAGACATAAGCGGAAAAAATTATTTGTCTTGGGCGTTGGAAGCCGAGACATACTTGGATGCACATGGGCTTGTGGATACAATCCACGAAGGAAAAGAAACAACTAATATGCAAAAAGCCCAGGCATTTATGTTCTTACGACATCACCTCCATGTGGACTTAAAAACTGAGTACCTCACAGTAAAAGATCCACTAACCCTTTGGAATAAGTTAAAGGACCGATATGACCACCAGAAAACGGTCATCTTGCCAAGGGCAAGATATGAATGGACTCACTTAAGGCTCCAAGATTTCAAAACAGTGAGTGAATTTAACTCGGCCATGCATCGCATTACCTCCACATTGCTATTATGTGGTGACTCAATTAGTGATGCCGAGATGTTGGAAAAGACTTTTTCCACATTCCATGCTTCGAATATACTATTGCAACAGCAATATCGAGCCAAATGATTCACTAAATATAGTGACCTAATTTCATGCTTACTTGTGGCCAAAGAAAATAATGAGCTTTTAATGAAAAATCATGATAATCGTCCAACTGGTACCGCTCCTTTATCGGAAGCGCATGTGACAACTTATCACAATGGAGGTCGTGGTCGTGGTTATGACCGTGGACGAGGACGTGGACGATGTTATAGTTCTGGTCGAGGTTATGGTTCTGGTCGAGGTCGTGGTCAAGGGCGTGGTAATGGTAGAAGTAATTATCATGCTGTTAATCATAGTGTTAACTTTAAGAACAACAATGGCCACAAGAAGTGGCAAGATAAAGGAAAGATTAATAAGCATGAAGGAGGAAGAAAAGATAAGGCCTTGGTAGCCAATGATGCATGCTATCGTTGTGGCAGTTTTAATCACTGGGCAAAATTATGTCGTACACCAAAGCATCTGGTGGACCTCTATCAAAAGTCTATTAAGAATAAAGGAATCAAGGTAGAAGCAAATCTTGTCTATGACAATGACAACAATGATAACCATGATGATGCTGGTGCAACCCACTTGGAGGTTGGGGATTTCCTAGCAAATGAGTGATTAGTAGTTTGAAGCCATGAATAATTTACTTTTAAATGTTTTGTTTGGGATTTTCATTAGGTGTTTTTATTTGTTTGGGATTTTCTTTGGTTGACTTCATTACGTTTGGATTCTTATTATTCATGGCTATGCAATATCTTTATTAAAATTTATTCTCTTTCGTTATGTGTAATATTTATGATATTACTAGTATAAATTATACACAACTCCCACATGATTCGTAGGCAATGATGCACCTTATCTGTTTCTTTATACACTTAAGTGATGATCTTGCATTTTTACATAGTTCCTGCTTGTTTCTATTAACGTGTAATATAAATAAAGTAAATAACAAAGGGGATGTTGAGAATGAATCAAATACACGTAGCCCATTACTAAAGATAATATATATTTATATTACATGTTTATGTTGTATTGATCAGTGGGTTTATGTGTATTTATTTCATTAACGTAGTCAATAATTGTGTATATCTGTTTTATATTTTAGAAAACGTAGCCCATGGATCGTATAATGATCGATGACGAAGATATATGTCTTGTGGATAGTGCAACTACTCATACAATTCTTAAGAAAGAGAAATATTTTTCATATTTGAAATTACAAGAATCAAATGTTAGCACTATATCTGGTAGCGCCAAATTAATTAAAGGTTTTGGCGTGGCAAGTATTTTATTACCGGGCGGAACACAATTTAAAGTTGATAATGCATTATTTTCCCCCATGTCTCAAAGGAACTTGTTGAGTTTTAAAGATATTCGTAAAAATGGATATCATATTGACACAGTTAATGAAGGACATGTTGAGTGCCTTCACATTACAAATATGATTTCGGGTAAAAAGCATGTACTAGAGAAATTACCCGCATTTTCCTCCGGTTTATATTACACTCATATTAGTGCTATTGAATCAAACGCAGTCATAAACCACAAGTTTATGGACCGTGCGAATTTTATTGTTTGGCATGACCGGCTGGGACATCCCGGGTCAACAATGATGCGAAAAATCATAGAAAATTCAAAAGGGCATTCTTTGAAGAATCATAAAATCCTACAAAGTAAGGATATTACATGTGTTTCTTGCTCACAAGGAAAATTTATTACACGCCCATCACCAACTAAAGTGAAACATGAATCACTTAATTTTCTGGAAAGGATACAAGGGGATATATGTGGACCAATACATCCACCTTGTGGACCATTTAGGTATTTTATGGTTTTGATTGATGCATCGACTAAATGGTCACATGTGTGCTTATTATCAAGTCGCAATCTGGCATTTGCGCGATTACTTGCACAATTAATTAGATTGAGAGCACATTTTCCAGATTATCCAATTAAGACAATTCGTTTGGACAATGCTGGTGAGTTCACATCTCAAGCATTTAATGATTATTGTATGTCTATTGGGATAAGTGTTGAACATCCTGTACCTCATGTTCATACACAAAATGGGCTTGCTGAATCGCTTATTAAGAGGATTCAGATGATTGCAAGGCCAATGATTATGAAAGCAAACTTACCAGTTTCTGCTTGGGGCCATGCTATTCTACATGCAACAACATTAATTCGCATAAGGCCAACAAGTTATCATATTTACTCCCCATTACAGTTGGTTTTTGGTCAGGAACCAAATATTTCCCATCTAAGGATTTTTGGTTGTGCGGTATATGTTCCAATTGCTCCACCACAACGCACAAAGATGGGACCTCAAAGGAGGTTGGGAATATATGTTGGGTATGACTCACCTTCAATAATTAAGTACTTAGAGCCATCCACGGGGGATCTATTTACAGCTCGATTTGATGATTGTCATTTTGATGAGTCAATGTTTCCAACATTGGGGGGAGAGATAAGACAGCTGGGAAAAGAAATAAGTTGGAAAGAATTATCATTAAATAATTTTGATCCTCGAACAAAAGAATGTGAATTGGAAGTTCAAAAGATAATTCATTTACAAAGATTAGCAAATCAGTTACCAGACGCATTTACTGACCCAAAGAAAGTGACAAAGTCACATATTCCAGCTGTTAATGCTCCAATTAAAATTAATGTCCAAGAAGGACAACCTCAAATAGGCAAAGAATCTAATGCACGTTTAAAACGTGGTAGACCAGTCGGTTCCAATGATAAAAATCCTCGAAAGAGAAAAGGAGCAAATATTCAAGATGGTATAATCGAGGAAAGAGAAACGCCAGGGTCTCCTAAAGAGACACTAGACATGTTGGTTCAAGAAGAACCACAGGTACCTGAAAATGAAGAGATCTCAATAAACTATGTTATGTCTAGAAAAGTTTGTAATCGAAGTGAAATCGACGTCGACGATACATTTGCATATAATGTAGCGCTAGAAATAATGGAAGATGATGAGGATCAAGAACCAAAATCTATGCAAGAATGCAAAAATAGAAATGATTGGCTAAAATGGAAAGACGCAATTGTGGCAGAGTTAAAATCTCTTGAGAAGAGAAAAGTATTTGGACCAATAGTCCAAACACCTAATGATATCAAACCTGTTGGATATAAATGGGTCTTTGTTCGAAAGAGGAATGAGAAAAATGAAATCACAAGGTATAAGGCTCGATTGGTTGCACAAGGATTTTCTCAAAGACCTGGAATTGACTATGAGGAGACATATTCTCCTGTGGTGGATGCAACAACCCTTCGCTATCTGATTAGTCTGGTAATACAAGAAGGAATTGATATGCGTCTAATGGATGTAGTGACAGCTTATTTGTATGGCTCACTAGATACTGAATTTTACATGAAACTCCCTGAAGGGTTTAAACTGCCTGAATCATGTAAAAATAGTTCTCGAGAAAAATATGCAATTAAGTTGAATAAATCTCTATATGGGTTAAAACAGTCGGGACGAATGTGGTATAATCGTCTTAGTGAATATTTGTTAAAGGAAGGCTATAAGAATGATTCTGTTTGCCCATGCATTTTTATTAAAAGATCCGGATCGGAATATGTTATAATTGCGGTGTATGTTGATGATTTGAATATAATTGGAACTCCTGGTGAACTTCCTAAGGCTATTGAGTGCTTAAAGAGAGAATTTGAAATGAAAGATCTTGGAAAGACAAAATTTTGTCTTGGATTACAAATTGAGCATCTTAAGAATGGAATCCTTGTGCATCAAGAAGCATATATCGAAAAGGTGTTGAAAAGATTTTATATGGATAAATCACATTCACTAAGTACTCCAATGGTTGTTAGGACACTTGATGTTAAAAAGGACCCATTTCGACCTCAAGAAGCTGATGAGGAAATTCTTGGTCCTGAAGTTCCATATTTAAGTGTTATTGGAGGTTTAATGTATCTTGCTGGTCATACACGACCGGATATAGCATTTGCTGTAAATTTATTAGCAAGATATAGTTCTTGTCCCACGAAGAGGCACTGGAATGGAATAAAACAGATATTTCGGTATCTTCAAGGTACAAAGGATATGGGGTTATTTTTCACTAACCCATCGAATACAAGTTTAGTTGGTTTTGCAGATGCGGGATATATGTCTAACCCTCACAATGGTCGATCTCAAACTGGATATGTATTTACAAGTGGAGGAAAAGCAATTTCATGGCGTTCAGTTAAGCAAACAATCTCAGCGACTTCATCCAACCATGCAGAAATTCTAGCAATACATGAAGCAAGTCGAGAATGTGTGTGGCTAAGAAGTGTGATACAACACATACGTAGATCATGTAGGGATTCTTCAGAGAAGGAGGCGCCAACAATTTTGCATGAAGATAATGCAGCTTGTATTGCTCAACTTAAGGAAGGTTACATCAAGGGTGATAGGACGAAACATATTCTACCAAAATTCTTCTTCACTCATGACTTACAGAAGAATGGTGATATTATTGTTCAACAAGTTCGTTCATGCGACAATTTGGCGGATCTATTTACCAAGGCACTTCCTACCTCAACATTTAGGAAACTAAATCACAACATTGGGATGCGTCGACTCAAAGAGCTCAAGTGATATAGTCATCAGAGGGAGATAATACATGCTGCACTCTTTTTCCCTTAGTCATGGTTTTGTCCCACTGGGTTTTCCTGACAAGGTTTTTAATGAGGCAGCAATTCCTAAGTGTATTTAACAATATGAACATCTAAGAGGAAGTGTTATGGATCATTATATTGTGGATGTCCATATAACTAAATAGAGGCCCATGACCCAATTAGCTATTATGGTTTTTACCTTAATATTATCTTATATATACTCTATTGTATTCTCTACATTATTATCAATAAACAATACTTTCATTCCCTCAATCTTATATTCACAACACATTGTACATTATGCATTCAATAATTACATAAGTGATAAAAAGCCAGCTCATACTGTACAAGTACAACCTTTTTTCTTCCCTCAATATTTACACTCGTACTACAAGTTTCCATAAATAAATACAAAAATACAATGCACGTGTGGTCAATCTCACCAACTTGAAAAGTCAACCCAACGTATCCCATAAAGACGAGCACTTCCTTCTAGCAAACCCGACCCGTTTGTTCAACAAATCATAAACCACTTCCAAACCTTGCTGCTGGTAGTTACCCAACAACCCGGCTGGCCCACCCGAATCCGGAAAATAACCCGCATTCATCAACGTCATACAACCCACACTCCTTTTTACCTTTTTCCCATCCGTAAACTCGTAAAAATAATTCTTTTTAGGCATCACCACACTCGAATTCCCCCCGAAATGCAACACTAGTTGCGGTACCAACACTTTTTTATTATTTTTACCACCACCGGGCTGATCCGTGTAGTAGCACGGGCTCAGCCCGGTTTTATCCTCAACATCCTCAGCCCTTTTATAACCCGACTTGACCCGTTTCCCAAACTCACCCACAACCGAATTATACAACTCTTCGGGTAACATGGTGTAAGTCGTACCCGAGTCAACCACCATGCCACCGTTACCTTTTCGGTCAATGGTCCTCATATTTAACGGCGCCGTTATTCTTTTTTTACCAACGGTAACACCTTCTAACCCCACGTAGTAATAGTAAGGATGCTTTGTGTTTTCAAGCATAGGAGTGTAGGCAAAGTCATCGGGTTGACTCAGCTGTTTGACTTTGTTTTCATTGTTGACTTGTGGCGAGTCAACGCGTCGGCCCAAAATGAGTGGACTCGGTTGTCGGACTCGGTGAGAGTCAAAAGAGTGAGAAATCAAACAGTAGGAAAACTGAGAAGCCGCGAGCTGAGCCGGAAACGACAAAGCTCCACGGCCAAAGCCGGCTACACCTATCGGCTCGCCAAGCGACTCATGAGCGCAGCCAAACGTAAAGTTTTCAACAGTCAAAGAAGGCGGCGCCGACATGGGTATTTCCAAAACATCTTCGTACAGCTTTCCTACAAAGCTGCCGTCACCGTAAGCGTAGTAGAAAGAAGGACACGTGTAGTTTTGGCACTCAGACATCTCGATGGAGTCCAAGGGACATCTAGACATAGCACAAAGGTGGGAGGAAGGCTGGGACATATGGACAGAAGAGCAGGCACGTGACTGGCATGAGACAGGGGAGGCAGTAGAGGAAGAGAGGCTGTGTGGAGTAGGTGTGGTTTTGGGGTCGGATTTGCCTTCGCACATGATGCAAGTGAAGGGTTTGCATGGGACCCACACGATGTCACTCCCAGTGTCCATATAAAGAGTAACTGTTGTTTTAGGAGAAGAAGAGGAGGAGCCTAAAGAGAAGGACATGGTGTAGTCGCTACCGGGTGAGAGAGCGACTGAGACTTGACGATGTTTGAGGAAACGGTGAGAGGAGTGGGTGGTGGTGGATTTAAGAAGGTGGTGAGTTGAAGAGTTGATCAGTTTTGAGTTTGAAAGAGAATGGGTGAGTGGGAATACAAGTGATGATTTGGACCAACATGTTGTTGTAGTTGATGTTAAACAAATGATGAGAAACAGAGTATGAATGAAAACAGAGCAACGAGAAAGAGGAGCCATTGTTTAATTTGTGATGGAAGTGAATAGGAGCTAGGATGACGGGGTTTTAAAGGAAGGAAGGAAGGGAAGGAAGGTTTATGTGGAACGTTAATTTTGGTACATTCGAATACCATCAACTATGGATAGTGCTACAATCGAGTAGTGTTCGTGTTGACTTATTCGGGTTCGTGTGTTAGCGGGTTACTATAACTTCTACTTAAATATGACCCATTTATTAGTCGTGTCAAGAAAATTAACTCTAACCCACACCTGCATAACATGTGTAACTCATTTTTGACCTGTTGAACATTTTTAAATAAATATGTCAAGTAGTGAATAAGGTTGGTAGTTTGTTGAATTAACTAGTTTAAATGCAAAAATGATATAAGGATTTAAAATATGATAAAAATAACAGACAAATAACTATAGTACAATTTTCTTAGTTATACGCATCAATATCTATGATATAAAAGGTATAATCGTAATTCAATCGTATTTATTATATAACACAATACATTTAATCCACATCAAACATAATAAAAAGACATGTTATGTATTTTATTTTTAGAGTCGTATATATTTAAACTGTTTCACGGGTTGACCTGTTTAATATTTACTCAACCCAAACATGACCCATTTATTAAACGGGTTAGACGAGTTGACCTGTTTTTTACCCAAACCTGTTTATCCTCAACCCAAACCTGTTTAAGTTCGTGTCGTTTATCGTGTCATGTCGAGAATTGACACCCCTAACTACGGAGTATTTTCTTATTATCAATTTAAATTTAAAACACCTACAGCTGGATTATTATAAACTCTTTTTAGACACTTATTTATCCAGTCAAAGTCAACATCCAACAACAACGAGTCTATTCATGTCGATAAAAAAGATAATACATGCATCAATCGAATTAATTACTGTAGAAGATATATCTAGCGGGAAAAGTATAGTCATGCTTGCTCCTTTTGACAATTTCTACATAATAAAGCTTGTGGTATGTTGTTAAGCGTAGCTAATTGGTCTATAATGCTTTTTCTTTCAAAATTTATTAGCATTAACATTTTGTTCAAAAAACTGCTGAAATCAAATTAAAGAAAACGTCTATCAACATCAAATTTATACTTTAGTTCGCTTGTTGTTATCATACCTCAAATTTAACGCATCCCCAAATTATACGGTATATATTTTGAGTTGTACGGTTTGACGCAACGTAGTTACTTATAATATGATTAAGATTTTGGAAGTCAATTACATTCCTTAATTCACAGGTGATACACACATCCCTATATAAAGAAGTAGTCTCAAAAGAAGGAGATAAGACGTACTTCAATCTCAACACATAACAAATTCTTCGCTCACATTTATTTGGTAGATTAATTGCATTAGATAACATTTTTTATTTTTTAAAAGATAAAGCTTTGTGTTATGTTTGTACCTATAAAAAGGTTTTGTGATTTTGTATTTTTTGCTATCCGTATTAAGTTTTGTATTTTCTTAAACAAAAACGAAAGCAATTTTAAATATTAATACTATATAAACAGTTTATTAAAATTATACAAATTACGTCTCTTAGACCAGCCGTAATAGATATTAGACGACCGAGTCTTTGCTGCCTAGGTAGCATGCAAGACGCGTTGTTCTTATTACGGAGGCAAGGGATCACACGTTTTAGATGGCAAATTTGCGAGACTCGGTCGATGCCAAGACTGAGTCGCGTAGTATGTGTTTTTGTGTTTGTGTATGTTTTGATCAGATATATTTGTGTTTAAGTGAGTATCTTTTAGTAGTTAAGTTGATTGTCTTATTATATTAAGTTGATACATTAAGTTGATGGCCCGTTTGGTTGCCTCTTTTGGGATTCGAGTAATACTTTGATTGTAAACTTCAATTGTTTGGTACACCCAAGGAAAGGAATCAAGGTGGGCCAGGCTATAAAATATGATTCCAGTGAATTATAGCATCTTTAGGCGATTCCCAGGAAAAATGTAGGCCCACAATAATTTATTTACACATCTCTTACTTAAATAAATTAATAAAAAAATATATTATCATTATTTTTTTAATTATTTTATTAAATAACTCTTAAAATAAAATAATTTTAATCATTTATTTTCTCTCTCTTCATTTAATTTAAAATCTATACTTTTTTCTCAAACCTTTCCCAATCTTTCAAACCATTCCCAAATCCGAATTCAATTCCAATCCCACTTACGAACCAAACGCACCCTAAGTTGATGACAAAATTATTTTAAGTCGATGACAAAATTATTTATAAAAAAAGAAAACTAAAATATGACGGTAATAAATACGGTATTAAAATCTCTCTATCAGATCGAGTCTTATAAATGACCAAACTTATGAACACAATTTTTGACCGAGTCTTATAAATGACCAAACTTTTTGAACACAATTTGGGAGGAGTTTATACGGACCCTCCCATATGGAAGATTTCGTGGAGCTTTGTGCATTACGAGTTTATACAATATACATCATGATTTGTACATTATCCTTTATTATTACATGACAGGGGTTCTTAATCACATAACTCTTTTAGCAGTGAGGGTTAATGCAGTGATAGGTTATTGGGAATGGATATGAGGTAAATATGCCAGCTCATGCTCCATGGGCATATAGTACACGTGTCATGTGACTGTAAGGTCGTACACCCCAATATGTACCTCTCTTCAGTGGGGCTCATATTTTTGAGTTAACTTCCAGAAGCGTCGCATTCATGCCCACACAATCATCACCCACGTATACATCCTTTCTTTTCCTTCTTCTGCTCGTCGATATGTACCGCTTTTTTTTTTTCCTCTGCGATATGTTATGTTTTTATTCGGGGACGTAGAGGCCACACGGGCGTAATCACAATTCATGCAACCCGGTGGACGTTTTCCAAAAAGGCACAGGCTATTCCCACCCCCTAAAAATACAAAGGGCACTCTCTTACTTTTTTGCATTTTTTTTTATTATTTTTTTGTTTTTTTTATTTAGTTTATATAAAAAAAATATAAACCTGAAAGTGCGGAACAGAAAATATAAAGTTTAATAAGTCAAACGCTTAAAACTGTCAAAAATACGGAACAAAAACTGACAAAAAACTGTGTTATACTGAAAATAAATGAGAGACAAAAGAAATCTAGTACAAAACCCCTTTGATGTGACATCGGAGGGGTTTGTATAGTGTCCCCCTTTCTAAAATGGATTAATTTTTGAGCGTTTTTGTATGGTTATGTTATAAATACCCCCTATTAGGAGAATGTACAACCCGCGAAGCAGACAGTACGACCGCTCGCTGCATCCAATCATTGCACACCCCCTATAGGGGGTCCAGATAACTTGTCCCTTTTGTATTTATGGGTGCTTCTCTCAACAACTAAAAAGATAGCATAACATAAAGTTAAAAAGATAAAATTGCACATACTTAACTTTATAGCTTTCTGCTAAATTGAATAATGGATACAATAATTTTTGGTCCATAAACTTTGGCTTTCTACCTAAAACTTGTCTGCGGTTGTCTTCTAATAACAAGTAAACACCAAATATAATGTATTACTTACTATAAAGTAGGTGGCGCACGAGAAACTAATGGCCACTTTTTATTCTTTGGGCTAATTGCACGAAAGTGTAGGCTGCTTGGCATTTTTTTTTTTTTTTTTTATAGTTTTGTTTAGCCATCTATTTTTTTCCTAGATCGATGTAGCATTGAATTTCATATTTTTGGTGTATCATGTAACCAATTGGGTGTATTATTTGATCGATTTACCCCTCTCCGATTAAATAGAAGTGTAAATTGAAAGGTAAAATGATCAAATAGTACACATAACAGGTCAAACAATAGACCAAAAAGACCGAATTCAAAAGTATGCTACATACACCTAAGAAAAAAAATAGACATCTCCACAAAAGTGCAAAACTATAAAAAATGACAAATAAACAAGACTCATGCAATTAGCCCTTATTCTGTATACATCAAGTAAACCTTTATGTACAAGGATCATTTCATATCGCATTTTAATAGATAAACTTGTATTCGAATTTTGAAGCAAACATTTCATGTTTTTGCCTACTTCAAAGTATAGCAGAAAATTTTTCGGATCAAGACTATTAAGGAAAATTCCCGTAAAATATCAAGACTCATCACCTCAGTCCAAGATATATAAACACGGAAAACAATTTAGTTGCTATTAATTTCTCAAGAGCAAGCGAGTTTAATTTTATGATAACCTTCTGTTAAAAGTATGGTAAGCTTTTATAGCAAAAATAATCTCCAGACCTGAAGCATTCCATCAAGACGTTCAAACTCGGAAAAGGGAAAGGCAATGATAATTGTATTATCTTTCTCATTCCTCACCCGCATAACCCCTAACAAGCATCCCTTTAGGGGTGTGATTCGGGTTGACCCGGTCGGGTTCGGGTCAACTCGGGTCGGGTCAACTCGGGTCAAGGCCCCTAAAAAAATACCCGAACCCGACCCTGTTTGAACTCGGGTCAACTCGGGTCGGGTCAATTCGGGTCTCGGGTCAACTCGGGTCGGGTCAATTCGGGTCGGGTCAACTCGGGTTTGGGGTCAACCCGAGTTTTTGCCTTGTAAATTGTTAGTTTTCTCGGGTCAATCGGGTTCGGGTCGGGTTCGGGTCGGGTCAAGGCTCCTAAAAACATACCCGAACCCGACCTTGTTTAGAACTCGGGTCAATTCGGGTTGACCCGATTGACCCGAATATAAATTCGGGTCAATTCGGGTTGACCCGAATTGACTCGGGTCGGCTCGGGTTCGGGTCGGGTTCGGGTCGGGTCGGCCCGCATAACCCCCTAACAAGCATCCCTTTAGATGTGAGTATAATAATATTTGTATTTCATTTTAAAAATGACATCTACCAAAGAAAAGCATGCCTCATATTTTCATGTGATACCAAAACACAGCTGTATATGACTAGCTTTCAACCTCTTATCAGATTCCTAAAAAAACAAAAAGAAAAAAACAAAATGCAATGGAGATACTACCAACCCCATTAATAGAAGAAAAAACGCAATTGTTCAAGGGAGTCGCTAAAACAATTGTTCAAGGGAGTCGCCATGACCACATGGATAGAAACCGTAAAAAGATAAAAGTATAATATAAGTCAACACTATTCGAACGATATTTTGATGTTTGGTATCATATATTTACACACATACACATATACATTCACTCAATTCTCTATTTTTCTACATGAGCCATATCTGTAGTTTTTATAACCTGAAGTACGAGAGTCGTACAGCCATTATTATAACCTAAAGAACGAAAAAACAAAAACGACAAAATGAAGTGCGCTTTTTTTAAAGAAAAATGCTTGTCCTACAACAGCTCCTTCTGTTTGAACTTCCTAGACATAATAGGATGACAAGTGATCCAGCAAATTCCTACTATTCATATTGTCAAACAATTTCGTCACATATTATGGGCATAGAGTAAAAAAGGTAACTAGAAACAAGTTTCGGAAAGATACAAAAATGCTAAAGTATATATGAAAGGGTATGGGGTCAAGAGACAAAGAATATGATCGGCATGTATCTATCAAAAAAGAAGGATAGTTGTTGGCTAGTCTACATGCATTTAAAACCAATCCTTTTCCAAGCATTTGCTGGCAAAACCACCCAAACAATCATTTGCTTGCCTTCCCGGCATATTATTAATCTATTTTTCTATCAACCTAATCATTTGTGCACCAAACTATCACTACAATACATCAAAAGTACTATTATATAACGTTTGTTGGTAGATTTGTGGAACTGTATAATATTATCCTATTTTAAGGTTGTATCTAGTTCTTATTTTGCTCCAAAATAAATTGCGAATGCTACATAAACAAAATCGCAGCAAAAGTTGAAAACCATTCGCTTTTGCTCAAGTGAAGTTTCTTGACACTAAATAAAAATTATAAAGTTGCAATGCTACCCCTAAAGGATACTTGCCCGAAAAATCATACACCCATATAATTGCTAACTAAAAAAGGTGGTGACCACAAGTCCATACATGAAGTCAACTATATGCGAATAATGTCGTTTTCCTAATGTCTTTTATTTATTTTCTAGTAGTATCAAACAAAACCTTCACCTAATGACAATGTATCCACCACGTAATACAAAACTTGTGTCCCTCCCTTCATGACCATACACATACACCCCTGAAAGCGATATTTTTACATTCAATTGGTCTTTTGAAATGCAGATATCATCTTCCATATTTTACTATCTTTTCAATAATCGATGGCCATATTTCCTAACATAAGATAAATCACATTTTAACAACAACAAGCAAACATGCTAACATCCAATTATTCTACAGTATTTGGGATTCGCCAGTTGAGAGTTAACAGTAAAGTGCTACACCACGGTTAAAACTAACAGCCTATTTACCAGCAAAAAGTAAGACCAAAAAAGGGATTCTGCATCTAGTTTTAATATGGAACGCGACCCATGACCCATAGGCAGAGAGAAATATAGTGCAAACACTTTGTGGTGCATATGCAATACATACTCTACTATCTCATTTAGAAACTAAAGGTTACCAAGAAAAAAAGGACCAACACATTTGTGAACAAATATCGGTATGAGCTGTAATTGGGTGAAAATACACAACATGCATGTGATGCTCGGTGGCACTAAAGCTGGAAGAACACAACCCTACCACAAAATGCAACACAAGAATTGCTAAGGCCAAAGTATCCACATATTATACATGTATGAATACAAACAAAAGTTCCTAAAGGGAAAATGATCACGTTTTCATGACCAGAAAAGAAGCAATGTAACCAGAAAAAGACACTAGGATGTGTACACCCTATACGGTAGCCCATCTGTGTCAACATCAAAGGAGCTAACTATAAATGTATTGCAAGCAGTACAACACTAAAATATGCATGAGCTGTCCTTAGGTGCACACACACTACACATGTGATACTTTGTGGTATTAAGGCTAGACGAACTTAAGCCTACCTGCACATATGGTAAAAATCCATACTTGATCTCTTATCATATCAGAGGGAAAAACTTAGATGTTGGCCTTAGGAGTAGGCTACAGCCTATCGGTAAAGGTTAAATGTCACTAACCAAATAAAGATAATGTTTTATTCATCACGATTAACATGCATAATAGACTTTTTCTATAATTCAGCTATAACACAAAGGTTGATGTTTACCCATGGACTCAATTCAAGTAAATAAAGTGATACAAAAGTATCAGACCATTTAGCACCTATATATGTTAGAATCACCCAGCCAGGTTTGCTTAATTAAATGGATGTTGTTCAAGCTAATTTGTCGGATCTGAGTTTGAATTCTACGAGTCATCTGCATACTGCTTAGTAAAACACAAGGGAGTATTAATAAGCTTACACCAAAAGTTTCATCCCCTTGCATGCAGACTGAAGGTTCTTTGGAAAAGGGAGCAAATGTATCTTCAAAACAAAGGTTATGAGACCAAGTTCCACTAGAATTAAACTGACATAAGAGATTGGAAGTACAACTAATATTCGAGAAGTGCATTAATGTTTAACTATTGGGATCTCCCATGTGATATTGTATATAAGAACTTGCTTTTTCTACAATATCTCTCTCTTTTCTTCATCTCCGTAATCTGATTGATTGTTTTCATTTTAGTTGCTGTCTAGAAAAAGTTTCACTCTAAACTACGAACTCCTTTCTATTCCAAGCCTAGCTTACATAGCAGAGCAAAAGCGATTCCTTGTATCTATCGTCCGAGTTAGATTAGGCCACTAACAAAGTGTTTGTTTCTGTTTACTTAAGGCATTGCCCGTGATAGTCAAAATGAAACTATATATTCAACTTCCATGCATTTAAAACCAATCCTTTTCCAAGCATTTGCTGGCAAAACCACCCAAACAATCATTTGCTTGCCCTTCCCGTCATATTATTAATCTATTTTTCTATCAACGCAATCATTTGTGCACCAAACTATCACTACAATACATCAAAAGTACTATTATATAACGTTTATTGGTAGATTTGTGGAACTGTATAATATTATCCTATATTAAAGTTGTATCAAGTTCTGAATTTGAATGTCTCTTCACTCTTGAGAGATTACTAAATGAACTGTTGAAAATAACTTTTAAAACTTCTTTTTTTACTCCAAAATAAGTTGCGAATGCTGCATAAACAAAATCGCAGCAAAACTTTAAAACCCCTCGCTTTAGCTCAAGTGAAGATTTTTGACGCTAAAAAAAGATTATAAAGTTGCAATGCTACCCCTAAAGGATACTTGACCGAAAAATCATACACCCATTGACCCATATAATTGCTAACTAAAAAAGGTGATGACCACAAGTCCATACATGAAGTCAACTATATGCGAACAATGTCATTTTCCTAATGGTTTGTCTTTTACTTATTTTCTAGTAGTATCTAACAAAGCCTTCACCCGACAATGCATCCACCACGTAATACAAAACTTGTCCCCCTCCCTTCATGACCATACACATACACCCCCGAAAAGCGATATTTTTACATTCAATTTGTCTTTTGAAATGCATATATCATCTTCCATATTCTACCATCTTTTCAATAATCGATGACCTTATTTCCTAACATAAGATAAATCACATTTTAACACCAGCAAAAAAACATGCTTGCATCTAATTATTCTATTTGGGATTCACCTGTTGAGAGTTAATTTTGAAGTGCTACACCAGTGTTATAACTAACAACCTATTTACCTGCAAAAACTATGACCAAAAAGGGCCTCTGCGTCTAATTTTAATCTCGAACGCAACCCATGACCCATATGCTGAGAGAAATACAGTGCAAACGTTAACCTTTTAAGGGGCATATGCAATACATATTTTACTATCTCATTTAGAAACTAAAGGTTTCCAAGAAAAAAAGGACCAACACATTTGTGACCAAATATCGGTATGAGCTGTAATTGGGTGAAAATACACACCATGCATGTGATGCTTGGTGGCATTAAAGCTGGAAGAACACAACCCTACCATGAAATGCAAGGCAAGAATTGCTAAGGCCAAAGTATCCACATATACATGCATGAATACAAACAAAAGTTCCTAAAGGGAAAATGATCACGTTTTCATGACCAAAAAAAAAAAAAGCAATGCAACCAGAAAAAGAAACTAGGATGTTTACACCCTATATGGTAGCCCATCTGTGTTAACATCAAAGAAGCTAACTATAAATGAATTGCAAGCAGTACAACACTAAAATGTGCATGAGCTGTCCTTAGGTGCAACACACACTATACATGTGATACTTTGTGGTAATAGGGCTAGACGAACACAAGCCAACCTGCACATATGGTAAATATACATACTTGATCTCTTAACATATCAGAATCCCAACTGGAAATAACTTTGGTGCTGGCCTTAGTAGTAGGCCACAGCCTATCGGTAACGGTTAAATGTCAGATGTTTTATTCATCATGATTAACATGCATTACGACTTTTTTTTTTTTTAATTTTTTTTTATAATTAACTATAACACAAAGGTTGATGTTAACCCATGGACATGATTGAAGGGAAGAAAGTGATACAAAAGTATCAGACCATTTAGCACCTATATATGTCAGAATCACCCAGTTAGGTTTGCTTAATTAATTGGATGTTGTTCAAGCTTATTTGTCTGATCTGAGTTTGAATTATATGTGTCATGTGCATAGTGCTTAGTAAAACACAAGGGAAAATTAATAAGCTTACACCAAAAGTTTCATCCCCTTGCATGCAGACTAAAGGTTCTTTGGAAAAGGGAGCAAATGTATCTTCAAAACAAAGGTTATGAGACCAAGTTCCACTAGAATCAAACTGACATTAGAAATTTGAAGTACAACGAATATTCGAGAAGTGCATTTATGTTTAGCTATTGGGATCTCCCATGTGATATTGTATATAGGAACTTGCTTTTTCTAGAATATATCTCTCTTTTCTTCATCTCCGTAATGTGATTGCTTGTTTTCATTTCAGTTGCTGTCTAGTAAAAGTTTCACTCTAAACTACGAACTCCTTTCTATTCCAAGCCTAGCTTACATAGCAGAGCAAAACCGATTCCTTGTATCTATCGTCCGAGTTAGATTAGGCCACTAACAGAGTGTTTGTTTCTGTTTACAGAGGACATTGCCCGTGATAGTCAAAATGGATCATCATAGCAGATGCAAAGCATCAGTCATTATAGGCGCCTTAGAGGGACCAGTATATTAAACTTCTAACCATGTGAGTTCATCAAGATGGATAATCATATTAACTATATGCCTATGTGAAATAACTTCAATCCAACTATTGACAGGTATTGTGGCCATGATCCTTTCAATGGAGGCATGCAAATCAATTCAGATAAAGATACACATATGTATGTACTATTGTCTATGGCCATGATCCTTTCAAAGGAGGCATTTGTATGTATTATGACCAATAAATAGATAAGATGATTCATATAACTGATTATTAGCGGTGGAGGACCTGTGAATAACTTGCTAGTGACGTAGAGTTAAATTACGGCTTCAATCTTTCCAACAGTTTCCGGGCTTCAATAAATCCACCTAGCGGTCCCAAAGATGAGTACTTCACCCTTTTCCACCTGAATTGAGTTTTAGAGAGGTTAAACTGGTTGTTTGCAAACTTGTTTATTTTGGAAAGTTTTAACCATCAGAAGAAGAAAAAAAAAAAAAAAAAAAAATCATATATGATGATGAAAGAAAATGTGCAGACCTGGGTGAATACGGAAGTGCCAAACGGTGCAGATGGAGATGGTTTACGCTGTTGAAGGGAGGCTGATGAAAACCAAATCTGGTTCAAATATAATGATCAGCAAGATTAATGCATGCAGAAAAAGGATAATACAGCTTCTTTCTTTCAAATCAGCTAATTAGTAATTTGTCTGATTAGATTAATAAGGTTGAGAAGATGTCCGTCATTTTAGCAGTAAGCAAGTTAAACAAAACCTATAATCTTGTAGACATGAAATAGAGAAAGTGTTGCCATTGAGACAGTTAGCCAAGTTTCATGAAATGTCGTGGTTATCTAGGCATCCGTAAAGTGCAGCATCTCAAAGTAAATCAAACATGCTAATTGATGAAATTGTACCTGTAGTGAGTAGAATTAGGTGCATCTCTTGTCAGCAGCATCTGGCCGACATCTAGCATGTGACTGACTGGAGATTAAGATAACTGGAATCAACCAGTGAGATAAATTTAGAGTTTATGGGTTTGTAAATGAGGAAGAGTAATATACCCAAAGAGTAGTCTTGTGTCCGCCGTTGAAGGTCCTTGACGGTGGCAATGTGCTCCACGGGAATCACCAAGTAATGCCTATCAACGTATCCATCCATCCATTGGGTCAATTTATATCACAATCAAAACCTCAGTAATGACGGGATTTATGTATAAGAATGCAGGAGGCAGACTAGTACATAATGCAAGCAAAGAGACTTAAATACCCTGTTAATCATCTGCGTTGATTTATGTCATTTGGAAATTTGGACTTGGTAGCACTAGAAGTAGTATGGTTGTGACCAAGATGTAGAATTAGCTATTTGGGTATGTTATAAAATTAAGAATGGATGGTTTAGGCATGCAGGGGATAAATGTCAGTTAAGAAGCAATCAGCCGAAACGCGTCGGTGTGGGCAAAAGATCTCTGCTGTTTACTAATAAGTCCTAACTGATATACTACCAATCCGCAAAGTTCATAGGTGCTAGTTTTAGAAATGAGACAAGATGAAATGAAACCAACAAACCTAAAGGCGGAAGGATTAATGTCTTGAAAAGCAACAACCTTGTCATCCTGCAATTACCCTTAATTAGTAATTAACAAGAAATTAAAATTTGCATCTTTTTTTTTTTTTAAGGAAGATGAGATAAACGAAGACTAACCCTGTGAAGGAGCTTAGTAGAGGTATCGTTGGAAATTATCTGGGAGCAGAAGATACATGATACTGACATTCTCCTCCTCCTCCTCCTATGATCGATCGGAGAAGAAAGAGTGGGTTTGTTTAGTTTAGGGCATTCATCTTCCAACTTTATTCAATTCCACCCCTCCTACTATCAACATTTGGATAAGCCCAACCCAATATATAAGCATTCTCAGGCCGCACCGGGGAAGATCTCTCGGTGTCCAGTGTACACGTAGACAGCTGTCATCCAACTTTCACCTAACGGTTAAGATATGGTACCTAACGCCTGACAGTAGAAAACACACGACCAAGACATGGAGCAAACATGATCACATGCGAACCTTACTGAGCCAATGAAAGAATGCCACTTGTCATTCTTGTTTGTCCATCAGATGATTAACACGTGACCTATTTACAACCTTTGATCATCCAGGTAGGGTTTACCCCAAAATCCTAGATACCTCCCTATAAATAAAGAGATATCATACACAAGGAAAGGGATAACTCTTTTTACAATCTCACACACTTATTCACACACAGTGAATACACACACTTGGTTCATTTAAGTGTTACCCTAGCTTTTGATTCTCAATCATCTCTGGGGGTTCTTGTCGTTCTAAATAAGAAACCAAACAACATAATCATCCCAATCCATTCATAATCACGTTTTACATATCATACGTTAACACATACTATGTTACAGATCTTTGTCAGTTGATAGTGTATCAATATTAGCAGTCCAAGCCCA
Organism: Artemisia tridentata subsp. tridentata; assembly: GCA_021014915.2. Taxonomy (NCBI): domain Eukaryota; kingdom Viridiplantae; phylum Streptophyta; class Magnoliopsida; order Asterales; family Asteraceae; genus Artemisia; species Artemisia tridentata. Next base: position 336,268,848 of record CP139501.1, read on the forward strand.
CTGAACACGCTCGAATAAAGCCCATTACCAAGGCCCATCAACAAACACTTGATGAAAGACGGACTTAAATCCTGGGCCACGCAAGGCCTTGTAAATCGTCTCAGATAAAACTAAGCACGCTAGTACTACTGCTCCCCAACTGTCACTAGCGGTTAAGATGTGCCATCTGACACTGTGCAGTAGGGACGCACAACAAGCACGACTTTATACGAGCCAAGGAGCGCACAACACCTGTCCTCATTGTCTGCTCTCGAATGATCAACATCTGGCTCTCTAGCAGTCATTGATCCCCAAAGAGTTTATCTCTAAACGCTACAAGCCTTTTTATAAAAGAAGAGCAACACACACAACGTAAACAATAAGTTTTATGGTTTGTTTTAGCAAAAATAAGCATACAAAAATGTTTGTAAGAAAAAAATATGAATAGTAAAAACATGAGGGGTAAATAGAAAAATATGGAAAGGGGCTAAAGTAACCCGGCCGCCGATCAAATGGAATAATACTACAGTAGTATGCTGCGTTGTGGTAAACAATTACAATTACTCAAACGACTAACAAATCCTAATTGGTAGGACAATGAGCTCTGCTAGTACTAGTGGTAGTGGTGTTATGTTCCAACTGAAAGTCGACCCACTCACTGGTAACTCCGAGTGGATTGTCATTCAAGAACAAGATGAACTAGCTAATTCTAATAAGCAGCAAATGTTGCTGGCTAATACTTCCTACCTTGACATGCTTAATGACAACCCCAGAAACACAGCTTATCGTAATGCCATTGATTCCACTCTTTCCCTTAATCATTATACTCATGTTCTCGATATTGGGTCGGTAACTTCTCTTGTTTCTTATGTTATTAACCCCTGCTGCTATTATTTATGTTCGGGCTTATTGCTTATTTGGTTTTCGGCGTATGTTTCATTTTGCGTGGCTTATTTTGAAACATTTCGGCTTATATAAGCTTATCATGTCATAACAAGCTACAAAAAGTGAGCTTATGATATATAAGCCCAATACCAAATAAGCCATAAGCCGGCTATATAAGCCCAAACAAACACCCCCTAAAGTGAGCTTATGAAACATAAACCGAAAACCACTTAAGCAATAAGCGCGCTATATAAGCTTAAACAAACACCCTTTCACTACGACTACTATTCATTTTTTTCTGTCCCTGTAGGTCTGGAACCGGCTTGCTATCCATGATGGCTGCACGCGCTATGGGCATATCCTCCTCCTCCTCATCGTCACAGACTAGAGGGACGGTAACAGCATGTGAATCATACCTTCCTATGCTCAAATTGATGAAGAAGGTTTTACGTGCCAATAACATGGATGGCAAGATACGTCTTTTTAATAAAAGATCAGATGAACTGCAAGTTGGCGTTGACATGCCTTCCCGTGCCGATGTTCTAGTCAGGATACTCCTTTTACTTCCTTCCTTCACACTCCTTTATTTCAATTAAGAATGCTTACTTAATTAGATATACATTTCAAGTGTAGGTTAGTGAAATACTTGACTCGGAACTCCTAGGTGAAGGCCTCATCCCTACCCTTCAACATGCACATGATAACCTTCTCGTCCAAGGTTATAAAACCGTACCTTACAAAGCAACTACCTATGGCCAGGTCACTTTTTTTCTAATGAATGTTTGTAAATTTCATCAAAAATTGAGACTAACCTTCTGAATGTTTTAATTCTTTCCAGCTGGTTGAAAGCACACATCTATGGAAGCTGCACGATCTGTTTAGCAATGAGGCAAATGTAGCAGATGGAATTCGTCTTGTTCCAGAGGGAAAAGAGAGTATTTTACGAGTCAAACAACAGCAGTTTGCTATGCATTGTGATGCGATGAGTGAAGAAATCCAACTGGTATATATGAAAACATAAGTTATCTTTATTAATTTCTACGTTGGAAGTTTATTTTTCTACTCTGTGTCATATTTATCCAGCTGTCAGAACCTTTCAAAATATTTGAATTTGACTTTTCGAAACGGCCAGACAGTCATGGAGAAACCCAGCTGCACGTAAAGGCAACTAATGATGGTACAGTTCATGCGGTAGTTTCGTGGTATGTTATACTGGAGGTTCCAACAGTGATTTTCTATCAAAAAATGGTAAATAGATGCTTGTGTATATCCATTTTCTTATTTAGTTTGCCTTTCAATAATTATCTTTAGGTGGGTACTTCAGCTTGACGAAGAAGCGAAGATTTTCTATTCCACAGCCCCTAAATGGATAACTAGTCCGTTTCAGCACTATGGATTACCATCTTCATATTCTTGTAAGTTTACGTATTTTCTTTGTTATCATGTATGACAATTATGTTAAAGCCTATGTAGCTAAACGAATTATAATCAAATGCATAATTTTTTCTAAAATAAACTGTAGGTAATAGGGATTGGTGTGATCACTGGAAACAATGTGTCTGGTTCAGCAAAGGGAAAGGTTTGCCAGTGTCCAAAGATGAGGATGTTTGTATGGATGCTACACATACGGAAATTAACATCTCATACGAATTTAAGGCTCAGTCGCAGATATCGGAGGCAGATCATCATGATTCTAGACCTCAAGACTCGCATATAAATCTTTCCCCTGAAAGAATTGCAATCTATGGAGATAAATACTGGAGGCGTTCCATGCTAGATGCCATAAACTATGCTGTACTCTTCTCTCTCTCCCATCAAAAGTATAGATGTTCACACACATGATGTTGGTGGATTCTAACAAGAGTTCATCTTATTGCAGTTGAAAGAGAGAGACTCTCCTTTGTGTGTTATTGCAGATGATAGTGTTTTCTTAACAGTCGCAGTTGCTTATCTTTCCAAGACATCCCGCATAATATCACTGTTTCCTGGTCTGCGGGAGAAGGGTGCCCAATACTTGCAAACTGTGGCTGATGAAAATGGTTACTCAATGGATCGATTAGATGTTATAAACGCGAATAAACAACAATGGACCACGAACGATACTCATCAAAAGAAGGTTAGTGCTCTTAATCCAGCCTCTTCACAGTTTGAATATGTGCTTCTGCTGAGTGTACTGACTTATGATACTCATCAAAAGTTTACGCTTGGCGTTTGCTTGAGTCGTATATTACATCAAGTATAAATGAGTAGATGTGTGGTTGTTCATTACTGTAACAATTTTGACCTCTCCTTTTCTCTTATTGTCATATGTACAGGTTGATCTCTTGATAGCAGAGCCATTTTACTTTGGTGCTGAGGGGATGCTTCCTTGGCAGGGCCTGCAGTTCTGGTAAATATGGAATTCTATTACCCATGTAGTATATTTCAGCAGTTAGTTTTCATACACTAAAATGAAAGAGGATTTTGCATGCTTTCGTTCGAATAGTAAGAAAAATCCCAGAATAGATAGTTCTCATGTAGGACCCCCTATTTTGAGACATGGCTTTCACAAATACTGTTTAATGTGCATAGTGTTATTAAGTAGTTTGTGTACATTACTCTGTTTTTTTGGGTAGATAGGTGCTACCATACAGTAACAGTAAGGTCTTAGAGGATGATTAAATGTGATTAAACTGAATCAGTTTAGAGTATTTAGCAAAAACTTATCATGATTATGATTTTCTCATTATATTGGGTCAAAATAATCAGATTTGGAGCAGCTGTAACCTGTAAGAAATTACTAAGATGAAGGAAAAAGTACATATTTATCCACAACTGTAAGCAACTAAGATCTTATTATTTGTTCTGATTCTTAAAGTTGGTAAAAATGCACATATGAGTTGTGGCCCATTTTTGTGCTAAACGAAAGATAATCTCACTGTGACTTAAATGACCCATAGCCTTTCTGTTAGATCATTGAAATCATTATTAGAGATTTTTTACTTAAATCAGTGTTTCTAATTTTGAAATGGTTTGTAGGAGTAAAAGAACGATGCTTGATTCCATCTTATCCGAAGACGTGTGCATAATGCCTTGTAAAGGAATTCTGAAGGCTTGTGCAATGTCTCTCCCGGTAAGCGAGTTTGAATCTGCTGATGTAATGTATTTTCCATCCGTTCAAGAGGGGTAAAACATTATTCTTTTATTACCTTATTGAAAAAGAGAGTTAGAAATTTTTAACTACTGCTTGTACAACTGTGTCATAATCACAACAGTTCTTATAAAACTATTTGTAAATTTTGTTTAATTTTGAGCTTCATTGCCTGATGGAAGTGAAACTGTAGGATCTTTGGAGAAGTCGTCGTGCCCTAGAAAACATTGAAGGCTTTGATCACACGATGGTCAACTCTACATTAGGAGCATGTGGTGGTTTATCATCGTCAAGTGAAAGCCCTTGTTTGCCCTTTTTTATTTGGCAATGCGGAGATATTGAGGTAAGTTGTATACTTGTATTCTTTAACCACAAAATAATCATTTTTCTGTAATTTTGTACTGCTGAACCAATTTGTGTTTTTCAGAAACTAAGTGATGAGTGCACAATTATGGAGTTTGATTTGTTAAAACCATTGAGTTCATGCCAAGGGAAAGCCAAGGTAGCAACTTTTCTCTTCATTGTCCTTGGTTTAGGTCTATAAGAACATTAGTAAAGAAACCGTGTTACAGGTTGAGTTCACAGAGGCAGGAGTGTGCCATGGCTTTGCACTTTGGATAGATTGGGCGATGGATTCAACTAACAACATCTTGATGTCAACTGGACCAGGTCTGATTTACATTTGTAATTTTGTATTGACTTGCATGTTGTATGAGTATACTGGAGTCAAAATTTTCACATATTTATCCATGTCTTTAAGGTTCAGGAAAGTTAGGTAGTAATTTTTATGTTTATCTTTAAAACCCGTTCTGCTGTAGCAGCTCCTTACCTATTCAAAATCCAATTTATTTCAGCCTGAAAAAGAAAAACAGGAAAAAGAATTAGATTTGCCTAATAATGTAAACTGGATTATTTCCATTTGAGTCGCAATAATCAGTTTTTGCAGCTCATCCTAACAACTCTTAAATAATAAGTATACATTATTATCAGCAAGTACGAAATGTCTTGTGCGCAAACATAACTCAGTAAGTTGAGACATGTGTTTTGATTAGATCACCGGTATTGGAAGCAAGGTGTGAAACTTCTCGGGGAGCCATTGATGGTTGGGAAAAACGTGTCGGGTATATGTTCGACAGTTATTGAAGCGTCTTTTGATGCATCCAGTGGAGAGCTTTCAGTCAAAAACAGATTATGCTAAAGAGCTTGTCAAGAAATCGATGCATTGGGATTTCATGGTTGATGTTGTAAGATGATGATGCTTCGGAACTTTCTAATCTTGTAATTTGAATTATGGGCCTGAAGAAACTATCTATTTAACTGTCTTTTTACAAAGAAATGCATCTAAACTCATCAAATTGTTTACCTATACAAAGATCAGTTTAACTACATTTTCTTAGGCTATGTTTGGTAAAAGTAGCAGTAGCAGTAGCTGTGAGCAACCGCTTCTTTGCCAAACGAACAATAAAAATAAAAAAGCTCATTGCCCACCGCTTATCGCCTCAAAAAACTTCAAAAAGCTCCGCGCCAAACATAGCCTTATTATCCATTCAAACTCTTTGACATTTCATAAAGCTTGTTTTGGGTTAGAAAAACTCAAAAAGAAAGTAAAAGAAGGCTTTCCAATATTTGACCGAATCTAAGATGTTGACCAGTGTTAGCCTGGTTGATAGTTTTTGTAGTTGTAATAGATTTGTGATTAAAATATTTTCATTTTTTACTAAGGGAAAAAAATAAAAAATAAATAAATAAAAAAAATAATCAATAACAGTATATATATACAGTAGAGTAGTTTGTAATAATGTTGCTTTTTGATTTTCCAAAACGTTGGGTCCTAGTCTATGGCTTTTCTTTTTCTTGTTCTGTTACGCATCCCTTTATTAAAGGAACAAATTATTAAGAAAACATTCTGTAATAAAATACTAGTATCACATTATATATTAGTTTGAGTAACTAGTAAGTAAGTATCTTCAGTGTGTAAAAAGTGGTCAAAAATATATAATATTTGAATAAAAGTTCACTACATGCTCCACCTTTGGACATCCTTTAATAAGTTACTTAGATCGATTTGACCAAAAAAGTTTAAGGTGAGCTAGATCGGTCCATCATGGTTTATTTTACAGTTTTGGAGCGTTAAACATGAAATCAATGAGATTGGTTTGCAAAAATGTAGAAGCAAAATGAAGGGTTTAAGCAAGATCTAGGCAACGCGTACACATAATTTCTTGGTGATCTATAATGGATTGGACGAAACAGATTGAGGTAGGGCCAACTAACGAGGATAAGTTACAATCAAGCTACAAAGCAACATTATCGCTGCTCATGGGTTTGACAACTATATATTTGTCTCCATATATTATGCACGTCAAAATGTTCCATGTCATGCTACTGTTTTAACATCAAAATAACCAATCATCTTAATTATGTCACGTCACAAAATGTATCCTCTTCCTTCTTCTAAAACTTCCAAAACCTTCAAGCAAAAGAAAACTCATTGTTAGCTTATAAAGATATATGTAAGATAAACAAACATGATGCATGTTTGCTATCATGTTTCTCCGTGATTGAAAAAATAATTCTATTGCAAAAAGTTAACATTTTTTTTTCCAAACATAATACAAGATTTTTTTTTTTTTTTTTTTTTTGCTAAAGGTAAAATATATTAATCTCCAAACATAGTACAAGATAAGTAAAAGATACACCACTGTATTAGACATGTCCCAATCAGTATTCAAAAACTAAGAACATACATCCAATATCTGACAAAGCTAGATACTATCTCAGATACAACTGAACTCTGATAGGCAAGAAACAGAGCACATCAGATTATGTACAGCTTCATCCAAGCACAATTTAGAATTTGTATTCACCTTAATAGCATCATACCATCTAACTACATTTCCACCACACCCTCCCACCAAGATCATTCAGCCAGCATCCACAATAATGAAGGTAGGAAAGGGTGAGTGGCATCGTTAGGAATCCATAACCACTCCAAGTCAAGGGCTATACCAGATGAGGTACATTTCCATCTCTAGAATGGCTTCACTCATCTGGGAACACACACCTTGAGGGAGGACCAACCATTCCTCCTGTGGGAATGTAATGAATGGACCATGAAGCATCATCTTTCACCACTCTCAATTCCATCCAACTTACATTCCCCTCCTAGATCAGCTACCCTCCATAATAGGGAACCTACTTTATGCATGCTTAACTGTCCAAAAACAAGAGGTATTCAACTATAAGCATCAATTCTACTCCAGACCAATTAATGTTATATTGAATCACCAATGTTTGGGACAGACAACATTCAAGTTACAAGGCCATCCATTATGCTGATCTGATGACTTCTCAATCTTTTGTAAGTGATAAAAGATGAGAAATTGGTTAATAACCATTTATAATTGCAGGTATCATGAGAATCACCTCTGCTCTTAGCTCAACTGATTGAAAAACAGTTGTACCAAACACCCAGAACTGCTTATTCTCAGCAAAATTCAGTTGTGAGATTGCAGCATTTGTAAATCAATATCCCATTTCTTATAAGTTTGAACCACAACCTTTGTTTTCTTCACATTAAGACTAATAAGCTTCCATTTAATCTCCTCTTTAACAGCTTAAGTGAGGGTATTTTCATCTCTTTTCACATCTTTGAAGAGTCTTAAGTTCCTTTCATACCATACATTGTAAACACAGGCAGCAGTTCCTATCTTGCTCATTATGCTTTTGATGTTATTCTTACAATTAATTGCTAGCATGATACCAATAATGCCATCCTAATCCTCATTTGCTTTATCCATATAAAACAACCCTTTCAAATTAGTCAAAATCTTCTTAGAATAAGGACACTGGAAGAATAAATGTTGAACTGAATCATTGCATTGCCCACATAAAGTACACATAAGGTTTAGCCCAGTATTCCATTTTGCCATTCTGTCTTTTGTTTGAAGCCTTTTATGCAGAGCAAGCCACATTATAAAAGTGTGTATAGGAGGACATTGGGAGAACCATATCACTTTGTGCCATTGTGTAATAGGATAGTTGACTTTCATATCTACCCAAACATCCTTTATTTTGAAGCCTGTGATCTTGTCCTTCTTTGTTTTCCAAACCACTTTATCATGTATATCAGTAAGGGTAGGTATGTTAAATAATGAAAGCTCAGGGAATTTAACATACCACTCATCAGGCCATCTCCAACCACCATTCTCAATAAGATCAGCAACTTTGTCATTGTCACTTAACCTTGCATCATAAATGTCCCTTTTTGAAATAAACTGTGATAAAGGGCCATTTTTATGCCAAGTATCATGCCAAACTGAAGTCATTTTGCCATTGCCAATGATATGAAACACATGAGGTCTCATCTTGTTCCTAAGAGCCATAAGGTTTTTCCACCCCTAAATGTCTCCATCATCAACAGTAACATCCCAAACACTCCTTCCCTTCAGTTTACCCTATTCACCCACTGTGCCCACATATTCTGTTTTTGTTCAACAATTTTCCAAATGTGTTTCATGAGAAGTACCTCATTACATTCACTAAGAGGTTTTATAAAACCTAACCCTCCTTGGTCTTTAGGTCTGCACATAATTTTCCATGCTATTTTTGCCCTCCCATTACTGTTATTCCAAAGAAATCCTTTCAAGATTTTATCAATTTCACTAACCACTCTATTTGGTAATAAGTAAAAAGAAGCCCAATAGTTTTGCATTGCTGTGAGAACAGATGATATTAGCTGAATGATGAAGCGAAAAGTGTACCGCTTTTAGGGGGTCATTTAAGCCCTAAATCGTATTTATTTGATCAAATATTACCCTAAATCGTTCCTTTTGTCATTTTAGGTACTTTGAAGAAGAAATCTGGAAAAGGAAGCATTTTGGACGTTTTTGGAGCATAAAAGTGAAGAAAACGACAAAGTCTCAAAATCGGCTGGAAAAGTACCTTTGACGGCGTCAGGGATTGTTCTAGACGGCGTCATGGCTTGGCAAAAGAGGTGGATATGAAAAATACACGTGACGCGCCAGAGAGTTTTGCAATGGAAAGTCTGACGGCGTCACCCTTTAAGATGATCAAGGCCATCACGGTTTAAGTTAAAGAGAGACGGCGTCAAGCTCATTTCTGACGGCGTCAACCTTTGATAGGCCAGAGCGGATTTTGGAGGACTAAAGAGGGACGGCGTCAGGAAGGCCATCCGGGAACCCTAGACACGGCGAGGTGACGGCGTCAAGATCTATAACGTGACGCCGTCAGCCCCTAAACTCTATATATAGTTTTGCAATTTTTTGTCATTAGTGTGCAACTTTGTGAGGAGAAACCCTAAGACGAATTTCTGCCATTTTTAAGGGTTTTCATACCCTTGGATCTCCCATGTTTAATTGAAGATAAGTATTCATTTAATCAATCAATATGTCTATGTGTTGTTTGATTATATCTTGTTCTTGTCTTTTGATTAACATGCTAGGCTAGATTTATCTTGTGTTTGCTTAGATCTAATGAAACCTAACTATTGATTATTGGTTATTAGTGTGTTATTAATTGTATTGGGTGATTGTTCATCGATGTTAGGCTTAAGAAAACTGGCTAACTTCCTATACGGTAACTTGCTTGAACGTCTTAAGAAACATGAACCAATGCGTACTAAGGTTTTTATGGTTGTATTTAATGCATGAGCGAATTCTAGTGATCCCATGTTAGGAGCTTCTTAGCCGGTTCAACATAGGAGTGAAGTAGGAGCTTGTAGAGTTGGGGAAGTACGTACGCCACCCCACGAATGGTATTAAGGAATACACCCGTCATCCACGCGACTAATACACACTAATTAACCGGTAAAAGATAGTTAGGGAGTAAGGAAATCTAAGTAAACACATTTCTCTACACATAAGTTTCACGACCTTTTCATTTTCTGTTATTTTATTTTATTTGCATTTGGAGTGATTTGGGTTAGTTGACTAGCAACTAATTCCGCCCACTCCTTCAAACCCGAGATTTTACTTGCTTTCATAAAATCATAAAAATACAAAAAGAATCTTCCCTCACCCTTAGACCTATTAGAGTAGTTTTTCAATCCTAACGACACTATTCCCTGTGGAGAACGATCAATCCCCCGTACTTACCACTACACTATACTACCTCGGTCAGGTACACTGCCTGGTGGGGTTGTAAGCCTCTTGAGATCCCTCGAGAGGTAAAACCTGTTGTAAGGTCGCAAAACCACGCATCAAGTTTTTGGCGCCGCTGCCGGGGAATAGTTATTGTTTAGGTTGAATTTTTATTTTATTAGGTCTATTCACTAGATTCCTTTCTAGTGAGATTTTTATTTTATTTTTCTAGATTTTCTTTAGTCTATTTTTTTTCTTCGTGTCTTTGTTCGTAACCATTACCTCTGACATCATGGAAGGTGGTAATATCCTTGATCCCAACAACCCACCACCACAACAACACCCACCTCCTAGAGCCCGTACCTTAGAAGACTACTCCCGTCCTAGCCACCATGGCTATCAAAACACCATTGAGCTCACTCAAGGAGCCAATGTCACTCCCTTGCGATCCGACACCATCTGGTTGGTGCAAAGCGGATGCGCATTCCATGGACTTCGTTCCGAAGATCCTAATCAACATCTTAAGGACTTTCTCAAGATCGTTGATTCCATAGACCTTGATGTTGCCACTCGAGAGACGACCCGACTGCGTCTCTTTCAATTCTCTCTGTGGGACCAAGCTAGTCAATGGCTAGAGCGTCTACCCGCAGGATCCATCACCTCTTGGGATGATCTCACCACTCGTTTCCTTGCTCAGTTTTTCCCACCAGGAAGAACTACCAAGCTAAGGAATGATATCTTGATGTTCCAACAACGTCAAGGCGAAACCCTCTACGAGGCATGGACTCGATTCAAGGACTTACTCCAAAAAGTCCCTCACCATGGCATAGAACTTTGGCTCCAAGTCCAAATCTTCTATGACCATATCAATCTTTCCACGAGGCAAACCATTGACTAATCGGCCGGTGGTAAGCTACGTGATCTAAGTGCGGAACAATCATGGGCTCTCCTAGAAGATCTTGCTCTTTATGACAACGAAAGTTGGAGTGATCCCCGTGATTTGAATAAAACGGTCAAGGCAATATCTTTGCCTTCGAACAATTCAAGCACTTCCGACCGTTGGATCATAGAACTTGAAGACCAAGTCAAGTTTCTTATGAAATCCTACGAGGCTCCTAAACCTTCAAGCCAAGTGAACAAAATCACTTCTTCATGTGAATTATGTAGTGGTCCCCACGACACTCGTGATTGCATGGAACTCCCCGAACAAGCTTTTGCGGATTACGCATCCTCGCGTACCGACGGAGCGGGAGACAAGTGGTACACTTTCAAACCCGAGCCAAACCCCTACGGTGATTGATACAACCCCTCATGGAAAAATCACCCAAACCTTAGGTGGAAACAAAACCAAAACGCACAACAAACCAATTCTTCCAACCCACCTAATCGTTTCCAATCAAGCGGTTCATCCTCGAACCGTACTTTCAACAACAATCCTTCCAGCAATGGTAGTACCAATAACTTTGAAGGATTGATGTCCCAATTTATGGCATCTCAAGAAGCTCGTTTAGCCAAGTTTGAAGCCGATTTCAAACAAAAACAAAGCGAGATGACCAATAAGATTGACACTTTGTTGAAAGCCCTCAATGACCGAGAAATGGGAGCACTCCCTAGCAACACGGTCAAGAACCCGAAACTAAACGTCAACGCCATCTCGTCAGTTTCGTCTCCTAGTTCTTGTCCACAATATTATTCGGTCAATTCCATGAGCACGTGTTTCAAACAAACCCAAGTCGTTCAAAATGACCAAGAAGTTATGATATCCAAATTGGTCAATAACATAGTTGAAACACCTCCCACTCAAAACCTTGACAATGAATTCAAGGAGCTCCACCTTGAAAGTCCGGTTATTGATATGTTGGATGAGAAGAAGCTCAAGTTAGGCGAAAAAGGGACCGCCTTTGTTCAAAACAAGCTACCTAAGAAGTTAGATGATCCGGGCTTATTTGTTCTACCTTGCAAGATCGGTAATTCGGAGGCTTATGACACATTAGCCGATCTTGGATCAAGCCTTAACCTACTTCCGTTACCTCTCTACACCTCTCTAAAACTAGGAAAACTTGAAGAAACCGAGGTAATAATAGGCTTAGCGGATGGAAGTGTTGCTTACCCGATTGGAGTAGTCAAAGACGTGTTAGTACACATTGGAAAACTAACCATTTTAGCCGATTTCCACGTCCTTGATATGGTTAGCGACCCTACATGCCCCTTGTTGATAGGTAGAGGATTTTTGGCGACCGCTAGTGCTATGATTGATTGTAAGGAATCTAAGATAGCGGTAGGAGAAGGCGATACGTGGTCAGTCTATGATGTGAAGAAACATGCCTATGATACTAGTGATGAACCAACACCCCATTGGTTAGAATTAAATAGGAGACCATCTAGATATGGACCTTGGATCGATAGAGACTTCATAAGACCCCAACGCCCATTTTACCTAGAAGAGGACTTTGTGAACCGGACACATACGGTAGAGCAACTCTTGGCTAGGGACACCGAATTGGATCCATTTGAAGACCCTCTAGTTTTTAGGAAGATGATTGATTTCCTAGGAGTTTTGCCAATTAACCTAGGGATGAATAAGTGGACTTGTGAGGACGATGATCATAAGTGGGATTGGGACAAACCACCCAAAGATGGAGATGGGTCATGGCATATTAAGATGACATTGTATGACCCGGATGGAGAGAAGTTTGAAAAGATATATTGTACTAAGCAGACCAATAGGAAACTTCAATCCAAGCTTAACCCTAAAGACGTCCTCGATGACGAGCTCACTTACATAGGGTAGAAGGACTTTGAGTCTAGCTACAAGACTCGTTAATAAAGAAAAGCGCTTCTTGGGAGGCAACCCAAGCTTTATTTGCTTTGTGTGTTTATTTATTTGTTTGTTTGATTTCATTTGTTTCCGTATGTATGTTTAATTTTTATTATTATTGATTCATGTTCAAAACTAAATTGTGAAAATGCTTTATCTTGTTTTTAACTTCGTCTTAACTACATATAAAGGTATTTTGCAAAAGATAAGTGTAAGGGAAATCCAAATCGGTTTATTAGAACAAATGAACATGAATCGTAATAATATTAAATTAACATACATATTAGTATTTGTTTGAGTCAAATGCTTGTATCGAGTCATAATGATGTTTTGCAGGAATTCCAGGAAGTAAGGTATAGGTTTTTCCAGAAATTTTCCGGAAACTTAACATGAGAATTCTGTCAGATCATTTCTGACGGCGTCAGGTGTTAATTTTCAGAAATTTTTGAAAGTTTTGTTTTCATAAAAAGTTTTTATTAAATCTCTAACTTATAAACTCCAGGAATCTGCAAAATAATCATTCCACAAGCATTATATCCTTATATAGAATTTATCCCGCCGATGTTATGCAGGTTTTCGTGTTTGTTTTCTCAGGTTTAACAGGTTATTTTGGACAAGGAGAAGTATGTGGAATCAAGCTTTTGGCGATGCTTTAGTCTTGAAGCTTCTACATTCTCTTGGAAGAAGATCTAACCATGTTACCTCTTTATCCACCAAACGAATCAGGGGAGTATTTGATTTCATTCTTTTACCTTATTTACTTTTACATCTTGTTATTTGAACATTGGGGACAATGTTCATCTTAAGTGTAAGGGGGGGGGGGGGTAAAAGTACGATACTTTAGAGAATGCTTTTACGCTTATTTTTTGTTTGTTTAATAGTAGATGTGTAATAAAACTGAGATAAATACCTGTTAGGGCAATTTTAGTGCCAAATTTAAATTTTTTTACAACATATAGGAGTGAAACTTTGATTTTAATGAGCGTCTCACGGATAGGAGTTATATGACTAGCACAAAACCGTACCACTAAAAAATTTTCCACCCCCAAATATGTGAGGTTCGCCCCTAGAATTGGTAGGAAAAGCATTTATGCTATGATGTGTGTACCGGTAGCACTTAGATTCTAGAACTTGCGTTAGGACCATTCCGAGACCACAAGTGAGACTACATTCGTGTAGTTAGATTTACTACATGATAAGAGGCATTAGGATTAACCCATTGTTTTACACCTGTGTTTTTGTTATAATTACTTTGGCTACATTGGTCAAGTAATTCTCCCACACCCTTTGCGTTGTACCCATTTTTGGTACACGATACCCCTAGTAACACCCTCAGAGCCTATCTTTTCGTTTCGACCTTTAAGCATTTTACTTAAAGGAAGAATTTGTTTACACCCCACTTAAATGTACACCCAAATCGCCTTAGCCTACCTTGTATGCACTCATTTTTAGTACATTATTGTGACAACATTTGTTTAAACCCCAAGTTAATTATCTAATTGATTACATGGTTGCTAAGTTGAGTCATATCCTTGTACATATTGTTTTGGGACGATTGGGACTCATGGGTAAAGTACTAGTGTAATGGAGTAATGGGGAAGAACAACATTATTACCCCCATATGTGCTAAATATTTTAAAAAGTACTCCAAGTGTTTCGATTATCTTAATCCGAGTCATTAGAATAGTTATTTGTAAAGTTATGTAAAAGTTCAAGTGTAAGGGGAATGCAACGCCCCTATGATGTATTATTTTGGATGGTAGGGCAAGAGTGTATGAAAAAAAAAAAAAAAAAAATCGAAAAAATTCAAGAAAAATACAAAAAAAATGAGAAAAAGAAAAGTAGAAAAAACATACGGACTACCATCCCGTTTCATTTTATGTTTTTGTTATTTTGTTTTTAGCTTAAGTCGAGTCTAGTCTTGGCTTAGCAACGCCATATTGTGCATGTAATTAATCAAGATCTTTAACTCGCCACCAGTAAAATATCCCTTATCCAACAAATCCGTGTTTATCATATCCCTACACCTCACGTTATAACCCATGTAAAAGCCCTCTTTGATAGTTTATCTTAGGTGCTTACGCCTAGTGGAGAAGGTTTTTGATCCTTTCCCAAGCCTATGGTAATCTATTTGCTATGACAGGTAGTGAGAAATATTATCTGTTTTCATTTATGAGATTTATTTTGATGACACCTGAGAGATGTGAGTATCTAAACACTACTTGTGAGGTGCTAGTTTGTAATCTCCGTGCTTATTATGATTAAAGTGGAATGACTATTTGTTGTAATTACTTTTATATTAGTGTTAAATGACCCCTAACTTGTATTTTGATTAGAATAAAAGCGCATTTGCTTGAGGACAAGCAAATCTCAAGTGTAAGGGTATTTGATGAAGCGTAAAGTGATGCTTTCGGCTACTGGACTTTCGCCATCTAGGGTGCAGCATTCTACTGCTTCGCCTAGCAGCACGACGCTTGTATTGCTCTCCCACAACCCCGTTTTCACGGTTTAGGCTGCTCCCATTTCGCTCGCCGCTACTACGGGAATCGCTTTTGCTTTCTTTTCCTCTGGCTACTAAGATGTTTCAGTTCGCCAGGTTGTCTCTTGCCTGCCCATGGATTCAGCAGCAGTTTGAAAGGTTAACCTATTCGGGAATCTCCGGATCTATGCTTATTTTCAACTCCCCGAAGCATTTCGTCGCTTACTACGCCCTTCCTCGTCTCTGGGTGCCTAGGTATCCACCGTAAGCCTTTCCTTGATGAAGCGAAAAGTGTACCGGTTTTAAGGGGTCATTTAAGCCCTAAATCGTATTTATTTGATCAAATATTGCCCTAAATCGTTCCTTTTGTCATTTTAGGTACTTTGGAGAAGAAATCTGGAAAAAGAAGCATTTTGGACGTTTTTGGAGCATAAAAGTGAAGAAAACGACAAAGTCTCAAAATTGTGCTGGAAAGTACCTTTGACGGCGTCAGGATTTGTTCTTGACGGCGTCATGGTTTGGCAAAAGTGGTGGATATGAAAATTACTCATGATAAGCCAGAGAAATTTGCATGGGAATTCTGACGGCGTCACCCTTTGGAGTGATCAAGGTCGTCACGGTATAAGTTAAAGCGGGACGGCGTCACGCCTAATTCTGACGGCGTCAAGCCTTGATAAGCCAGAACGGATTTTGGAGAGCTAAAGAGGGACGGCGTCAGGAAGGCCATCCGGGAACCCTAAAAGCGGCGAGGTGACGGCGTCACACTCCATAACGTGACGCCGTCAGATCTGAAAGTCTATATATAGTTTTGCAATTTTTTGTCATTAGTGTGGAACTTTGTGTGTGAAAACCCTAAGACGATTTTAGCAGCTTTTTCAAGGCTTTTTGCCTTGAGATCTTCCATGTTACATTGAAGATAAGTTATCAATTAATCATTCAATATGTCTATGTGTTGTTTGATTCTATCTTGTTCTTGTCTTTTGTTTAACATGCTAGGCTAGATTTATCTTGTGTTTGCTTAGATCTAATGAAACCTAGCTATTGATTATTGGTTATTAGTGTGTTATTAGTTGTATTGGATGATTGTTTATCTATGTTAGGCTTAAGAAAACTGGCTAACTTCCTATTCGGTAACTTGCTTGAACGTCTTAAGAAACATGAACAATGCGTACTAAAGGTTTTTATGGTTGTATTTAATGCACAAGCGAATTCTAGTGATCCCATGTTAGGAGCTTCCTAGCCGGCTCGACATAGGAGTGAAGTAGGAGCTTGTAGAGTTGGGGAAGTACGTACGCCACCCCACGATTGGTATTAAGGAATACACCCGTCATCCACGCAATTAATACACACTAATCAACCGGTAAAAGATAGTTAGGGAGTAAGGAAATCTAAGTAAACACATTTCTCTCCACATAAGTTTTACCACCTTTTCATTTTCTGTTATTTTATTTTATTTGCATTCGTAGTTATTTGGGTTAGTTGATTAGCAACTAATTCCGCCCACTCTTTCAAACCCGAGATTTTACTTGCTTTCATAAAATTATAAAAACATAAAAAGAATCTTCTCTCACCCTTAGACCTATTAGAGTAGTTTTTCATACCTAACAAATACTATTCCCTGTGGAGAACGATCAATCCCCCGTACTTACCACTACACTATACTACATCGGTCAGGTACACTGCCTGGTGGGGTTGTAAGCCTCTTGAGATCCCTCGAGAGGTAAAACCTGTTGTAAGGTTGCAAAACCACGCATCAAGTTTTTGGCGCCGCTGCCGGGGAATAGTTATTGTTTAGGTTGAATTTTTATTTTACAGGTCTACTCACTAGATTCCTTTCTAGTGAGATTTTTATTTTATTTTTTTTTAGGTTTTCTTTAGTCTATCTATTTTCTTCGTGCTTTTGTTCGTATAAGATTTTCATTGACTATTCAGTTTGCCATTATGGAAAACGCGAATCCACCCCTTGCACCTGGCGAAGTAGCTTTGTTGCGTAGCCAACTTGAGAATGAGATTAGTGAGCTCAGAGAGCTCAGTAGAATGATTGACATAGAGCTTGATTATGCCTTGAACAACTTAGAGACCGCCATATACTCAGATAATTACTTAGAACGTAATAATCTTACGGTTGAGAAGTTGACTGAGAAAATTGATGAAGTAAAGGTAGATCCTAGGTTGGATGATTATTTCAATGAATACCCCACTAAGGAGGAGATTTCTTACTATAACAACCTAGTTGATAACCCTCGACCACCTTTTGTTAGAATTGACCCAAAGATTAAGAGAGGTGATCCCGGGAATGTGAAGATACCATGTATGATTGGGTACCAATACGTTGAGCATGCTTACATTGACTGTGAATCCCCAATCAACGTGATGTCCTCAGGCCTTTATAGCCAGATCATAAACACAACACTTGAGCCTAGGATGGACCCCAAGTGCCCAGGCGGAGTTTGCAACTTCGTTGTAAGAATTAAGGATATGCATATCCTTGTTGGGAATTTTACTTTTGTCACCAACTTCATGATCTTAGAAGATTTGGCAAGTGTTGTTGACTGCCGCCTATCTCGCGTGGTGTTAGGTAAGCCATTTATTGAAGCATCCAATTTAAGGTATGACCGTTTGAGAGGCACGGTTCAGTTTTCTAATCACATAGATAGGATCACATATAGGATGCCTTATCGGGTTAATGAATTTTGTTTTGTGCCCCGATTTGACAAGGACAATATTGGTGCGATTGAGGACATCAATGATGAGGATAAAGAAAAAGGCATGGACTATGTTTGGAATAAGAGAAGCCTTTATTATAAAGATTGCTTGAACCTTGGACCTAAATACAAAATTGATAGGGAGGTTGTTAGGATGATTAGAGGGGCAATTGAGAAGCAAAACGGAAAAACGTAGAACCCGTGACTTTGAGTCTAGCTACAAGACTCGTTAATAAAGAAAAGCGCTTCTTGGGAGGCAACCCAAGCTTTATTTGCTTTGTGTGTTTATTTATTTGTTTGTTTGATTTTATTTGTTTTCGTATGTGTGTTTAATTTTTATTCTTATTGATTCATGTTCAAAAACTAATTGTGAAAATGCTTTATTTTGTTTTTAACTTCGTCTTAACTACATATAAAGGTATTTTGCAAAAGTTAAGTGTAAGGGAAATCTAAATCGGTTTATTAGAACACAAATGAACATGAATCGTAATAATAATAAATTAACATACATATTAGTATTTGTTTGAGTCAAATGCTTGTATCGAGTCATAATGATGTTTTGCAGGATTTCCAGGAAGTAAGGTAGAGGTTTTTCCAAAATTTTTCCGGAAACTTAACATGAGAATTTTGTCAGATCATTTCTGACGGCGTCAGGATTTACAACCTGACGGCGTCAGGTTTAATTTTCTGAAAATTTTGAAAGTTTTGTTTTCATAAAAAGTTTTTATTAAATCTCTAACTTATAATCTCCAGGAATCTGCAAAATTATCACTCCACAAGCATTATATCCTTATATATAGAGTTTATCCCGCCGATGTTATGCAGGTTTTTTGTGTTTGTTTTCTCAGGTTTAACAGGTTATTTTGGACAAGGAAATGTTTGTTGGATCAAGCTTTTGGCGATGCATTAGTCATGGAGCTTCAACATTACTTTGGAAGAAGATCTAACCGTGTTACCACATTATCCACCGAACGAATCAGGGGAGTATTTGATTTCATTCTTTTACTTTTTTCTTTTACATCTTGTTATTTGAACATTGGGGACAATGTTCATCTTAAGTGTAAGGGGGGGGGGGTAAAAGTACGATTAGAGAATGCTATTACGCTTGATTTTTGTTTGTTTAATAGTAGATGTGTAATAAAACTGAGATAAATACCTGTTAGGGCAATTTTAGTGCCAAATTTAAAATTTTTTACAACACTTAGGAGTGAAACTTTGATCATAATGAGCATCTCATGGATAGGAGTTATATGACTAGCACAAAAACCGTACCACTAAAAAAATTTTCCACCCCCAAATATGTGAGGTTCGCCCCTAGAATTGGTAGGAAAAGCATTTATGCTATGATGTGTGTACCGGTAGCACTTAGATTCTAGAACTTGCGTTAGGACCATTCCAAGGCCACAAGTGAGACTACATTCGTGTAGTTAGATTTACTACATGATAAGAGGCATTAGGATTAACCCATTATTTTACACCTGTGTTTTTGTTATAATTACTTTGGCTACATTGGTCAAGTAATTCTCCCACACCCTTTGCGTTGTACTCATTTTTAGTACACGATACCCCTAGTGCACCCCTCAGAGCCTATCTTTTCGTTTCGACCTTTAAGCATTTTACTTAAAGGAAGAATTTGTTTACACCCCACTTAAATGTACACCCAAATCGCCTTAGCCTACCTTGTATGCACTCATTTTTAGTGCATTATTGTGACAACATTTGTTTAAACCCAAGTTAATTATCTAGTTGATTACATGGTTGCTAAGTCGAGTCATATCCTTGTACATATTGTTTTGGGACGATTGGGACTCATGGGTAAAGTACTAGTGTAATGGAGTAATGGGGAAGAACATCATTTATTACCCCCATATGTGCTAAATATTTAAAAGTACTCCAAGTGTTTTAATTATCTTAATTCGAGTCATTAGAATAAGTTATTTGTAAAGTTATGTAAAAGTTCAAGTGTAAGGGGAATGCAACGCCCCTATGATGTATTATTTTGGATGGTAGGGCAAGAGTGTATGCAAAAAAAAAAAAAAAAAAAAAAAAAAAAAAAAAAAAAAAATCGAAAAAATCAAGAAAAATACAAAAAAAATGAGAAAAAGAAAAGTAGAAAAAAACATACGGACTACCATCCCGTTTTATTTTATGTTTGTTTTATGTTTTTGTTATTTTGTTTTTAGCCGAAGATTGAGTCGAGTCTTGGCTTAGCAACATTGTATAGTATATGTAATTAATCAAGATCTTTAACTCGCCACCAGTAAAATATCCCTTATCCAACAAATCCGTGTTTATCATATCCCTACACCTAACGTTATAACCCATTTAAAAGCCCTCTTTGATAGTTTATCTTAGGTGCTTACGCCTAGTGGAGGAGGTTTTCGATCCTTTCCCAAGCCTATGGTAATCTATTTGCTATGACAGATAGTGAGAGATATTATCCGTTTTCATTTATGAGATTTATTTTGATGACACTTGAGAGATGTGAGTATCTAAACACTACTTGTGAGGTGCTAGTTTGTAATCTCCGTGCTTATTATGATTAAAGTGGAACGAATATTTGTTGTAATTACTTTTATGTTAGCATTAAATGACCCCTAACTTGTATTTTGATTAGAATAAAAGCGCATTTGCTTGAGGACAAGCAAATCTCAAGTGTAAGGGTATTTGATGAAGCAAAAAGTGTACCGCTTTTAAGGGGTCATTTAAGCCCTAAATCGTATTTATTTGATCAAATATTGCCCTAAATCGTTCCTTTTGTCATTTTAGGTACTTTGGAGAAGAAATCTGGAAAAGGAAGCATTTTGGACGTTTTTGGAGCATGAAAGTGAAGAAAACGACAAAGTCTCAAAATTGTGCTGGAAAGTACCTTTGACGGCGTCAGGATTTGTTCTTGACGGCGTCATGGCTTGGCAAAAGTGGTGGATATGAAAATTACTCATGATAAGCCAGAGAAATTTGCATGGGAATTCTGACGGCGTCACCCTTTGGAGTGATCAAGGTCGTCACGGTATAAGTTAAAGCGGGACGGCGTCACGTCTAATTCTGACGGCGTCAAGCCTTGATAAGCCAGAACGGATTTTGGAGAGCTAAAGAGGGACGGCGTCAGGAAGGCCATCCGGGAACCCTAAAAGCGGCGAGGTGACGGCGTCACACTCCATAACGTGACGCCGTCAGATCTGAAAGTCTATATATAGTTTTGCAATTTTTTGTCATTAGTGTGGAACTTATTGTGGAACTTTGTGTGTGAAAACCCTAAGACGAATTTAGCAGCTTTTTCAAGGCTTTTTGCCTTGAGATCCTCCATGTTACATTGAAGATAAGTTATCAATTAATCATTCAATATGTCTATGTGTTGTTTGATTCTATCTTGTTCTTGTCTTTTGTTTAACATGCTAGGCTAGGTTTTCTTTGTGTTTGCTTAGATCTAATGAAACCTAGCTATTGATTATTGGTTATTAGTGTGTTATTAGTTGTATTAGATGATTGTTCATCTATGTTAGGCTTAAGAAAACTGGCTAACTTCCTATACGGTAACTTGCTTGAACGTCTTAAGAAACATGAACCAATGCGTACTAAAGGTTTTTATGGTTGTATTTAATGCATGAGCGAATTCTAGTGATCCCATGTTAGGAGCTTCTTAACCGGCTCGACATAGGAGTGAAGTAGGAGTTCATAGAGTTGGGGAAGTACGTACGCCACCCCACGATTGGTATTAAGGAATACACCCGTCATCCACGCAATTAATACACACTAATCAACCGGTAAAAGATAGTTAGGGAGTAAGGAAATCTAAGTAAACACATTTCTCTCCACATAAGTTTTACCACCTTTTCATTTTCTGTTATTTTATTTTATTTGCATTCGTAGTTATTTGGGTTAGTTGATTTGCAACTAATTCCGCCCACTCTTTCAAATCCGAGATTTTACTTGCTTTCATAAAATTATAAAAACATAAAAAGAATCTTCTCTCACCCTTAGACCTATTAGAGTAGTTTTTCATACCTAACGAACACTATTCCCTGTGGAGAACGATCAATCCCCCGTACTTACCACTACACTATACTACATCGGTCAGGTACACTGCCTGGTGGGGTTGTAAGCCTCTTGAGATCCCTCGAGAGGTAAAACCTGTTGTAAGGTTACAAAACCACGCATCCTCGTCTCTGGGTGCCTAGGTAACCACCGTAAGCCTTTCCTCGTTTGAACCTCGCCCTTAATTTTAAGGCTATGCCATCCTAAGGTGCTGCTAAATGGATGGATCTTATCAACGTCCATGAATGATAAATAATAGATTGAACCGCCGAATCGGAAAAATTGGGTGCTATCATATAGCTTTGTATCGGCTAAGTTCACGAGTTGGAGATAAGCGGACTCGAACCCCTAAATCGTATTTTGATTAGAATAAAAGCACATTTGCTTTAGGGGGTCATTTAAGCCCTAAATCGTATTTCTTTGATCAAATATTACCCTAAATCGTTCCTTTTGTCATTTTAGGTGCTTTGAAGAAGAAATTTGGAAAAGGAAGCATTTTGGACGTTTTTGGAGCATAAAAGTGAAGAAAACGACAAAGTCTCAAAATCGGCTGGAAAAGTACCTTTGACGGCGTCAGGGATTGTTCTAGACGGCGTCATGGCTTGGCAAAAGAGGTGGATATGAAAAATACACGTGACGCGCCAGAGAGTTTTGCAATGGAAAGTCTGACGGCGTCACCCTTTAAGATGATCAAGGCAATCACGGTTTAAGTTAAAGAGAGACGGCGTCAAGCTCATTTCTGACGGCGTCAACCTTTGATAGGCCAGAGCGGATTTTGGAGGACTAAAGAGGGACGGCGTCAGGAAGGCCATCCGGGAACCCTAGACACGGCGAGGTGACGACGTCAAGATCTATAACGTGACGCCGTCAGCCCCTAAACTCTATATATAGTTTTGCAATTTTTTGTCATTAGTGTTCAACTTTGTGAGGAGAAACCCTAAGACGAATTTCTGCCATTTTTAAGGGTTTTCATACCCTTGGATCTCCCATGTTTAATTGAAGATAAGTATTAATTTAATCAATCAATATGTCTATGTGTTGTTTGATTATATCTTGTTCTTGTCTTTTGATTAACATGCTAGGCTGGATTTATCTTGTGTTTGCTTAGATCTAATGAAACCTAACTATTGATTATTGGTTATTAGTGTGTTATTAATTGTATTGGGTGATTGTTCATCGATGTTAGGCTTAAGAAAACTGGCTAACTTCCTATACGGTAACTTGCTTGAACGTCTTAAGAAACATGAACCAATGCGTACTAAGGTTTTTATGGTTGTATTTAATGCATGAGCAAATTCTAGTGATCCCATGTTAGGAGCTTCTTAGCCGGCTCGACATAGGAGTGAAGTAGGAGCTTGTAGAGTTGGGGAAGTACGTACGCCACCCCACGATTGGTATTAAGGAATACACCCGTCATCCACGCAATTAATACACACTAATCAACCGGTAAAAGATAGTTAGGGAGTAAGGAAATCTAAGTAAACACATTTCTCTCCACATAAGTTTCACGACCTTTTCATTTTCTGTTATTTTATTTTATTTGCATTTGTAGTGATTTGGGTTAGTTGACTAGCAACTAATTCCGCCCACTCCTTCAAACCCGAGATTTTACTTGCTTTCATAAAATCATAAAAATACAAAAAGAATCTTCCCTCACCCTTAGACCTATTAGAGTAGTTTTTCAATCCTAACGACACTATTTCCTGTGGAGAACGATCAATCCCCCGTACTTACCACTACACTATACTACATCGGTCAGGTACACTTCCTGGTGGGGTTGTAAGCCTCTTGAGATCCCTCGAGAGGTAAAACCTGTTGTAAGGTCGCAAAACCACGCATCACTGAAGCATGCCTGCATAAGATAGAAATATGTTCTTCCAATCACCAGTTCTGGCTTTAACCTTGTCAATAAGCACTTTACAGTCTGAAACACTAAGGCATTTAGCAAGTAGAGGAACACCAAGGTATCTCATGGGTAATTTACCAACACTAAAAGGAACAATGTTTAGCAAATCTCTCTTTAATGGTTCTTGAATACTCCCAAAGAATATAGTGCTTTTCTTCAGATTTGGGAACAAACCAGAATACTTGCTGAATTCATTTATTGATTCCTTGATCACCCTTACAGAATTAGTATCTCCATGACAGAAGACCATAGGTCATCTGCAAAACAAAGGTGTGTGAGTTTGAGATCCTTACATCCCAAATGGTATCTAAAGTTACCATCCAACTGGATATTCTCATTGATGATCAAAGTGAGGACTTCCATTAATAGGGTGAATAAGTAGGGTGATATAGATCTCCTTGTCTTAACCCCCTAGCACCATTAAAGTATCCATATGTCTGACCATTAACACAAACAGAGAATGCAGAGGTGGTGATACAAGTCATAATCCAATGAACCATCTGAGTGTGAAACCCAAATTTACTGAGAATGGATTCTATGAAAGGCCAGCTGATAGTATCATATGCTTTCTGTAAATCAATCTTCAAGGCACACCTTCTTATCTGTTGTGGTTTTATTCAAACTAAATTTGATTTATCATAATGTTAATATTTACGTCGACAAAGACAACTCTTCTTGTCATGTTGAATTCATAAAAATTTACTGCATATTTACTGGTGCATAAAATTGGATTGGGAAGTTAAATTTGGAAAGTTGTAGTTAATAATAAAGTTCAAAGCTCGTTGGTTTGGCCGTTTAGTATTCAGGGTGTTTGTTTGTAATCTATTTAATGTTGTGTATTCACAATAGTTTAGTTGTATCTGTTCGGCTAATACAATGTCCAATGGTTATTAACTAAATTGAAACATAAATTAGTCTAAGTATAAGAAGACTCGCTGATAAAGAAATCAGCGAGCAACCTCAGCAAGGTTCAACTCAGAGACGTACATCGTCAAGGAGTCAAAAACAAATTGAAGATATACTCTCTGGCTGATACGGAGTCAGCTGGTATGTGTAAAAACTAGAGACAAATATTCATCAGGGATCGATAATGCCCTGATGATCCTATCAGCTCTCTGATCCAACCAACAAAGCTTAGCTCAATACATCTCTTAGATATTTAGGCGGGACTTTCAAAAAAAAAAATGAGCGGGATACAATGTATCATCGAGAAAGTCAAAAACAAGTACGGGTTGGTAAAAATGAAGGAACAATTTTCATCACTGTTCCTCAAAAGCAAGGTTGTTGTGTCTTCAAAAATAGAAGCATTTAATATAAGATGTACTTCACAATAAATGCTTGACACGTTTCAATAGCCTTTACGTAACATCCTCGTTTGTCTCCTTTATAAAGAGAAGGTTGGTCGGAGTAAATGCAATCACTTCCATATGTATTGTATCATTTAAGAAGAGCATTCACTCTCGCATTTGCACTCATTATAGTCCTTGATCGCCTTGAGTCTCAGAGTTCACTTGTAAACTCTTACCTTTGTTTTAGTTCACTTGATCAGAGAGCAACACTTTGTTGTCATTCAATTTAGTGTTTATCCACAAGACACGTTGTAATTCTTTGATTCTTTTAAATAAGAATTATACGTAGAAAAGCTTATCATTATGTCTGATAAGCGTGCGACTCGGTTATATATAACATCCTAAATAGTAAATTCTACTCAAATTTTAAATTTATAAACACCTTTTTACCGATTATTTACAAAACACATACGAGCAAGTATACTCGTCCGCATGTAATATGGTTTGTGGTAAATAGGATCGTCCCAAGAGACTATGTAATTTCGATTAGCAAATGCGTAGCACAAGAATAACACATTAGATTTTCACACTCTAAAGCACCGTAATTAAACAAACAAACAAACGATGGTTTTTCGTATCCAATCAATCAAACAAACAAGTACTTGTCTAGGAATAGTAACCAATCGTGATAGAATGTTGAACATGTTTGGGTGAAACATATATGTATAAGGTACATATCAATTTTATATGGATTTCTAGTCAATGGGTAATATCAAGAAAATCACATGTTTATACTAGTTTCACGGGTGAGTCCTCTCGGCCAATACTCATCCCGTTAACCTAGTTACTTTGTATAATTAAATCTATAAAAAAGATGATTAGTATCATTAGTTCTTACGAGTCCTTTCGAACCATACTCTTGATTAAATATTCTCGAATTCATTTAAAAACTTGACTACTTGATAGTTGTCAATTATCAAGCACCAATCCATTTGTGCACCAACTTCTTGAAATTAAACAATATTAGAAATCCTTTCGACCTTTAAATCCAACAATGTTAAATCAACAAGTTTAAGAACACGAATTATATTAAAAAAAAAGTTATGAGAACAATCACTTTTTCTAACCAACTAACCATTCAACATTCACACGAAAGTCTACATAATTCTCAAACAAGTATCACAAATTACTCCATAACAAGTTTCATCAACAAACGTAACGTCTCATTAAACATCAAATCGTTCAACATAATAATTAAGTAAAATAGTTACCCAAAGTAAGACTACAATTAAGCAAGAAATATAAGAAGTTAGAGCACTTCTTAAGGCCTCCAATCGAACAATGAATCTTTCACCTCTTCCAATCAGTATCACCAACGCTTCCTTCCTTTCTCCTTGGGATCTTCTTGAGAATGGCAGAGATTTCTAAAGCTCTTTTGGGCAAGTAGAAAGTATTATCAAGTCCTTATGGTGTAAGGCTTGATTGTATGAGTATGATATCAAAATGTGGTGATACTAGGGTCTATTTATGCTTGGATTATGACTAAAAAGCTGTTACAAACTCCCACTAATCATAATGAAGAGGTAATGATCGGACTTGGTGATTAATGGTGATTAAAACCAAGTTTTAATGCAACTTTTCAGTTCAGACACGTCTTAACCTCCGGTTGGGACATCCAGCCGGTGGCTGGGATGACTGCTCAACCTCAGGTTGAGCTATAGAACCTTGGGTTGGGACCTCAGCTTCAAACTTAGGTTGGGTATTGGTTTGCATATGTATTTCAACATTGGGTTGGCACAAAACTCCATCTTTAAATAATCTTCTTAAGCTCTAAATCTTGACTCCTTCTTCCATTGAATATCTTTGACGAAAATCTTTTCTTGCATATTCTCTTGATTTATCGGCTTTTCTTCGTCATTCTTGATATTTCCTTGTACCTAAACCTGGATACGTCTTTTATACCTTTTAAGCGCAAAATGTTTATAAACATAACTAAATAATATACAAAAATATACAAATAACGCGACTCTAACATAGACAAAATGAGCGTTATCAAATCCCCCTCATCGAAGTTTTTGCTTGCCCTCAAGCAAAGTAATCTTTTGAAAAATTGTATTCCAATAGCCAACCAATCATGATTCTTAAAAAGGTTCACTAATCTTTCTCTCACCAAGGTAAAAGATCAAAAAGCGAGTTTTATCTTTCATACGTGAAAAATTAAACGTAATACTCAATCTAGCTAGATAACACAACTAAGCTCCTCACGAAAAGAAAATAGGTTATTTAATTCACTCACACTCATTTCTTTTGATGGAGGTGTATATCACTCAATTGCTCAGTCATGATTTCATGTCATACCATAAGCTTGAACGAGTATCAAAACTAATCCAAATCATGTAAGCAATAAATAAACTTATCAAAAAGGACTTTTATTCGGGTTGAAACGTTACGCTAAGGGTTAATATAAAGGTATGGAGAAGGCATGTGATTAATTTATGAGTTAGTTATACAACAATAATCAAGTCAAATATCAAAATCACTTGTTGCAAAAAGAATCGAACCATGTCCCCCAAAAGAAACTACTTGAATGACAATATTTTGCAAAAGAAGAGTGATTTTGTTAGAGTTTATGTATAAATATTAATATACGTATGTCCGGTTTCGAACCCGAGACTCGGGATTGCACATAATACGTGAGAGTTCCAATGGTTTGAATTAATTAAATATATTTTATATTTTAATTATTCATTTCACTAAATAACACTTAACGACAGTTAGTACTTAACGGGGTTAGAGATAACGACCGTTAAAGGACTAAATATGCAAAAGGAAGAAAGAAGGATCTAGAAACCCTTGTTGTGGGTTGGATCGGCCGAAACCCACCCCATGGGCTTGGGTGGCCGGCCATGGTGGAGTAGGGAGCAAGTTTTGGGGTTTAGGGTTTGCCTATAAATACAATTCACTTGTATTTGGTTTTCACCTAATCTTGAATCCCTAACTATAGCCAAAATTCTCTTCTCTCTTCCTCTTGCTAAGGCTAGTCGACTCTTTTTATTCCCACTAGGGAATTCGGCTTGAGCTATAAGCATTTAAAGTGTTTGGTTGTTAGTGATCTTGAACCTAGCTTTTTCCATTGGAACGCTAGTATCTCGTGTGTACAAGAACGAGTGACAAGCTTATTTTAGCTTGTGATTCTTGGAGGTGTTCGATCCATATAAACCAATTAGGGTTTATATAACTTGTTCTTGGAGATCCGATTCCTTGTTCTTGCTAGGAATCAATGAGGTACGTTTTCTTTTAGTTAATTAATTATATGTTTATGATCCATTCCGTTGCGTGATCTATATGGTTATGTGTTTATAGTATTTATATGATTCACAAAAACCAACATTGGCATCAAGAGCCTCGTTTTAAACATGTAATTAAATTACTAAAACCTTAAAAATTGAATCTTGTAGAGATAACATGCAATTTATTATCTAGGGTTTGTTTAATTTTTTTATAAACCCTAATATGGGTCGACACCCATAATTAAAAATTAGGGTTTTAGGTTTTTAATTAAAACTTGTAGAAACCCTAGGATTGCATGCAATTTTTAGGGCTAATTAATAAAAACCTTATGTGATGTCATTAATTAGAAAACGTACTAATAATAATACTGACATGATAATATGGACTACATGATTATGTGATCAATATGGGATCCATGACAAAATCTTGCATATTTTGTCACCCATATTTTGTCATGGTATGATTTGTATGTTTGATTGAATTATTTGCTACATGATTTGTATAATAAATCTTAAATTGGGGAAAACCTCAATATATATTAATTAATAAGTTATGTGCAATGTGGTATCTGATGTGTGCGTATGTATTGCTCTAATTCTTTTATATCCATGGCAGCGGCCCCAAAGACTTGGTGCACGCATGATATCGTTGTGGTTTTAGCAGTATTAATGCCTACTCAAGTTTTAAATTTATATTTAGCCGGCTTATCAATAAACACACACTTTAACGAGCAGTGTACCCGGTCAGTATGAATATAATGGTAAGTAGAGTGTCGATCACTAAGAGTGGAACGTATTATCTAGTTATTCTAATCAGTATTTTAATATCCTAGGTTAGCTATACAATCCTAATCTAACGCAAAGGGGTTCAGCCTGAGAGACTGGCACGGTTTGGTTATGATTAAATATAAACTAAACTAATGAGCACGAATCAGCGATTAGCACACACGTACACAGATAGATACTTGAGACAATAAGAAGACCTGTCCTGATAATTAAGTAGCTTGTCACTTGTTTTATTGCTAGTTTTATATGAAGTGTATATAATTAACCCTTTCTCGTTGGCTCTAATCTTATCGGCGAGTAAACCCTTAATGATCACTTATGTCTATCCCACTATCCTAGAAACGATAGAATAAATAGGCGAGGAAGGGGCATGGCGACCCAAGCAATGCTCAGCTAGACACAGAGGTTATCAATGCACTAATAAAAGTCACCAAAGACATCAACATATAAACTTTAATTAATGGGAAAGCAATTTTAAGGGGTGCCCATGATTTTCCGTAGTCACATGGAATCGGCCCATCAATCCTGATGAATTAAAGTGTACTAATACAATAAAACAAAACTACTTAATGAATTGAATACATGCAGGACCTTCTTACAGCTCTTGTATCTTCGTTCAAGGTGTGTCTTGTGCTGCTAATACGTCTGAATTCGGCTCCTAGGGTTTCTGAGTTAAGCTTTGTGTCGAACCAAAAACTCTCGAAATTCGTCTGGTCTTGGGGTATTTATAGTTTCTGTCTGAGGGTTAGATGCGGCGCATAGGATAAGTAGATGCGGCGCATTGACTTAACTTCGCGTGGGGTCCAAGATTAATATATTCAGGAATATTCGTACACCGCCAGAAGATGCGGCGTAACTCCATTTCTCTATGCGGCGCATGTCCTTTGCCGTCTTGGATTGTAACTTGTGAAATCTTGATAGTGATGCGCCGTATGTAAGAAGTATGTTGCGGCGTATCTGGAGCAGAATGATCATTTCAGTAGACTCTTAACATCTTGCTTGTTTTGCTCCATAATTAGTCCAAAATCGCCAAGTTTCACATAATACTTGTTTTTACCTGAGAATTACAAAAGTAAACATTAACGTATCAATTCTCATATATAATATAATAAAACAAGTCAAATAAATAGGATAAATGATAATAATAAAATGTACTTATTTGAGTTCATCAAATATCCCCCCACTTGAACTTTACTTGTCCCCAAGTAAACCTTAGAATAAATCTTATGAAAATGTATCCTAAAAGATGTTAGGATTTATTTTTATATTTAAGCATGTATTCGTTTTGTCATAATTGCACAACCAAACACTTAACGAATTAGAAATAAAATAAAATATTTTGATAAAAGCAAATCTAATCGTTTAACTGTCCAGTCGTGACGAATATTCTATCATAAGCTTGGCAAGTATACGCATCTCCCCCACTAAAGCTAAGGAATAACAAGTCTAAAGCGATAAAAGGGGTTTGTTGGTTAAGGGTTAATCATTCTTCTTTAATCTCTATCGATCTCATATTCCAGAAAAGGCGACAAAATCACAAATACATGATCGAATCCACGACCACGATACTTGCAATTGCTCAAATCCTTAACTCGAATAGGCTAAAGATACGACCAAGTAATCTTCACCAATAATATTATATCAAAAAGGGCGACAAAATCATAAATACATAGCTGAATCCACGACTACGATACTTAAGATTGCTCAAATCCCTAATCTCAATAAATCAAAGGTTTGGATAAAGAATGATATAGGATATGGATAAAATTTGGGATACAAATTGGTGTAAAATGAAAAATAAACAAAACAGATAAATTAAAATCCTAAGTATGGTAAATTACTTTCCCAACCATCCCATGAATAAGACTCATATCATTGAATAACTCACGCTTTAACACTTGAAACACACGCTTTAGGTAGACACGAATTATACTCAACAAGATCTCAATCAAAGAATAACCTTAGTTGGCGTTCCCATAACGGCCAACTCCCATTCAATCCATAAATATAATATACAACAAATAGTGGTGATATCGCCCACTTAATACAAAACTTTACATAAGTTGGTTAAAACAAACTTCCAACTTTTTCTTTTTCTTTTTCTTTTCTTTTTTTCGATTTTTTTTATTATTAAATATATATTTTTTTTGACATCAATGTGTAAAATTTCACAACTTTTCTATCACTATTTTTCCGGATAATTTTTCCATAATTTTCATACTTTCAGAAATAACTGTAATAGTGAAAGTAGTAAACACACGAAAAATAAACTCAAAGATATACAATATTTACTTTCATACCAATTGCATTGTGCAATTTCCTGACTCAACCAAAGATAATGAATTACGCACGCGAACACAGGTAATGTAAGGAAACACACTTTGCCTAAAGCAATTAACCAACCACGGATTTTAATCTACAAGGTAGGCTAAGGTGTAAGGGTGTAACGAAACATTATAACAAAGGTGTAAGAAACGAAAGGAATGGCTCTGAGTGTTTTTCTAGGGGTATCTTGCTCTAAAAGTGAGAGTAACAAAAGGTTTATACGGGGGTTAACTAACCAATGTAGTTAGTTAATATCACATAACATATAAAGGCTATTTGGGTGTAATCCTAGAAATTTACCAATTTAGACAAGTCATTCCAATTATATAGATAATACTTATTATGGTGGTCTCGAATAGTATATAAGCCAAGTTCTAAAGTTTACAAGTCACCGGCACACTCATAGATTTGTGAATTTTGATAAGTTCACAATTTTTGAAAATAATGTTATGTGTGCAGCTATGTAATTTAGACTTTAAACAAAAACATGCTAAAAAATTTAAATTTTGATATATTTAGCGCATTTTAAGCATATTTTGAAAAAGTTTAGGACAAGTAAGTGTTCTAATTCTCCAATCCCCCCACTTAAGTTAAACAACGTCCTCGTTGTTTGTATCAAAGATTAAAAACTGGAAAATAAAAGAATTAGAACAGAAAAACTCCCCTGAGATTTGCTCGGTATGATCCTCCATTTGTATAAGAGCAAAAATCAACTTTCTTGTGGATTATAACGTTTAAGCTTCATATTTGATGTATCCACAGGAAATGCAGAAATCTATAATACCATTAAGACTTTAACACACCTGAGTTAAGAAGGTTCAAACTTGCATAATACATTAGTAGTTAGTAAAAATAAAACATAAAAAATTAAATTGAAAATCATCAGGTCAGTCGATACGCCGTATCTTATGGAAGAAGATACGCCGTATCGAGCCTGGAATAAATACGAATCAGAATAAAAGATGCGTCGCATCCTTAACCAGGGATGCGCCGCATTAAAATACTGACATAAAGTTTTAAAGTCAAAAATAAAAATGCAGAAAATTAAATAAGATATGACCAGTGCAGGCGATGCGTCGCATCTTAGGATTGAGATGCGCGGCATCTTCTGCAGGTCTGACAGACTCGACACAGAACAGAATATAAAAATTTTCCGGGTTGTCTCCCGGTCAGCACTTGTCTTTATTCCAGAGTCTTCAAGTTAGATTCACGTTCAGCTCCTTATTTTGTTTTATTGATCCCCACATGTCCGTGCACGATGTAGTTGCGAATTACTTCGTCACGAACATATTCCGGCCCCAATTCAAGTACACCTTTGTAGAATCCTTTCATCTTTTGGTACGGATACTCGATCCCTTTCTCAGCGTCATTTTCATCTACAAAAAGAAATGGTGTAAATTTGTAACAAAATTTGTTAGGGGCATGTTTAAACCTTGGGTGAGCACGAGGCATCATGTAAGTGATGACGTTGCTTCCACTTTTAAAGGTGATCTTTCCTTCAAATCTTTTAGCGTTAATTTCGACCTCCTTACAAAATGGTTTCCCAACGATCACGTCACCCATTTCAACATCACGATAAGCATCCATGTTTTCCACCACAGTGAAATCTGTAACAATAGTTAAATTCCCAACAAAAATAGGTACATTCATAAACATTCCAACTACGTTTTTCCCTTTATACTCAATTTTGTTTTTCATTATAGAATTATAGTAATCTCTTGACATTACAGTAATTGGTAAAATAGGGAAAAAGTTGGCACTAATCTGTTTAAATCCTATCATGCAAGGAAATTGTAAATTATAAGCACAATCTACATGGATCTTTCTACCATAATCACAGAAACTAGGATATCCTTCAAATTCATCATAATTCTTAGTGTTGATCATATTGATTCTAGGTATATCCATAATTTCTCCTTCTTCAATTTCGGGTTCAAAATCCTCCATAAATTGATCATTGATTCCTAATGGTAAATTAAGATCATTTAATTCAATGTAGTCTCCACTATAGGTCTCAAGTGATTCATTATTTACCAAGGTTTCTCCCATAAACCAAGCTTCAAGATTGAGGTCCATACGTTCTCTTAATCCTAGCACGTAGACGCCTCTAATTATGCTTTTAGCAGGATTTTGGCACTTATAGACTAGTTTACTATTCCCTACTTTTAATGAGATTTTTCTTTTAAACACATTAATTTTAGCATGGGCGGTAGACAAGAAAGGTCTTCCAAGGATTAAAGGAATCTTAACATCCTCGGGCATATCTAATATAACAAAGTCTACGGGGAAAACAAACTTCTCAATCTTAACTAGCACATTTTCAGCAATCCCTTCAGGTTGTTTTACCGTTTTATCAGCCAATTCAATAAGCAACTTAGTTGGTGCTAATTTTCCTAGTCCTAGGGTAGTGAATGTCTTAAGGGGCATAACACTAACGCTAGCTCCTAAGTCAGCTAATGCATTATTGAAAGATATGTCATTAATTGAACAAGGTAAAGTAAAACTTCCTGGGTCTTTTTCTTTATGAGGCAAGGCACGTAAGTCGGTTGCAGAGCTCTCTTCTTTCATTGTGGCCTTGATCTCCTCTTCAATCTTTGTCTTCTCTTTGAGTAGCCTCCTTAAACTGATTGAAGAATTAAAGAAAAATTCGGGCTTTGCAGCATCATTACCATTCATCAATCTTCTAGGTATGTTAGGTGTGACTTCTTCAGTAGTGCATATGGCCTTGACATGATCTCTTGGGTTGGTTTCAGTTGAGCTTGGTAAACTTTCGTATCCCCTTTCTTGAAGAACTTTGCTCATTTGTCCAATTTGTTGTTCCAATGCTTTGATCGAAGCTCCTTGATTTCTTGTTATAGTATCCGTTGAAGCTCGGATTTCTTTGATCATAGCAGTGTTCTCTTCATGTCTTTTAGCAGCATCAGCCATAATTTGCTTTAAAGTGTCATCCAAAGTCTGCCTCCTTTCTTGATAAGTGGGATTAAAGTTTTTCTTTTGATAGTATCCCGGAGTAGCTTCCCTAAATCTTCCTGAAGGTCGGAATGGTTGTCCAAATTGTGTGTAGTATGCTTCTTCAAACGTCTCACTTTCATTCTTATTTGGGCAATCTTTAGTGTAGTGAGGTCCTTCGCATTTTTCACATCCAACTTGGGCAGCATAAACTTTCTCATCACGCTTCTTCATCTCTCTACTAATTTTATCCAATTGAGCTTGAATTGCAGCAAACCCGTCAAAATTAGTGCTGCTCTTAGATCTAGTAGAGGTTTCGTCGTGCCATTTTTGAGAATGATCAACAACTTCTTGGATAGCTTTTCTAGCATTGGCTGCACTCATTTGAGGCACAGCTCCCTTAGCATCCAAGATTTGTCTAGTAGGCACGTCCAATCCTTGATAGAACAATATTATCTCCTGCATTGGACTTAGATAATGTTGAGGGCATTTCATCAATAGGTCTTTAAATCATTCCCAAGCTTGATAAAGAGTTTCATCAGGCTCTTGCTTGAAACTGTTGATAGCCTCCATCTTTTTAGCAGTTTTAGCAGGTGGACAATATCTTTTCAGGAATTTGCTCTTCAAATCTTCCCATGTTGTGATTGAACAGCAGGTTCATTCCTTAGCCACTTATTAGCAGCTCCTTTAAGTGAAATTGGAAAGATTCTTAGCATAAGTTGATCGTCAGAGACTCCTTCTGTAGTAAACAAATCTGCAATCTCGAGGACCTTTTCAACATGTTCATTAGCATCTTCATGTTCTGTTCCACTGAAAGCATTTTCTCTTAGCTCCTTGAGAAACTGACCCTTCAACTCAAACTTTGATTTTTCATCAAACTTTGGTCTAGCAACTCCTGAACTGTAATCAGCACGGGTTTGTTGGAGAATGCTCTTGTCATAATAACTAATTATATGGCTAGTCATATGTGAGCCTATGGGGTCACACACATATACACTGAGGTGCCAATTTATATGTCGTGTTTATTGTATTTACGATATATAAATAACCGTAAGTAACCAGGAACCGCTATTGGGCTTCTAATGAATAAGTAATGGACTTATTGCATTGGACTAGAAAAACAAATGGGAAGCCCATTTAGCCCATTAAAGGGGCCGGCCATTTACTAGGATTAAGGAGGGTGATTGATTTGATTTTGGTCAAGGGTTAAATGCAAATTAATCTCCATTTAATTTGCTAACTAACTAAAAACAAAAACCCTCTCCTCCTCTCTTATTTGGTACGACACAAACAACAAGAAAACTAAGGGTTAAATGCAAATTAATCTCCATTTAATTTGCTAACTAACTAAAAACAAAAACCCTCTCCTCCTCTCTTATTTGGTACGACACAAACAACAAGAAAACTAAGGGTTTTCAATTTTCCATCTCTTCTTTGTTTCTTGATTAATCAAAGAAGACTAGATTGGTTACGGGGTTAAGGACTAGCATCAATTGGTATTCGGTGAAGTGTAGTGTGGATACACATAGAGGTGATCTCCATTGATCACTTGGGTTTCATATTCTAGTCGATTCATAAGTATTGTTGGTGACTCCCAGATCACGCTACAAAGTTATAACTTATGTGTTTATTTTATTTGATTGATCATATGGCACTATGGATCCTGTTATGGTGATGTTTATCCGCTGCGTGTATTTATTTAATATGTTTTATATTGCTACATCTCCTATAGTGGTATCAGAGCCATCATATGTTGTCATATGATCATCATGTATGCGTAAAAATGGCTAAAAACATGTTTTTTTAATGGATTTAAAGGTGTCATTTTAAAACAGCCCCTAGGGCTTATATATCATGATTATCTCGACCTTAAGATGGTCTTAAGATCTGGACTTTTTGATCCTATGGCCATTTGTTATGCATACGTTGTTTGTTTACTTGATCGGTACCCGTAAAATGGCCTAAAAACGTGTTTTTTAAGAGATTTTTAACCCGATTTCTAATCAGCCCATGAGGCTTATTTTTCTGAGTTAAAATGGTGTTAAGAAGGTCCTAATATCAGTAGGTTATGAGTCTATGGCCATTTTTCACGTGTACCATTCGGGGTTTTAATTCTTGTTAATTATTTCTTCGATTTGTTGGCTAACAATTTAATTCTTGTTATTTATTTTGTTATCCATGGCAAATACATGCATGTTTTCCCATGGAGTTAGCCAACACCTTGTAATGATCATAATTGTATGTATTATTATGTGTATATGCAAAGCCGATGAAAACCTTGACCACTTGTGCGTTGTGATTGTGATTGTTGGTTGCATTTTTTCTTGTTTTGGGGTTTTGCCATTGTTTCGGCACTTATGTAATGTAATTCATTTTTGGTGTAGCCATTGTTTGGGCATTTTACAGTAGATACAAAATAGATTAGTTGTATTTTACTTTATATGTATTGTAAACAAGAGCTTGGAAGCAAATGGCGAAAGATTGAAGAGTTGTAGACCGAAAGTTACTGCTGGACACCTGTTGGGAAAACGTGATTTCCCGCTGATTGGTAAGGTAATTTTTTCTAAAATTTGTTTTCCAGGTCCTCAAGACATAGGGCTACAACTTTGTCAACTGGGCCGAATGATGAGGAGGTCGTCTTTAATGACTTATTGGGCTCGCAAAACAGAAAAACTGGGCTGGCAGATTCATTATTTCATGTGCATTATGGGCCTTTACTTGCCCAATATTGTCTTGGGGCAAGTGGGAGCCCTCCGTGTGGTTGTGGTTTGTGTCCCTAGTTGACTCTTGATTCTCGTGATGGCTCACGAGACCAAGCATATGATTTTCATCGGTTGAGGCTTTGCATATTGTGGTTGTATGTTTGGTTGGTTGTTTTTATGTATGTTGTGACTACATGTAAAACGGAAAAATGTTTTCTTAAAACTTGAAACTAAACATAAACCATTTTAAACTAAGTCTTATGAATTAGTTTAACTAAGTTTAAATATGATTTGAAACTTAAAAATCATTGTTTTCTAAATAACACTTAAACTAGTTAAGATTGTTTATTTATTGATTTATTGTATTGTCCAAACTTAATTAAAATCCACCTAGGATTTATATTAGTCTTGAAAATGGACAACTTGACAAACATAAATTAAAACAATGATTAGACTTAAGTTAAGAAAAGTTTTTTAACTTGTGCTACGAAGAATGAATGCATGCTTCTTTCGTACATGTTTTTGATCCACATCAAAACTATTTACCCGTCAAAATTTAAGTCACGCCGTCCAATTATGAGAACACTTGCAATTACCTTTTAGCATCTGGTCAGACCTAGGCTGAATTGTAACCCAAGGTGACTATTCTCTATGGTCAGACCTAGGATTATTCTCACAGTTTTCAAATTGGATGACTTAATCGAGTAGTGTGGTCAGACCCTTACCCGAGGCAAAGATGGGACTAAACATGCCTACATGACACTAGTTGTTTGACACTAGATGCCATGAGTCCCATAAAGATCTAAGAGTTGTACATGTAATACAATTGGTGATCGTCGCCTACCTATTGAATCCACCATTTCTAGTAGATCAACTACATTAATGGTCGAACCTCAATGAGGATCTTAGCCTTTTCGTAAATTAATTGTTTTAAATTATAAACATGGGGTAGTTAATTTATAAAAGGATAATTATCGAAAATACTAAAATTGAACTTTATAAATTCAATTAATGCAAACGCATACCGTAAACAAGAGTTTTTCTTTTCTTGTTAAAAGGACGAACTAAGTCGATCTTTCCTTGTAAGAAAGAGACTTATTCCTATCCTTTTTCTTTATGAGGAAAAGCCATAATAGGAATATTTGAATTTTCCTAATTCTAATCGAACTCAAGGAAAACCTACTCTAGAAATCGTGATGTCTTGTAAAAGTCAAAATGGTTAAGTATGGTTACACATCTTATTCCTTCAACGTTGTTTTATAACCCTTGTTTCGGTTTTGAAACATTGAAGAAATATGAGATATTTGGACAACCAAGAACACGTGCACTTGACTTGACCTCTTTGGTCAGACCTTAGGGCCATTTCAACCAATGGCGAATTTTGCTCATTGGTCAGACCTTTGGCGATATTTGCATGTTCTTGCTTGGTCAACCTATTTCGTACTAGCTACCAAACTAAAATGAGTTTAAATAATTAGAAGACGGAAGTATCAATAAACCGCAATGTGGTAAAGGCAATTACTAGCATGATTACCTAGCAGTTTGCCTTAACCCAATATGCCTACTAAGGTCCTACATACCCTTGTGGTAAAGTAGACCAATTATGGAGGAAATGCATGCCTATTTTCAAGTTAAAATAGCAATGATGGCTAGCCCATCATCTATATGTTAGAACTTGATGCACTTTCTTGAATACCTAAGTACATGTTTACTAGTCAAAGTGACTCACATTAGCAATAATGTGTAGATATTCAAAGAAAGATGGAAAGTATCCAATCGCTACTCACTCTCCACTGGTGACGTAACACATTGTAATGTTGTCTAATCCAGTGGGAGCTACGTGATTATATTACTGGTGACGTAACACATGTAATGTTGTCTAATCCAGTGGGAGCTGTAAGCTTTATTACTTGCAAGTTGCCCATCTTATTTCCAGATTGTCTTGAAATAATACATTACTTTCCACGTGTTAAGCATCATAGTTTATATAAGAACCATTACATAAGTTTTATATGATAACTTGTCGCGTTCCTGATGTTGCTTCCTGAAATGTTATCTATAAAATTGTTATGCATGATTCATTATTCAAACGATAAAGTTCTACATATCTATATTTTGATTTTTGACTAAAAATCATATGTTATCTTATACATTGTCATATTGCTCATACAAACAAACGAGCGTAGTGTTGTTTGCATGCTCTCACGATGTTGTGCCATGCACAAGTGGGAGAAATCTTAATTGTGTGCAAGGTACAACATATAACAATATGACTAATAGTTTTTCTTGACTGCAAGGTAAGAAACTAAAATTCTACTAGGACTTCTACACATAAAATGTATGTTGCCCTAATTAGAACAAATATCAAGATAACATGAAAAGCTACTTCAACATATTCACTGAATTGTTTAGTAAATATGATTATGTCTTCTTGTAAAGTCATAATCATGAAGTATGAAATTAACTTGAAATTACTATTGAGGCCAAGTGTCGGCGCTCGTAATTACTTTAGTTGAATATGTTTAGGTCTCTTGTAAAGACACAAACATCAATTCAGTTAATTGTTGAAAGACAAATAACGAAAAGTAAGACGTTGATTTGTTATGTCTTCTTGTTAAGACATGCACACTTACGACGTATAATATTAAATGTTTGTGTTTTCTAGTCAAAACATACACATAAAGTAAAGTATGCAATAGGCTAAAATTACTATTGATGTCATCTGGTTTGACTTGGTTGGCAGATATGTAAGCCAAAAGGTATAAGTTCATCTAATGAGTTGTGTGATAGTCTCACAACATCAGTCCTCATGGAATACCACAACTTTATGGTATGTCCATCATGGAAAATCAAACACTATTGACATTGTTTGATCTTTGATGACTTAAACTGTTTTACCTCCGAAGCTATCAAGGTTAGAAATTGGATGTGCCATGTGTACACTCAATATGATTCCAACCCAGAAGGAATTTAAGACACCATTGTATTATGGCATGGGATGAATCCCATTATGTCTTAATTGAAGTTCTTAATTTGTTAACTACTTAAGAGTAAATAATTAACAAACTAGAGTCAAGAACTAACGATGTATTTTGGATGTCCCACTTGAAAACAATTTATTGTTACTCAAGATGCTGAGTATCTAGAGATTAGTCTCTACATACAAAAGCAAGTGGGAGCACCTTTAGATCTTGAAGTTATTCAAGAGCAACCTTCTGAGTACAGTTGCTAATGTCATACTAAGGTTGAACATGCATATGTTAAACCATAGATTGATATCTCTCATTCATAAATCCGCAAGGATTCCTTTTGCACCTGAATGATATATTTTTTATATCAATGCTAAGGGACATAAGTTAGAGGATCATAGTGAACCTGCTAACTACTGAGATGCATTATCAGATATTGTATCTGATGAGTAGCTCAAAACTATGAATGTTAAGATGCAGTCCTTGAAAGACAATCAATCATTGAGTTTGATTGGTCTCTTACCAATCAGTTAAACTGTGAGGTCAAGAATGAGTTTCTTGAAGAGAAAACTCAAAAGGACAAACTTGTACACGCATTTAATGCACGCGTAGTAAAAAGAGTTTACTCATACTCAGAATTTGACTATGATTAAATCTTCCTATCTACAAACATTAAATGTATAAAGATTAATTGTCATACTTGTTTTCATGTAAATGAAATATGACAATCGGATATCAAAACACCTTTCTTGTTGATTATCTTTGCGAGGACGATGAGTAATCAAAAGGGTTTATGAATCCATATAATCTTTATTATGTATACAAGATAAAATAATCCATGTGTGGATTAGATCATGCATCTAGGAGCAAAGATCTTGAGTTAATTATAAAGTCATTAATTTGATTTTGATTAACAAGATTACTCCTAAGTACACTAAGAGCAAGTTGGAGCACTGTACTTATTTTCTTAAATCTCATATGTCATTAACATATTAGAAACAATATTCTATCTAAGCTAGACTTTAATCCTTAGCTTGGAATGAAGTTTCTCTTGAGGGATTTATAAAATAAGACATACAACCTTGTTATATATATATATGTTTATTAGAATAAACATAAGCGGTTATTATGTCTAAACACAATATGACACGTTATTGAGGGGAGTATCAATGATCAATCACACTTGATGAGATTGAACATATGATTGGAAATCTTAAGTTTGACTAAAGGATTCATCATGTAAGTCATATTAAGTATTGGACTATATATATTTATCAATTGCATGAATGCAAGATGAGTTGATAACAACAAATATCTAAGTGAAGGTCGTTAGATAATTGTTACACGAATATTATAATGGACCTACAAAGGACCAAAGATATGTTCAAAAGTTTACGGATATTTGAGGAGCTCTGTTTTGTTTGCATACGTTAATGCTTATTTAACTGAGATGATACTCAACCCCAGTCGTGGTCATCATGAATGATGACATTGATGACTAGATGTGCTCGACTGAGAGCATTAATGCGTTATACATTAAAAGAATAAAAATACTTTATAGTTTGAGAAACTATTCAGATGACTGTCTGAAGTAGGTGTTTTGCTAGCTTCAAACGCCCTATGAAATGTATTGTTGCAGTACTCGTCTTGTACTTGAATGCACACATACAAAGGACAATCATCATTTAAACCTTTTATGAGTTTTAAAATAAGTATTCTTAAAGTTTACTCAGATGACTACTTGTTGTCTTGTACAACATGATTCGATCATGGTGGGAACATCGGATTCCAACCTATGAGTAGTCTTATGCATATCTGTTTTTAGTATTTGGATAATGGAACTGTAAGCAGTCGTATTATACAATGAATTGATATACCTGGTATGATCGTCTTCATTTATACTACTGTATTCTATATTTGCATGTTTAATCCATGAATAATTTATTTATTCTAAAATTGTCCATTGCCAGTTGACGATACGGGAGTATCATCAAATTAAGGCAAATGTGAGCGTGTTGGTGATTCATTTGCCACACTCACATGTTGTTCATTGTGATGAACATTGGATTGACCCAACCTACGAGTATTCACTACATGGATCGTCGTCAATAGTGAATCTCGCAAGAGGTTATGTCTCTTATCCTCAGACTTGAGATGCAAGCAGGTTTTGCATGTGTGGAATTTCATTCCTTGATATGGTTAAACGCTATCCTGAATAAGGTAGTTATAAAGGCCATTTTCAGGAGTGATATGAAGCATGTGAATGACACGTGTAGTCAAAATGGGATTTGTTCCTCCACTTGCTTTGGAGTTAGATACTATTGGGCCCCTCGATGATTTGAACAGATGTTTGTATGGCCGTACCCAACTGGGATTAAGATGAATCTTAAATCCACTTGATAATCTTGTTCAATATCTATATCGAGAAACATAATAGTTGAACTATTAGAATGATTTTTGATCCATGTCTAATATTCAACACGGTATCTGTAACAAAAGGATAGATGACATATAAACCATCTGAAATGAGACGTTTAAGAAACTACCCTCACATATTTCTAGGGGCATTGGCGTGTTGCTAGACGCTAACCATTGCTTGTATAATTACTTGATTATTATGACGTCGCAAGTGGGAGCTGTTGGAGAATGCTCTTGTCATAATAACTAATTATATGGCTAGTCATATGTGAGCCTATGGGGTCACACACATATACACTGAGGTGCCAATTTATATGTCGTGTTTATTGTATTTACGATATATAAATAACCGTAAGTAACCAGGAACCGCTATTGGGCTTCTAATGAATAAGTAATGGACTTATTGCATTGGACTAGAAAAACAAATGGGAAGCCCATTTAGCCCATTAAAGGGGCCGGCCATTTACTAGGATTAAGGAGGGTGATTGATTTGATTTTGGTCAAGGGTTAAATGCAAATTAATCTCCATTTAATTTGCTAACTAACTAAAAACAAAAACCCTCTCCTCCCCTCTTATTTGGTACGACACAAACAACAAGAAAACTAAGGGTTAAATGCAAATTAATCTCCATTTAATTTGCTAACTAACTAAAAACAAAAACCCTCTCCTCCTCTCTTATTTGGTACGACACAAACAACAAGAAAACTAAGGGTTTTCAATTTTCCATCTCTTCTTTGTTTCTTGATTAATCAAAGAAGACTAGATTGGTTACGGGGTTAAGGACTAGCATCAATTGGTATTCGGTGAAGTGTAGTGTGGATACACATAGAGGTGATCTCCATTGATCACTTGGGTTTCATATTCTAGTCGATTCATAAGTATTGTTGGTGACTCCCAGATCACGCTACAAAGGTATAACTTATGTGTTTATTTTATTTGATTGATCATATGGCACTATGGATCCTGTTATGGTGATGTTTATCCGCTGCGTGTATTTATTTAATATGTTTTATATTGCTACATCTCCTATAGGGTTTTGTTCATGTATTCCTCCATGGTAGTGTTTTCCGCCATTGTTTCTGTTTCTTCTTCCTCCTTTTCTTCAGAAAAATAATCAAGCTCGAACGAACTTGAGATATCAAAGCTTTTTGTGTTGAAAAGCCTTTTAAGCGAATGAAAGGCTCGTTCAGGATCTTCGAAAGGTATAATCAAGTTCTTAGTAGAACTCCTGGTCATGCACTTCCTGAAACTATCACAAAAGCATCAGTGGGGTATGTTCAAGAAAGTAATATATCAGAAAATTAACAACGAAAACGGAATACGAAAAATAAAAGTTACTGATATCTGCAGACGATGCGCCGTATCCAGAAAGTTGGATACGCCGTATCTTATAATCGTTAAAATTTAACACAAATGAAATTATCGGACTGCACCTACAAAATCACCACGTATAGCCGAAAAGATCCTGAACAAGATTCACAATCAAATGACAATGGCTACAAAATTGATTGTTATCAACTGTGACTACTAGGATGATGATTCGCTGTTACTTAGTTGAAGATGATGTGAAATTTCACGGGTACGTGTACTTAGTATCTTGAAGATATCAGGGTTGCTTGGATGCATGATCTGACCCTTTCGCAATTGGTTGAACTCTTTTGCAATTGGTTGAACTCTTTCACAATTGGTCCCTTTCGCAATTGGTCCCTTTCGCAGTTGGTTGGATGCGTGATTCTTCGAGATCCTTGCTCGATCTTAAACGGCTCTCAGAGCATTCGATGATTAAGTCTTGGGTTATCTAGTTTTCATAGGTCAAGGGGTGGACGGACGAAGACCTAGTTAACTATCA
The DNA here is from genome assembly GCA_021014915.2 of Artemisia tridentata subsp. tridentata. Lineage (NCBI taxonomy): Eukaryota > Viridiplantae > Streptophyta > Magnoliopsida > Asterales > Asteraceae > Artemisia > Artemisia tridentata. The sequence continues at coordinate 336,313,464 of CP139501.1, forward strand.
CTTAAAGGAGATACGTTGTAGTACTCAGTGACACACAAAGATGTGGATAATTCAAGAGATGTTCATATACTATTAAGGAAGGTTGGATGGGTATATGAAACGACCTATGCTTTAAGGAGTTACGTTGTAGTGCTCAGTATAGGTACTTAGTCATACAACAGTGCAAGTTTAAGTCACAAGTTTGGGTTATTCTACTTCAGTCTCAAGTTCGTCATAGTGAGTTTTCTCCATCAGTAGTCACTACATGAAGCCGTTGTTTTTAATATAGGAGGTTAGATTGGGTATATCGACATCTTCTCACGGGCTGATATGATTCCTTATAAAGGGCTTCTAGTTTGTATTTCACGTACACATCAGTATGCTGATTCCGATAAATCGCAACCAGCAGGGGAGAGAAATGTACGGGCTGATCTCTCATGGGAAAAATAACTGGGATGCATTTTGTGAGATAAAGATGTTGATACCATATTCCCCTGAACTGCAGGGCACTCAGGGCATTCAAAATATAAGGTTGTCAGTTTGGGGGAGAGCACTAATTGGGGGAGAGCACTAATTAGGGGAGAGCACTCAGGGCACTCTGATTTAAACCCTAATTAGATTTGCTCACTTAGTTCGTCTGCAAGTAAAGAAATGGCGGCTGAGAAGATTATGCAAGCTGAACGAAGTAATGAAGTTTGAAGATCTTTCTCATGTTTTTGTATTGAATTTTACTTGTAGGGAACATTGTAAGCAATTCCCATATGACTTCACTTTGGGGAGAGATTGTTTGCTTTAAAGTTTTGTCATATGTGGGAATTGCAATAGCATTTAAAGTACAATGACTAGTTTAGTCATATTGCTAAGTTAGACTTGTAGCTTTGTAATAAATACCCTCCTATGTCAACACTAGGAGGGTTGGGGATTCATTGTAACACAAGAGTTGTGTGTGTTTTCTAGACTCTCTCTCTAGAAAACATACACACCTCGACACCCAATCAATAAAGTTCTATAATGTTTAATCTTTAGATCGTGTTTCCCCCACCTCATCGTGAGTCTTGCTTTGTGTGTGTATTAATGTCTTTTAATTAAGAACTTTTAAAGGATGAAGGGATGTGATTCATGCTTTATATGTAGTTAAGATAGATTTTGAACGATCAATTATGCTGTGATTTCATACAAAATAACGGACTTGTAGTCTTATTAAAAGACATTAAATACATAATTATATAAAGGCTTCCATTGTGGTGAACTATTATAAGCTTTATAAATTAATTTTTTCATGCTACATCAATATGTTTTAGACATTTTGAGTTAATAAACATATTTCTACTATGATATAAACAAGGTTATAAATAAAGCGAGGCGGCATGAGCAAGCTTCATGTCTTAGTGGCCAAGGCGAAGCTTTGCGTTTATAAGGTTTGGCATAATGCAACACAAAATATGAAAATATTTATATATTTATATCATATTTCATAAATATCGAGTTTACATAAAGATGTGGCATAATGTGGCATAAGGCGTGGCATGACGGCATGACCAAGCCTCATGCCTTTGTGGGACCTTTGCACCGTCATGACGCGCCTTTTAAAACCATGTATAAACATCTTAAAGCTTTATAATTATTTCACATAACACATGTATTATTATCTTGAGATTATGAACAGGTCTGACATTAAGACTTTTTTATGCCATATATGTATATAATGAAACTCTACTATAACTAACATAAAAGTATAAAAAATAAACCTTTTCAAGTTCAATGAATGATTTAAAATTAAGGGTTAAGCACATAATATACTAACAATGAGCCAATATGGTCTAAGGTCGGCCCCAGTAAGAGATCCCAGTCCCTCTCATTTTCACTGCCACGTCAGCTTTCTCTCTCCAACGACCTTCAGGTGATTAGGTGCCCCAGTAAGGGTGACCATGATTTTTTTTTAAACATTTTTAACACAATCTCAAATTTCATTAATAATTTGGTTTCGGTTATGAGCACCCAAACGATCCCTACTAATTTAGTTTCGTGAGACTTTAGTTTGTGACGTTTGAAAAGCCTCCTAACACTCTTCCGCAAACATCATAAACTCGCTACTAACTTCATTTTCATCATCCGAAGACGAATCGGAAATGAATAGCTCGTAAGAATTCATAGTGTGAAAAAATATAGAGAATGTGTGAAATGAGATTTGTGGATTGAAGTATGTTTATGTTATGTATTTATAAGTAAGTTAAAAAGGATTTTTTTTTTTTTTTTTTTTTTTTTTTTTTTTTTTTTTTTTTTAACTTTGCAACGGCTAAGTAAAAAAAAAAAAAGGACAAGGAAGTAATGTTTAAATATTAAATGGACACAAGAAACATTCGATCGAGTATGCGTCCAAGTTACAAAAAAAATGTAAGCCGATCGAGTATGCACAGAAGGATGATCGATATGTAATCGATCGTGTTAGTCGATCACGACTCATTACTGCGCCTAGCCTAACTAACATGTGTCATCTAACAAGTCAACAGTCTCATTCGTATTATATGCATCATCACCTAATTACGTTAGGCGTAGCAAATAATATGGTTCAAAACTGAGAAACACATACTCCATCTGTCTTAAAATAAGTGTCCAATTTGACTTTTCAAAGTCAAACTGGTTCAACTTTGACCTTAATTTTTTTTTTTTGTATTATATAATACTTGATGAAAAATTATGCCATTTAAAAATACACCAATTCATTCATATATTTTACATCAAATATTATATATAACACTTATAAAAATAATTAAATTCAAAGTTGAATCAGTTTGACTAAGTCAAACTGGACATTTATTTTGAGACGGAGGTAGTAATAATTTAAGAAAAAGTGTGAAACAGTTATGATGGAATTGAATTTCTTGATTTGGTTGAAAAGAGGATAATAGTGGATACAAGAAAACAAGAAAATGACGTGCCAAGTGCTTGCTTTCTAGTACATGTACCACTTTCTTCTAGGTCCACACACTCACACGCTATTTGTATCTATGCAATGTGTCCATCTTTCATTTTATTTTCGATTACGACATTCTATTATTACACTAATTTAAGTCTTCGAAATACCGACACCACATTTTTTTTTTAAATTATCTTATTATATCTTAAGATATCACGAAATAAAAACTTTATAATGGTTTACTTTAAATTTTTTGGCATAACTAGCTTTATGCACAGTATACAAATTGGAAACGTATGTTAGGATAGTTGTGCTTTTGTCAATATATGTTTGTTTATTGATACTCTTGACCTCAAGTCAACTCGATTCAATTGGGTCGTCTCTCCTCATAATTGGTTTCTGGATGTCCACGTAATCCGACATATCAATCTCTAGTATCTTGTGCATTTAATTTGAAACCCATTGCAAAATGAGATGGGTTATTTGTAGGGGTGTCACTAGGGTCGGGTTGACCTGACCCGAACCTGATAAGGCTTATCGGGTCGGGTTAAAAAATCTTGTCGAGTTGTTTTGACTCGAACCCGATAACTCGATAGTGTTATCGGGTTTTAGCTTGTTAAGTATTTATCATATATTTATGGGCTTTATACTGTCACTTTAAACTATATAAAATTATGAAAAATAATTCAGTCCTATTTAGCTAACTAACAAGAAGCTAGCTAGAACGAAAAAGAAACAATCACAAAGTAACAAACGGGGATGAATATTCTCCCCAAGAATTGAACGAACCTAGTTCACCTATTCGAGAGTGAGGAAGAAAAACCAACAAGAAACTTCCCACTTTTGATGTCCTGCGATTCTGCTAGTTTAGAAACTAAGGAGAAGGACAGGGGGCGCTAGGTCAGAAAAGCGAGAACTCTAAATTATAAGTTTAACCTATCCATTTCTAAGATACATTATTCAACATATGCGATATTCATCTCTTAGATTGCCGCTTGTCCCAGCTTTTCTGAGCTTAACTTGATGTACATGTACAGTAGAGTTGGATTTACCTCGTAACCCGATAACCCGAATCACCCGACCCGACTTAACCCGACCCGATAAACACCTGAACCCGACAACCTGATTTCTTATCGGGTCGGATTGCGGGGTAACTTTTTAAAAACTCGAAACTCGACTCAACCCAACCCGATAACACCCCTAATTATTTGGACCCCCTAAAACACCAATAATACACCCTCATTTTTTATTTTTTTTCTTCCTTTTTTTATTTTTTTTTTAAATAATTTTATTTATATTAAAAAAATTATAAAATTGAAATTACGGAACATAAAATATAAAGTTTAATAAGTAAAAAGTATTAAACTGATAGAAAATTCGGAGCATAAAATGATAAAAAAAAACTGTGTTGTACAATAAAAAGGAGTGAGTTAAGGGTATTAATAGCACCCTTCCAAAATATACCGTGTAAAAATAAAAGATATCATGAGAACCCAATTGATAATCTTATTTCGTATTTGATGCATCTTAAGACTATGTGTAGTGGTGTGTAAGAGAGGATGAGGCATTGTGGGCCATGTTGGGGCTTGGTAGAAAAAGTGGTGTAGTGGTAGTAGGGGCATTGTGTGACATGTGGCACCCTTTTATTTATTTATTTTTTTTTAATCACTAAAACTAATAAATATAATGCTTTTTTAAGAAATATTTCAAAATTGAATTATAATTATCTGTGGCCTGTGGGAGAGTTTAACTGTAAAGTTTCTCGCACAAAATTTTGACAAAAATAATGATTTTGGATAAAAGGGTTAAAAGGGTACATATTTTAAAAACAAAGGTTATATTAAAACTTTAACCTATGTAAAAGTAAATGACAAATCAAAATACAAAGGCCCTACACACAACTCATTTCCTCTGTCTTCTCCAGCAAACTTAGATCCCATTTTCTTCCATTATTAGAGCTTTCTTATTTTCTTTCATAAATTCATCTATTCTTCATCATAAATCATCTATTAACATAACCGTTGGAACGGCTATTTTTTTCGAAGCTAGCAAAGGGCGCGGGCGTGGTGCAGAAAACGCTCCAAGCTTTTTTTGGGTCTTTAGCGCCTATCGATTTTGGATTCGGGGCGTTATAGGGGCTGATTTGGGGGTTTTAGCGCCCCACTACGGATAGTCTAAGGATGACATAAATATATACTCCCTCCGTCTTGAATTTATTGTCCTCTTTTAACTTTTTAAAATATTTCTTTACCAACTTTAATTTTTAATACTTTTGTTTGTGTTATACAATACTTGATGAATATTATATTAATGAGAAATACATTTTAAAACCAATATATTCATATATTTTACAACTATTATGTAACACAAACGAAAATATTTAAGATTAAAGTTGAAAAAATAAGATTTCAAAAAGTCAAAAGAGGACAATTATTTTAGGGCGGAGGGAGTAATAGACAAAGCTAGTCTTGCCATTAACTCGTAAGGCAAAATAAGTTTTCTGAACACTGGAGTTTAAGTATGTGAAACATTGGGTAGAATTAAATTAATGATGCTTTTACAAATATTTCCTCCTTTCATAGTTTACACTATGGTGTAATCGAGCCGAGTCGAGTCGAGTATTGACAAGCTCGAGCTCGGCTCGACATATAATACTCGAGCTCGAGCTCGACCGAGCCTCAAAATTTAAGCTCGAGCTCGGCTCGATCACTAAAACTCGAGCTCGAAACTCGACTCGGCTCGGCTCGATCACTAAAACTCGAGCTCGAAACTCGACTCGGCTCGGCTCGTATATACTTAAAATCTCAGTCTATCTTTTCCGTGTGGTAAACAAAACCATCGATCTAAAAAGATCAATTCACGAAAAGATTATGACATCACAGATCCGAAAACAAATCGAATGCTAACCAACAAATACAAAAGATCTCAGTTAGGTGCACTTTTAATTCAAATCGTTAACTATTTTTTTAGAGTCACCTTAACCATCATCGATCACAAATAAACCTCAAGAAAAACAAAGATCTCAGCTTTTCTCATTTTCGTGTAAGCAAACTTACTTCAGATCTTCAAAGATCATAACACGAAAAGATTATCACATCATAGATCTCTTTTGAAGTTTACACTTCCTTGGATATACGAAAGTTAAAAAGAAAAGACATGAACAAGATTGTTCAAATCTTTTACTCGTTTCGATCTGTGAAAAAAAAAAAAAAAAAAAAAAAAAAAGATCGAACCTACCTCACATCTTCTCAAAGCACTGAGTCACCAATAGACAAGACAAAGGTGGGATACTATTTTGTGTTGGAGGCTGTGTTTATTTTGGTGTAGGGAAAGAATATCTTGACTGCATCATTAGGTCCTTGTGTTTTATATGAAAGAAAATGAAAAGTAAATATATGTGTAAATAAAGGGTATATATGTAATTTTATTAAAGCTCGTTAAGGCTCGCAAGCTTCACGAGCCGAGTAACTTAGAACTCGAACTCGACTCGACATCTTACACGAGTAGCTCGAGCTCGAGCTCGACTCGTTTAAAATCGAGTCGAATCGAGTATTTTTCGAGTCGATCTCGAGTTGCTCGCGAGTTGTCTCGGCTCGATTACACCCCTAAATAGTTATTCATCAATTGCTATAGAGGAGGCCTTTCTAATCAAAACATGGGAATGGGCTGTTCAAGAATAGTGGGCTTACTAATGGGTTTGAACAATGACCTAGTTTCGTTGTGTTGAGTGTTGACAAGAGTTTAGTCAGACAACATGGCTGGCCTAATGGGTTTGTGATGCCCAACTGACCAAGCCAAAAATTGGATGACTCTAAACACACAAACAAATAGAAAAAAAATAATAAGATCAAAATTTCCAAACTTTGTTAATCAATTCAGAATAAAAAAATCTCAAAATTAAATAAACCCTGATCAAAATATTTATTAGCTTGAAAAGATGTTGTTTTTTTTTACAAAAGGTGGTTTAAGGAAAGGATGGACGATGATTTTTTTTTTTTTTCATACGTGTAATTGGTTTAGGTCGGTTTTACAACACGTGGTGTTGTTGTGCCGCTTTGTGCAAATTGACTTACTGCCCGATTTAGGATAGGAAAATGAAAATGTTAAGGGTGTGTTTAGTCGGGAGAAAACACCTTTGTTTTCTACAAAATATTTTGTGGAAAACAAGGAAAATAGAGACCGAGTTCAAATCAACGTTTTTCAACAAAATATTTTGCAAAACACAAAATCGTCTATTTCCTAACTTAACAAGGAAAACTACAAAATAGAAAATACAAACATCAACTAAACGCGTTTTCTATATTTTCAAGTGTTTTGTGAAGATAAATTTCCCTTCTCAATTTTTACAAAACAAAAGATAGAAAATAAGAGAATTTTTTCTCCAACTAAACGCAACCTAAGAAACTAGCACGGCATTTTTTTCAAGGGAACATATCAACCATATTTTTTTCAGCCAATTTTTTACAATTTTGTGGTACAAATTGTGGATCCTTTAGTTTTTTGTGGGTCCTTGAGTCATTTTTGTGAGTATTTGAATAATTTTTTGTGTAATTTTAGTCGAAGATTGTAGTCAATTGGCTATTTTAGTTGTAGCCAACATATCTCTTTTTTTTAATGCGTCTATTAAAGTAGAAGTATTTTATTTTTTATTTTATTTAAAATGTACCACTAAAAATTATTTTAAATATTTTTATTTTAGTTTTCTTTTTACCCAAACTCTTCCGTCCCCGTCCCCATATCATTTTCATAGTGAAGATTGAGCAAAGTGTTATAATATTATAATGGAAATAGGTAAGCTACCTGTTTCAGTTTATACATGTGTAAGGGTTAATCCAAGTCTTTTATTTGAATTTGTCAAGACAATAATGAATTCGTCAAGGCACCAATGACTAGGTAATGCCCTAGCTATTAGACTCGATCGTATGTTGTAGTTAAAATCTATAATAACACATTAAAGGGCTTGTGTCCTAATGGTACCCTTTGTTGTGTGAGAAGCTCTTCAACCAAATGGTTGTGAGTTCAATTATACGATAATAAAATCTATAATAAAAAAATCCTTTGAATCAATCCATTTAGTTATCTATACTAATTATACGATAATATTATTTCAATACATAATTAAGTAAGCATTAAATACTTTCTTATTTAAGCTCGAAACGATCCATATATCCTCTCACGCATTTTCACAGGTAGAGCCTCTTTCTATCTCCTTCAATTCCTCTCATTTTCGATTCATAATATATACTTTTCTCATATTTACTTTTCATACGTGTGACAATATCATATCATATCATATCTCTTAAGGTACGTACGTACGTAGTAGGGAAGGTGCAAATGAAAATGGCATCGAGGGTTTTGTTAATAATGATGTTAGTATGTTTGCTGTTAGCGGCGTCGAGATCAGCTGGAGCTACTAGTCATAGAAATGCATACGCGACCATGATGTACATGGGTACGCCTAGGGACTATGAGTTTTATGTTGCTATTCGAGTCATGCTTCGCTCTCTATCCTTCAAGTTTCGTGTCGATGCAGATCTCGTTGTCATTGCTTCAATGGATGTTCCTGCTCATTGGATACATACTCTGTACGTTCATTCATTAATTCTTCATTCATATTAGTTATTATTATATATTCCCTTTTCTATAAATTAACGTTACATGCATTATATATTATTGTATCCTTGTTCACTACGATATGATATATACACCTATTTGGCGTAGTTTTGCAAGTTTCTAAACTTTCTATGAAAGGCAAATTATTTATTATTATATGTTTAAATTACTTTTTGGGCATTACACATTACGATTGTTTACCAATGTAATAAGTTCACAATACAGATTTAGAAGCATATCTTCTCACTTGTTTTTCCTATTTCAGTAATCATGATTTTCAACATTTAATAAATTTATATAATGAGTTTTATTTGGATGTCCATGCTCGTAATTTAATGTGTTAGTTTTCATTTGATGATGTATCAAACTTTAAATGTGTATGTCATGAATAGTAAAAACTAAAATTTCTTATGTCAAATAAAAAATGAAAATTTTAGTTTAATACAACAAAAGAATAAGTGTGCGTACTGATTTGGGTTCGTACAAAATTTTCATTTATATGTTGCCTAATTTAGATCATCGGATAAGGCCAACATGACATTACTTACCCTTTTTGTTTTGTTATATTTATTAACCTTCTACTCGTATTATATTTTGAAAGTACGTTGCTTAAAATAATAAACTTGTACTTAGCAAATAGTAATCATTTCTTACTTATCAATTCATTTAGGAAAGAACATGTATACATTCATAAATATTTCCTTACACAAATCAGAGTTTAAGCAAAAATGACATTTGCTCAAAACTTGTCAATAGTTAGATGTATAGTGTTTTAGAGTGTGATAACTCAATCGCTTGATTTTATTCATAAGAATGAGTTACAATTTATAGATCTACCATACAATGAATACAAGGAAACTAAATATTACACATTCAATACATTAACTACGTATATAATCTTGGGCATGATTACGCAAATCATTGACATGATTTACTTATGCTATTACCCGCCGTCAGTCGAATAGGTGGGGGACCAACACGAAGCAATCCCCGAAATTTTTCAAAAAGGGGGCGTGAGAGACTCTTTGTGAAAATGTCCGCAACCTGGAGATTGGATGGAACAAACTTTGTATGTAGGCGCCCTGAGGAGACGAGTTCTCGTACAAAGTGATAATCAATGTCAATGTGCTTGGCCCACTTATGAGAAACCGGATTTTGGCTGAGAAAAATGGCGCTTTTGTTGTCACAGAGTAAGGTGGGACGAGCCATGGGGAGCACATGAAGCTCAAGAAGAAGATGGGTAAGCCAAATAATTTCTGCTGCTGTGTTGGCCATAGCACGATATTCCGATTCACAGCTAGATCTGGAGATTGTTGGTTGTTTCTTGGCACTCCAAGACACAAGATTTCCACCCAAGTAAATAGAATATCCATAAGTGGATCTCCTGGTTTCTATGCAACGAGCCCAGTCAGCATCAGAATAACCAACTAAGGTGGTGGCAGTAGGTTTAGAGAAAGTCAAGTCAAAAGCATACGAGAGATCGTGCCTTTAACATAACGAAGAATCCGCTTGACCATCTGAAAATGAGAAATTGTAGGAGCCTGTAAATGTTGACTGGCCTGGTTTAGAGAAAGTCAAGTCAACTGCATACGAGAGATCGGGCCTGGTGATTGTGAGATACTGGAGAGCCCCGACGAGTGACCTGTAGAGAGTGTGGTCATGAAAAGGAACACCTTTGCTGAGGAAGGTGTCAGTTGTTGCAAGAGGGGTAGCAACCGGTTTAGCATCCAGAAGACCAGCACGAGCTAAGATATCATGAGCATACTTTGCTTGATTGAGAAAAATACCTGTGTCCGAATGAGAAACTTCGAGCCCCAAAAAATAACCAAGCGTACCCAGATCTTTAACAGAAAACTCCTTGTGCAGATGAGTAACGAATGTTTGTATGAGAGAATTGTCACTGCCAGTGATGATAATGTCATCCACGTAGACAAGAAGGTAGATGATCGTCGTTCCCATTTTAAAAACAAAAAGAGATGTATCTGCTTGGCTGCAAACAAAACCATTAGTGATTAGGAAATTGTTGAGGCGCTGAAACCAAGCGTGAGGTGGTTGTTTTAGACCATAAAGAGCTTTCTGTAAACGACACATGTGATTTGGGAACCGAGTATCCACAAAACCTGTTGGCTGTTCCATATAAACGGTTTCGGTGAGATTACCGTTCAGGAAGGCATTTCGAACATCCAATTGCTTCAAAGGCCATCCATAAATAGTGGCAAGAGCAAGAACAACGCGCACAGTAGAAGCCTTGATGACCGGACTAAAAGTGTGTGAAAAATCAAGCCCGGGAACTTGAGTAAACCCTTGTGCTACCAAGCGAGCCTTATATCGATCAATCGACCCATCTGCTTTATATTTTGTCCTGAAAATCCACTTAGAACCAACAATATTGGCATTGGAAGGACGTGGTACAAGAACCAATGTTTTATTTTTATGTAAAGCGTCCAGCTCCTCCTCCATAGCCTTGACCCATCTAGAGTGTTTTGCTGCAGATTTATAACCGCGTGGATCATGAGCTGCAAGCAGCGCATGATGTAAAGGACCTGAAAACAAAGACAAGTTAGCAAAATATTTGGGTTTGAAGATGCCGTTTTTGGATCGAGTCCTCATAGAATGAGATGGCATCAGCTACGCAGGAGGTCCCGGAGCAGTAGGTTGATCGGGTATAGGCTGAGGTGGTTCGAGTGGGGTGGGAGCGTGAGGTGGTGAAGGTGGTTGAGCGGGAGAGTGGAGTGGGCCGGAAGGGGTTTGGGCCGAGTGATGAGGAGAGGTTGGGGATGGAATTTGGTGGGTGGAAGTTTGGGCCGAAGGTTGGGTCGAGGTTGGAATGTGGGCTGCAACGGGTGTGTAGTGTGAAGCGGATGGGAGAGTTACGGTTTGGACCGGATGTGGTGGGCTGGTGGAAGTTGTGTGGGCCGAACACAAGGGACAGTGGTCTGAGATTGGTATGGTGGTAGCAGTGGGTTTGACGGGAGCCGAAAGAGAAGTGGTTAAAATGGGAGGCTGATTTGGTAGTGGAATTGAAGGTAAAGTTTCATCAAAGTTTGAAAAAACTAATGTGGCTTCATCAACAGGTTTGACAGAACCACTGAAAGGATAATTATCTTCATCAAATTGAGCATGCCGAGTGATGTAGACCCGTTGGGTGCGAGGGTCGAGACAACGATAGCCTTTATACTTAACATCGTACCCTACGAAAATACATTCGGCACTTCTAGGTGATATCTTATGTTTTGTATAATCCCGTAGATATGGGAAGACGCGACACCCGAAGACACGAAAAGTGGAGTAGGTCGGAGTATGGCCAAACAAAAGTTCAAAGGGAGATTTAAAGTCCAGTAAGGCTGTAGGGAGACGGTTTATGATGAAAGTGGCAGAAGCAAAGGCATCAGTCCATAAGTTGGCGGGGGCATGGGAATTGAAAAGCTTTGCAAGACCTGTTTCTATAATGTGCCTATGTTTACGCTCAGCACGCCCATTTTGCTCAGGCGTGTGAAGACAGGAGAGTCGATGATGGATGTCATGGTCAAGGAAATATTTCTGAACTCTGTGATTTGTGAATTCAGTTCCACCATCACTCTAAAAAACCTTAATTTTTCAGGATAATTGATTTTGAACAAAGAGTGTGAAAATTAATAAGGCATCATAAAATTCAGATTTATGCTTTAGCAGATAAAACCAAGTAAAGCGAGAAAATCATCAATAAATATAGCATAAAATCGATAGCCATTTAATGAAGTAACAGGAGAAGGAACCCAAAGATCACAATGAATTAAATCCAAAGCATGCTCAGAACGTTTATTATTTAAATCAAAAGGCAAACGATGTGATTTTGATAGTTGACAAGGAGGACAAATACTAGGTTTTGGTAACAAAGAAGTAACAAACAAAGAACCATGTTTATGTAATCTAGAAATAGTGTCAAAAGAAACATGTCCTAAACGTCCATGCCATCGTTCAAAAGATGCTTTGAGATGATGGTTGGAATATGAAGCAACAAAATCATGATATCCCTCTCGAAGAATGTATAGCCCATTTTCACATGTCCCCTTTGCTAGGATTTATTTGGTCTTTCGATCCTGAAGGTGAAAGAAATTATTAGAAAATAGGACATCAACAAGAGAATCATTGGTAAGAAGACTAATGGAAAGAAGACGTTTAGTGAGATGTGGAACAACAAGAACAATTTTTAGGGAAATATTTTTATTAATAGAGGTTGTTCCGACATTGGTTACAGGTAAGGTGTGACCATTACTGAAATGGACAAAATCCTTGCCCTTTGCGGAATGAGTGGTGGTAATGTCTTGGAGAGAGGGAGTCATATGAGCCGACGCACCTGCGTCACCAGTCCAATCAGGGTATTCCTCAGTGACATGACATTAAGCTTGAAAAGCTTGTGCCAAATTTGCATCTAGAGGTGGGGCTTATTGAGCAAAGGATGCGAGATTTGGGCAGGTGTTTGCACAGTGCCCATCTTTCCTACAAAGTTTACAGTGAGGTGATCGCTTTGAACGGCCAGAACCTGCATTACGGCCACGACCACGACCACGATTAGAATGAGAGGAACCAGAGGAGGTACAAGTAGAGTTACCTGTGAGATATTGTTGGGCGACGAAGGCAGTCGAGGGAGGATTGGAACCATGAAGCGAGGACATGAAGGTTTCTTGGTTCTCGGCTTTGTTCAAGAGTTCACGGAAAGAAGCAGTTCCAAGCACTCGATGTGTGGTTGAGAATTGTTCAAAGGTGACACCAAGGCCACACAAGAACCAATGGTACTTGTCGCGTTCATCGACTGGAAACCAATGGCCGAGAGTTGCTCAGAGATGGTTTTGAATTTGCGACCAAATTCAGCGACGGTAGAAGAACCCTTCTGCAAGGTACGTAAACTGTCACGAAGCGTGTACATCCGATCGGGTGAACTGTGGCTGTAAGCGTTTTCCAAAGCAAGCCAGATTTGACGAGCGTTGGTGAGGCCAATAATCTCCGACATGACTTCCTCGGAAAGAGAGGATTGGAAAAGGAGGCGCACGGACTGATCATTAGTAGTCCAGACCGCACGATCCGGGTTTGGTAAGTTTTGTTGTTGGCAACGATTATGGTTTCAAGTAGTATAGGTGTGGTTCCGTCTATGTGACCGGTAAGGTTTTGTAAATTGAGAACAAGTGAAACTTGTTGACTCCAGGCTAGGTAGTTTGAGGAGGTAAGTTTGAGAGGAATGAAGTGAAGGAGAGAGTGAAGATGGATGGTGTTTGCGGCGGCATGAGGGTTTGATTAAGAGGCAGCCATTACGGCGCTGTAGGGTAGGCCGAGAAGAAGAGGATGGAAATGAAGGAGGAGGGGATCGCCTGTTTAGGCCGATACCATGTGAAGACTCAATCGCTGTTGGATTTATAAGTCCAAATGCTTGTAATCCTAAGTTATTTAGACACTATCTTTCCATTATTGTATGTAAGACATAAAACGACCAATAAGGTTGTTTGCTTAGGATCAATGACCTGTCAAATATGGCAGTTACTTATTGAAAAGGCATGACTTTTGGTGAACCATCACAATGATTCATCACACCTTTTCATTTAGTATATATAGGACCAAATTCTGTAATCAACATTAACCCTTTCATTTATATCAGATTATACAAGGGTTCAAAACCCAATCTTCCTTGTTTTCTTTTTATTGATTCTTGTATGATTATACACATGATGTTGTTTGATCATATCGATCCTGGAGATATGGAGATATCAAGATTCAAAACCTGTAAACAGTGGCATCAGAGCCTATGGGATCAAACAACAACAATTCATGTTCAATCACCAATCAAGAATCAAAACCTGCGTTCTTTTTTTTTTTTAAAACGCAACCAGTGATGCCAATTGAAAAAAAACGGTTACAACACCGAGATGGTGGTTAACCAAGGAAAGAAGGAGACAGCAGTCTCAAAAGAGAAATAGCAGTAAACCCCGGTTCATGATGAACCCTACAACCGAGATGGTTGACAAAGGCGGGATGCCAAAGATGATGGGGACAAGGCATGAGCAAGAAGAGATCAAGGAACAAGAAGATTGAAGAATTACAAAATAGAAGATCAAGTGATTCGATTATGAAGAAAAATTATGTGAGGCACAATGAATACTTGGAAGGCTATTTCAGAATGATTAGTGAAGATTCACAGAACAAGGAAGAACAACACAAAGAGAAAGCAATTACCTTCACACACACATGCAATATTTGTGAAGAAGATGGACATATTGACTATATGTGTCCACAGAATTCTATAACTGCAGAAGACAATGACTTTGTCATTGTAAAAGGTGTACATCTTCCAATTCCTATAAAATCATTCAATGACTGTATTGCTCTTTTAAATTTATTAGAAGATGATAACATAATCAGTCATAATTGGAGTGGTTTTAGGAATAATTTCTTGAAAGCCTATAATTGGTTCTATTCTGTCTATCTCAAAAGAAACCTACCAGGACCCTTACCACCCAAGATAAATGGGACAGAGATCCACTTAATGGATTTACACAAACTGATTGAAACACTAGGGGGATACCTTGGTGTAGATTTTTCGAACAAATTTCCTTATCTTGCTGAAATTTTTGGCCTAGAAAAGAAACATGGTCAGGATATAAAGCATTGCTATAACCAATATTTGAATGTTTTCATTTGCTTTTATAAAACAGCAAATGTGTCACATTATGGAGCAGAAGGACTTGCTTCCAAAGGCAAAGAAATATGCCAAGATGGTCGGGATGATCAAGTGACAAAAACCTCTAAAAAGGACATTCAAAAGGTTGAGCATTTTGGTGTAAAACTTGAAGACCCCACTGACTATTGCCAAGGACATCAAATCAGCACTCATTTTGAACAAGGAACAACAAGCAGGAACATTGAAGGACCAAAGAAAACAAAGACAACAAAGATGAATTCTCAGTCATTGTCTGAAATCAAGACAGAAGAATCACATTTGAACTTAGGGAGGAGTGTTCGATTTATAAGTCCAAATGCTTGTAATCCTAAGTTATTTAGACACTATCTTTTCATTATTGTATGTAAGACATAAAACGACCAATAAGGTTGTTTGCTTAGGATCAATGACCTGTCAAATATGGCAGTTACTTATTGAAAAGGCATGACCTTTGGTGAACCATCACACCTTTTCATTTAGTATATATAGGACCAAATTCTGTAATCAACATTAACCTTTTCATTTATATCAGATTATACAAGGGTTCAAAACCCAATCTTCCTTCTTTTCTTTTTATTGATTCTTGTATGATTATACACATGATGTTGTTTGATCATATCGATCCTGGAGATATGGAGATATCAAGATTCAAAACCTGTAAACAATCTGATTTTATTCATAAGAATGAGTTACTAATTATAGACCTACCATACAATGAATACAAGGAAACTTAATATTACACATTCAATACATTAACTACGTATATAATCTCGGGCATGATTACGCAAATCATTGACATGATTTACTTATGCTATTATAGAGTATTTGTTAAATCTAACTTATTTCTTTTATATTTTTTATGAGTACGCATATATACAACTTTTCTTTATTTTGTTTTGGTTAACATACTTAACAAATACCAGCCACCTAAATTTTATCATGTCTGCGTTTAATCATATTAAGCACAAATACATTACAATTGTAATGTTCAACCACAGTGTTTTGCTAACCATGACCTAAAAATTATAGCAGATTAAGTAAATTTTTTGTTAATATTCACGAGTAAACGCAAATGAAGTCACTAATCAGTATAGTCTTTTCCCAAATTAGCTATTTTTATATAATGTAAACGAGTAGATGTTAGAGTTTAGGTAGATCATAGTTAACATAAATATTATTTAGTAATTGTTCATACCTTGGATACAAAGAATGGAAATGTATTCAAAATAATTAAACATACAAAATGCAGATTATAATAATTTGTGTAATTAGAACATTTATAGTGATTATTGGTAGACAAAATAAACTTTAACTGAAAACTAAAAAATGCTACAAATTTATCAAAAAATTATATATTTATATCTTTACATAACATTTGGCACTAGTCTGAGTAAGTCAGTAACTCAATTAATGGTATGTCAAGAATTGAGCTTCCACCACATGCATCATCAATCAAAGGTCTCAGGTAAAAGAAAGTTAGCCGTTTAGTAATGTGAGTCTCGTGGCACATGCTGCAAGATTTCACGACTTCGCGATACTCTTTTTATGAGATCATAAGGCTAACAAAATTCGTACTATGTATAAGTAGCCGAAGTTGTATTACAAATAATCAAATCAAATTTAAATTAAGATGGCGTATTATCGTTTTTGACAAGGCCAGTTAGATTTTTGACGAGTAGTCAAGTTGCTTTTTTTTTACATAAATTTGTTATGTTAGATTTGATTACAAGAAGTATATTTTCACAACTTGTAATTAATCAAATTTTCCTAATGTATCAACTCAAAATTTGAAAGCCTTATTGGGTGTGTCAAACAATTTTCGTCGCATGTGTAATTGTGCACGAATAATCGTCTTTAATATGTAATGGCTCAAAGTTGAAATGTTTTGTAAGTATAGTAATTAACATACTACTTTGTTGCCTTTAACCCCTGCTAATAAAGAATTAACTTTATATAATGCGATCGAGGAGGAATATAATTTATGTTTAAATTTGATAATAGTGAAGAGGAAGATGGTGCAAAGGTGGTGAGAGTTGAGAACCTAAAGAACCCATACATGGGTGACGATAACCATGACAGATTCAAATTAACACTAAACAAGCTCTATGCGTGGAGCTTAGTTGAATACGATAGGATTATCATGCTTGATGCTGATAATCTTTTTCTCCAAAATACGGATGAATTGTTTCAATGTGGCCAGTTCTGTGCAGTCTTTATCAACCCTTGTATCTTCCATACCGGCCTTTTTGTGTTGGAGGTATTTTCCTTGTTTATATCTACGAGGTGTTTTTTGATTTCTTTTTATGGTAGTGGTAATTGATTTGAACATTGCAGCCATCGTCAATGGTATTTAAGGACATGTTGCACGATTTAGAATTGGGGAGAGATAATTCTGATGGGGCTGATCAAGGTTTTATTGGAGGTTGCTTTCCTGATCTTCTTGATCAACCGTTGTTCCATCCGCCACCTAATGGTACCAAACTGAATGGTACTTTTAGACTTCCTTTGGGCTACCAAATGGATGCTACATATTATTGTAAGTATGCATGCACAAATGTTACATACTCTTGTATGATAAGATCTCCCATTGTTAAAGCTTAAGGAAAAAGAAAAAAAAAAACATATTTGTTGTGTACTGATTTTGTGATATTGTGTGTAGATCTTAGATTAAGGTGGAGTGTACCATGCGGACCTAATAGCGTAATTACATTTCCTGGTGCATCATGGTTAAAGCCATGGTACTGGTGGTCATGGCCTATTTTACCACTTGGCATCCAATGGCATGAACAGCGACGAGAAACTCTTGGGTATGTAACTATGTATACTTTACAACTTATTTATATCAGTACACTGTTTAAGATGTGTTGAATGATAAATAGTGTACGTTTAACGAATGTCATTCAAACTTAAATTCATGTAAGTCTAGCCAATGACCACAACAACAACAACTAAATATGGCGAGCCTAAATATGTAACTAATTCACTTTTTTGACATGACAACATTCTTTGTTCTTGACAGGTACGATTCAGAGATGCCATTTGTACTAATCCAGAGTATACTTTACCTAGGGGTTATAGCAGTCACTCGCTTGGCTCGTACAAGCCTTACAAAGTTATGCTATCGCAGTGCAGAAAAAACCACAGCCACCATCCAAACAATCCTTAAGGCGATAGCCATATTTTCCATTTTCGTATCCTACACACTCCCATTCTTGCTAGTTCCTCATACAATTCATCCAATACTAGGGTGGACCTTGTATTTACTTGGGTCCTTTGCACTCTCATGTATAGCAACCAATGCCTTTCTTCTCCCAATGCAACGGGTCTTGACACTTTGGGTAGGGATTGTAGGAGCTCTTATCGTCATGGCTTACCCATGGTATAACGATGGTGTCGTGAGGGCTTTGTCGATTTTTGCATATGCATTTTTTGTTGCACCAATTTTGTGGATTTCAATGGCGAAAATTGGCTCATCTCTTCATATTTCACTTGAAAGAGAAGTTTTTTTACCGAGTAGAATCACCGAATCAACTCAGCCTACTAGCTTTAACAAGCTATATTGAAGGGGAAAAAAAAAATACTAATTAAGAACGTAGGAAACGAATGAATTTATAGATTGTTTTGTTCTTTGTATGTAGAATTTTGGTGAAATGTGAACATTTTTGCACAAAGGGTGTGAATGAACTACTTTAGAATATTATTTTTGTTAGCATTACGATTGAACTTCTTATCTTTGTAAGTTCTAGCTGGATATGCATAGCTAGTTGTAAATGTTGTCATGAAGTCATGAACCATTTGGTTAAAAATAGCAAATCACAATTTCAAAAAACTCAATTGATGGAAAACCTCATTTGGTTAAAAATAGCAACACTAATATAAGATGTAGGCAATAATATGCATGTGTTGGAGAATTAAATAAGCACATTTGCTACATAATGTGGAAACAACTTGCCTAAAAACATGGGTGATTTGTTTTCTCATATTAAAAGCATAATATCACCTATATATACACATATGATACTGATCAGAATGTGAGATAGATGATGAAATTTCATGATAAAGGGGAAGAGTGTATAATAATTTGCTTTTAAGCATGTAGCTGTGTTTATCTTTACAGGGACAAACTCCAACAAATTATAATAAACCACCTTAATTTAAGTTATGGGAGACAAGAATTTACAAGCACAAGACTCAAGTCATATGTTTATGCTAACCATCATGTCTCTCATATGACCTATGACCCCACCAACATACTCATATATCAATTATAAATACTTTGAATCATGTATCTAAAGATTTTAATAACACATACACGTACCTTAATTTCTAAAGGTTTGTCATCTTTCCTTGAATGACATGTCTTTGCTTTCATTTAGGTGGTTAATAACACATTCATAAACATCATCATCTTTTTTACAACTTTTTTTTTCAGGCCAATTAAGCTACCTGCTGCAGGTACATGAGTGCAGAAATATAAACATTTAACTGATCGTTAGAGAATGGAAGGTGGGAATATTTGGAAAAGCAATTCATACCCGTGTGATAATCTAGGAAAAAGCTACATAGAACTCATACCAACTACAACAACATGTGATGATATTCGACAGCCACAAACTCCATTGGAGCCCATGGAGTTCTTGTCCAGATCTTGGAGTGTTTCTGCTGCTGAAATTTCAAAGGCTTTTGCACAACAAAAACCAAAACAGTTCACGCTCGAGAAAAAGAATATCAACCCGGTTCCTGAATCATTCGTCACACCGCAACCTGTGAGTACTCTATTATTTCTTTAATTCAAAATCAATATACTCGCGCTCACCTTTTGGCTTTTATTGGTCTCTTGCAGCAGCCCAAGGTTATGAACATATCAAAGCTTCAAAAGCCTAGACCAAAAGGGAAATGGTTTCATCACAAGGATGTTATCATGACAAGTGTGCGGAAGAAAGATAAAGTCCGCGCAGAAAAAGCACAGACCCATGCTGCCTTGTGTGTGGCAGGGCTGGCCACAGCGTTGGCTTCCATTACTGCAGCCGAGAGCAAGCGCTTGGACGATTCAAGAATGAGCACTGCCCTTGCATCAGCTACAGAGCTCTTAGCAAGCCATTGCTCTGAGTTGGCGGAATCGGCTGGAGCTGATCATGATCTTGTGGTTTCTGTTGTGCAATCAGCCATCAACATCCACAGTCCAAGCGATCTAATGACTCTCACAGCTGCAGCTGCAACAGGTAATTCGTCATTCAGTTTCATTGCAATCCTGTGTTTTACCATATAACAGTCAAAGAGTATGCCGTAACTTATCCGATAGTGAACTTTAAGAACCACTTTATAATGAAAGCTCATACTTTTATTATCCAAAATCATACTAGATAGTTAATTAGCAATAGAAAAATATTGGTCCTGATGGTGATTAACCCCTTTCCATTTAATAGCTCTGCGAGGTGAAGCAGCGCTTAAAGCTAGATTTCCAAAAGAAGCAAAAAAGAATGCAACTGTAATTCCATATGAAAAGGAAATGGGTGCTCATATGCTTACTGCAGATCAAAGTGAAACCACAAAATGGGAGCATCATTGTACTCAAGACGTGCTGCAACAAGTATACAAAGGTTTGAATTTTATATAGGTTTGTAAGATAAAAATGATTACACAAAGTCTAATAATACATGCCAACCATATTTACTGATTGATCAGTGCCCAAATGAATGTTCAGGAAGGCTACACTGGAAGCAAGTATCCATCTACTTAAACAAGAAGGCTCAGGTAATTTTTTTTTATCTCAAATCGACCTAGAGCAACTCTTCCAATTATGAGACTTGCTTATTATAATAAATATTATGGAAATTTCACATGGCAGGTTATTATCAAGCTTAAAAGCAATCATGTTGGAGGGGCCTTTTCCACAAAGAATAAAGGCAAGCATTAAGTTCATTTAGACTAATGTTGCTATTTGCTATGTATATATTATAAAGTAGCGTGGTTCATATATTTATACAATTTTCTCTGTTTGACATTTTGTGTGCCCCGGTTCAATTTTCCTTGCACAAAGTGAAATGGACCGACACTCACATGCTATAATCCAACCTGCGAAATGCATATGTATATAATGAAAATGAATAAAGCCTTACCTTGTTCCCTTCAAATCGTATGACAATGTTATCAGGTGTTGTGTATGGTGTCTGCAATGAGAAAGCTTCTTGGCCATTCTGCAAAGAGAGGGAAAATGAAGATGCCTTTTTTGGGGTTAAAACAGCAAAGGGTCTTCTAGAATTCAAGTGCAAGAACAAGATCAACAAACAGAAATGGGTTGACACAATTCAATATCTTCTGCAAAGAACCAACAACATTGAAAATATTAGCCATTCTAAGTATATGTAAACTACCGCTTAGAAGAACCTCATTTAATTTGAGTAGTTGATGCATCGGTAGTTCATGAGAGAAGGATAATTTGATGGTTCGTGCAGCTATTATAGTTTCGTATTTCTACTATACAGTTTTATAACCCTTGTATGATCTCTGAAGTCTGAACACAGTACTCTAATGGTGTGAAGTCCTTGAACCTTGTCGCACTTGTTATTTACTTCAGTATTTGGATAGGTACCTTCTGTTTACTGTTTAAAAATTACTTCCAGACCTTGAGGTTCAAGTTATAGGTAAAATTGGTTTGTTGTATCTAGGTGGTGTCGTGTAACTGTGTATCATGTGAAGACGCACTTTGTGGGCCAATATGCAGTGTCTTGTGGCAGGATCTTAGCCAGTTAGACATGCAATCATTACTGGAGGGTTTTCTTCAACTACAAGTTTAACAGATGGACTGCGATTCTATAAGGACAAGGATCAGATTATAATTGGTGTTCTTGAACAGATTGCTTCGGTTCCTTCTTAATGTAGTAATATGTTTTAACTTTTTTGGGAGATTGTTAGTGATATATTTTTTAGTTCTTTCTTTCAAGATTTTTCCAAATTGGGACTTTAAAATATGTTAATGATTTGATGAAAAATGGGTTTACAATTTGTTTTAATGAAAATCTAAACATGTATTATCTATTGTTTCCCATTATTCCATTAAATTAGATATTGGTTATAATTATATAGCAGGGCATAGACTTAGATGCCGTATAAGATGAGTAAATTTTAAAGTCTATGTTACGTTGCATCCTATGCCAAATTATAGGTTATATCTAGCACTTTCATCTTCTTATTTTTCATAAAAAATTAAATGAAAATTGGGTTCTCACAGAGTATTTTCCTGAAACCCAAGTCATATATCCTTGGCCATATGGACCTTTCAACGTATCCATAATATCTCGACTAAATGTTACCTTGTATGTTAACTTTTGGTACATAACACTGAATGTGAGCTCTTGCGAAGGGCCGTCAACCACCATACGTACACCCCGTGGAAGAGAAACATTCCCAATAGTGTATCTCGACCTTGGAATACCAACATTAGTTACCGTCCTTGAGTATGTTTTGCTATCACCTTTTTTTAAGATAACCGAAAAAGAAGGATAGTTTAACTCTGCCTCCTGTATGCTTTTTATGCAGGTAACACTTTTTTTAACAATCATTCTAATTTGCATGGTTGTATAGCCCAACCCGCACAAATACAAAATGTAGTCATCAGGTTTAATGTCAAAAACAAGGCCTGGATTGTTGGCTTTTGACGGGTTCACGTGACCTGCACCAATAGCATAAACGTCTGCTGGGAGCTCTCTTTCTTCTACAATGGATTTTCCATTTAGGCTTTCTTGGGTTGCTGTTGTCATTATTGCGGACTTGATAGCAGCAGGAGACCATTTCGGGTTGGCGCCTTTTAGAAGTGCTGCTATGCCTGCTAGATGAGGACATGCCATTGATGTCCCAGATAAGAGGTTAAACATTACTTTTGTACTTTGTGGCCAAGCTGCAAGGATGTCAACACCTGGTCCAATGATGTCTGGTTTAAGGATTCCAGGACTTGCAAGGTTAGGCCCTCTTGAAGAGAAACAAGCCACTTCTGGAGCTGATTGTACGCCTAGTATAGTTCCACGAAGAAGAATAGTTGCTACAAAAGGGGATGAAGTTGAGGAACTCAAATACTTTCTGATCTCAACTCCTTCTTTGTAACCGATGTTTGAAGCAGGAAGAACATGGGGATCTGGTACTGTAGTCTCCGGACAAACCGTTTTTGTGTTGGCAAGAATCATGGCAACTCCTTGAGCGTCCTTAACTACCTTTCCCTTTTCAATTCCGTCAATCACACCACCCATATCACACAATACTACCTTTCCCTTGACATTAATGTTGTCTAATGACCCTCTACTACATTGCGCTGCACTGTGATTGCCTTTTATACCGGGGTAAACTAGTGGCATTAGCTTTTGATGGAAATTCTTTGGCTGGTATAATGATTCACCGTCAAGTAACTTCTTGTTTCCGAGATAAACTGTTGTTCTGATTTTTCTATCCATGGTACTAGCACCAACGGTTAGGATCCATGGGGCTTCATTTGACAGCGTGGACTTCGAAGGCCCAGAGTTACCTGCTGAACAAGCTACAAATATCCCTTTTTGTATAGCAGCAAAGGCACCTATTGCAATAGAATCTTGATAAAAGGGTGCAGAACGTGCACCAAGTGAAAGTGAAATCACATCAACCCCATCCTCAATGGCCGCATCCATACCAGCCATTATGTTACTTTCCGGACAAGAATCTTGGCCACACACTTTATAGATAGCCAAGTGTGCGAGTGGGGCCATACCAGCGGCAGTGCCATTGGCATTTCCATCGATATTTACATTACCTACAAAATTTCCTGCAGCAGTGCTTGATGTGTGAGTCCCATGGCCTTGTTGATCAACCGGAGAGCTTCCGCTAACAAAGTTTCTCATTCCAATAAGCTTGTTATTACACCCACCTACTTCACATTTGCCTTTCCATCTTGATGGAGGAGGTGGGACGCCTTTATCGTGAAATGAAAGGTGTCCAGGAGTGATTCCAGTGTCTAGAACCCCAATTATGGCCCCCTTCCCATAGTTTGAATCTTTCCACAAACTTGAATAGTGGCGTAAACACAAAAACTGCGATGAGTGAGTTGTATGTAACTTAAAGAAACCTTCGGGCCTTACAGATTGAACTTCACTCATATTCTTCATCGCCTTTGCTTCTTGAACTGACATTTGAGCAGCAAATCCTGTAATCACATGATGGTAAGCAAAGACTATTTTTTAGTTTTCTTGTGAGGTGATTTTTGACAAAAGCGAATTATACCATTCATCAGTTTCTTGTCGTGGCTGAGGAAACTCGAGTGAATCTAAGTGAACAATGTAGGTTTTGAGATCATTGGCTTTGATTGCGGTGCAAGTGACAAGTAACACGAAACCGATTATTGGCAACATTTTTGTGGCCGGTGCGCGTCTCACTATAAATATTTGTATGATAATGAGATATATTAATGGCTTAAAATTTTGAGTGGTCTCCTAATTTGTTGGTACAAGTTTCCTTCAAACATCTTAATGTAGAAAATTTGTTGCACCCTTTAAGTATATGTTAAGCCTTTCACCTATTTTTATTGATTTGGCACAACTTAACTTTCACTTTCCAAGAGGTCTTTCTAATCAAATCAAACTCAAAAAATACACATGTAAATAGTTATCATATATAGTTGTATGAATTATCCTTTTGATTTCATTCGGACCTAAAAATATTTTTGTGGTTAAAATATAAAAATTTATGACTTCATGTCAAATCTTGATCCAATCCGGAGACTGAGTTGCTATTTGCAAAATCAACTCAGCCATCGGACTGGTATCAAGGCACGACACTAACCCTAAGACAACAAACTATTAGACAGTTGGATATATATATGATAGCCCTTTTCCGTCTTTTGTCTATGTGGGATCGGAGTTAGCATGCTTTCATCACAAAAATTATGAAGTACCTACCTTTTCTCGAGTCATGCTTGTGTTATTATTGTAACAAGTACCATCCATATATATGCAGACTTAAGATCTTTTTTGGTGATTATCAATGCTAAGCTCCATCATTATGAGCTGATGACAACGACATTGGTTTCACTCTTGCAACAAAAGAAAGCTCTTAAGACTTCTTGCAATAGACTTGCTCTGAGGTTGTACAAACACGAGTAAGCACACAAGTTTGCGTCAACCAACCTTTATTTGATGTTCCGTGTCGAGGTGCAATAACACAAGAGTGTTTAGGGATGTATTTAAAGGAGAAAAACAAGCTTCGTGAAACAATTAGGAAAAATATTGGTAGGGTTTGTTTGACTACCGACACTTGGACATCCATTAAAAAGAAGAGTTATATGTCAAGAAAGTGTTGAACTTTTGTCTTCTTGATGGCCATCGGGGGATTGATATAGGAAAGGGGGTTGAGAATTGTTTGAATGAATGGGGTTTCAATAATGTTTTGTCTATTTCAGTTGATAATGCAAGCTCAAATGATAATGCTATTGGTTTTATGAAGCTTATATTTGAAAAAAACCATGATTGTTTGTTATCAGGAGAATGGCTTCATATTAGATGTGCGGCTCATATTGTCAACCTTATAGTGCAAGATGGCATAAAACATGTTGGTAATTCGATTGAAAGCATTAGGTGTGCCGTTAAGTGGATTAAAAAGTCGGGAACTAGGATTGAAAGGTTTAATAGATGTGCTCGAAGTGCTAGATGTGGTAGCACTAAGAGTTTGGTACTTGATTGTCCAACTAGGTGGAACTCCACTTACAATATGTTAGAAGTAGCTCATGAATATAAAGATGCTTTTGCTAGGTACGATTTAGAAGATGTGGATTTTGGGCTTCATATTGTAAACCAAGGTCATTCGGTTCCAACATCGGAAGATTGGGTTAAAGCTAAAAAGTTGTGTCATTTTTTAAAAACTTTTTATGATATTACTTTGAGAATTTCCGGGACTAAGTATGTGACATCACATACACTAGTCAATGAATTAGCCTCAATTCGTGCTCTTTTAAGAGCACAACTTGATTGTGATATTCATGATGAACCACCTACGGATAAACATCTCTATGACATTGCTAAGGCGATGAAACCAAAATATGAAAAATATTATGGTGAGGTTGAAAACATGAATTTGTTGGTGTACTTTGCTTTCATTCTTGATCCAAGGAACAAGTATGAATTTTTGGATGTAATTGTGGATGACCATTATGGAAGGGAAGGCATATCAGTTGTGGTAAAGAAAAAAGAGTACATTAAAGGGAAAATGAAACTTCTTTATGATGATTACGTGCGTATTCATGCTCCATATTCTAATTCATCTTCAACCTTAGGGAAAAAGCCAAGGACCACTAATACTAGCAACGAACTTGATCATGGAGATATGTTGAGAAGTAAGATGAAAACGGGCCAATCATCTAGTTCATCAACTAGTGAATTAGATAAGTACACTGGTGAATTTTGTGAACCTTTTGATAAAAGCTACCATTTTGATATTTTGCTATGGTGGAAAGTAAATAGCCCTAGGTTTCCAATTCTTTCTTTAATGGCTAGAGATTTGTTGGTCATTCCAATCTCAACAGTGGCTTTGGAGTCGGTATTTAGCACTAGTGGTCGAGTGTTGGATTCATATCGGAGCTCTTTGGGTGACAAAACTATCGAATGCTTAGTTTGTGCTCAAGATTGGCTTCGTATAAGTTTAAATCCTGAAAAAGAAGAAGATATGGATACCATTGAAAAAATAGAAAAAGGTACTTCTTTTATCTTATATATTTGACAATATTATACATATTATATATCGCTAAATGTATTAATGTCCCTTTATGTAGAGTTTATGGAGCAAGAAGGTGCGCGTTTAAATGGTTGAAGATTGACACTATTTCCTGCTGATGTCTGCTACAGTACCTTTTTTTGTTTCACGCCTACTAACTGGATGTTTGGTTTTACTTTGTCTTTATTTTTTGTTGAACCTGCTACTGGATTTGTTCTATGTTGAACACCTTTTGTAAAACTGGAATATTAGTTTGGAATATTACTGGAATATTTGCACTTTGGATTTGTTCTATGTTAACACCTTTGGATTTGGTGAACCTACTACTGGAATATTTGCACTTTGGAATATCAGTTATTTGAAATTGCAGTTTTGACATATGTTGAACCTGCTACTGGAATATGAAGTTGCACTTTGGAATATAAGTTTTTTGAAATTGCACTTTGGATTTGTTGAACCTACTACTGGAATAAAAGCTATGTTTATGACATTTACTACTGTTACTTAAAATATTTGTATGATAATGAGATATATTAATGGCTTAAAATTTTTGAGTGGTCTCCTAATTTGTTGGTACAAGTTTCCTTCAATCATCTTAATGTAGAAAATTTGTTGCACCCTTTAAGTATCTGTTAAGCCTTTCACCTATTTTTATTGATTTGGCACAACTTAACTTTCACTTTCCAAGAGGTCTTTCTAATCAAATCAAACTCAAAAAATACACATGTAAATAGTTATCATATATAGTTGTATGAATTATCCTTTTGATTCATTCGGACCCCACATTACTAAGTATCAACTTTGTTTCTATGGTTTAACGACTTTAACCATGATATATTACTAAAAAAGAAAGTTGACACCCTTTTTTAAGACAAATGTTGTCCACTTTTCTCTAAAATTAAGAGAAAATATTATTAAAAATATTTTAGGGTTAGTGTCGTGCCTTAATTTTTATTGTAACAAGTACCATCCATTTTTATTGTAACAAGCCACGACACTAACCCTAAGATAACAAGCAATTAGACAGTTGGATATATATATGATAGCCCTTTTCCTTCTTTGGTCTATGTGGGATCGGAGTTAGCTTCTTTTCTCTTGAGGTCATGCTTGTGTTTTATTGTAACAAGTACCATCCATATATATGCAGACTTAAGATCTTTTTAGGTGATTATCAATGCTAAGCTCCATCATTATGAGCTGATGACAACGACATTGGTTTCACTCTTGCAACAAAAGAAAGCTCTTAAGACTTCTTGCAATAGACTTGCTCTGAGGTTGTACAAACACGAGTAAGCACACAAGTTTGTGTACATGTACTACCAACCTTATCAAATTCATACCGCCAAGAGTACATACATACAGTACATACATACTGAATCA
The DNA here is from genome assembly GCA_021014915.2 of Artemisia tridentata subsp. tridentata. Classification (NCBI taxonomy): domain Eukaryota; kingdom Viridiplantae; phylum Streptophyta; class Magnoliopsida; order Asterales; family Asteraceae; genus Artemisia; species Artemisia tridentata. The sequence goes on from CP139501.1 coordinate 336,341,765, forward strand.
AAAAATGATGATGAAATGCTCAAAAACTGTATCTGCTCAGAATTTTAATACTCCACAAGCATAGATTGGTGAATAATCATTCATGTAAAAACAAAGATATCTAGCTACCAATCACTATTAAAAACACTCTAATTTAAGAACAACATTTTACAAAAGGGAATTCCATTTGCTTTCTCGTTAGCCAAAGTACTACTAAAAAATGACCAATAGTAAAATTGTCGGTTTATGCTTGAGTGACTATTCTACAACATTAGCGAGACAGAAGGAAATGGTGGCAGAAATGGGTCGGGTCATGGGTCGGATATTTGACACTTTTAGAGCCACTGGTAATCTGGTAGCACCATTCCCACCTAACCATTCACTAGTATATAGCTTGCTATTTTTAAAGAACGGTTCGGGTTTAAAAATGGAATATTCAGACAGAACACTGAACAACATAACAAATGGAAATGGTATTAAAATATTTGTACGCTGAGTAAATTGCATTTTTGGTCCCTGTGGTTTGGCCAAATTGCAGATTTGGTCCCCAACTTTTCGAAAGTGCACCAATGGTCCCCAAATTCAAGGTTTCGTTGCATTTTTGGTCACTGGGCCCACACTCCGTTAACGCTGCTCCGTTACTCAACCCATGTGCCTTGCACACGAGGGTTTTTTGGTCATTTCAGTAACTAAAAAACAAAATACCCACTTTTATATCTTTTATATATAAATATTACCCCACTTTCCCCAAATCAATCCCAATTCACAAATTTAAAATAAACCCTAACCCTTACATGAAGCCTAATCGGTGGTGACTCAAAAATGGTTTTTTGTCACTGTAGTTTGCGTGCAAGAATTCGAACATCATGGACTCCATTGAACCCTGGTCGTCGTTTTTATTGTTGTCCCAAACCCGTAAGTTATGCATTTGATCGTTTTTGTCATCTTTGTGTATAGTGATTAATTGAATGAATCATTAATTGTAGGTTGAATGTGGGTTTTTTGATTGGTTTGATCCACCCATGTGTGCTCGAGCAGTGAACATTATTCCTGGTTTGCTAAGGGGACGAAATGATCTTCAAGAAGCAAACAATGCATTGGTTGCTGAAAATGCAAGATTGAAGAAATGGTTGATTTGCAGCTGGATAATCTTTTTAGTGTATTTGGTTATGTAGATTGTTAGTTGGACTTGATAGAGTTGACCAAAGTATGAAATGGTTAATTTGCATCTTTTGTATTAGTTTGTGTTTTTCAATGAAGGAATGTTGTGTTAACCAATATGTTGTGTTTTTCAATGAAATGGTTAAAGTGCAAACAAAAGTGGTTCACAATATGTGTGCGAAAGTGCAAACAAAATGTGCCAAACAAAACTGCAATGATAAAAGACATCTAAATTGCCATTAGACATAACATTCCAAGTGCAACCATTAGCATCAAAGTCATACAGAAACATGATATTCAAAGTCTCAAAAGACATAACATCTAAAAAGTGCCAAAAGTAAAGACATTAGAGTTACAGTCAATGTTTTCATGGACTTAAACAAAAGATAGTTTGACTAGCAGAAGTTGTGAATAGATTCAAGCTTTCTTGGTGGGAGACAACACTTTATTTGCTAACCTTTTTGTCATTTTTTGGCCACTTCCTTTTGATTGAACTTGAGGTTGACTAGCAGAAGCTTGAACTGGAGTTGCAGCTTGTTGTTGGGTTGACTGTGGTTGACTTGCAGCTTGTTGTTGGGTTGACTGTGGTTGACTTGAAGCTTGTTGTTGGGTTGACTGTGGTTGACTTGCAGCTTGTGGGGTTGCAGACATGTGTTTTCTCTTCCTAGATGCTTCTTGGCTTGCAGAGTATTGAGGTTGCTTGCATCCTCTTTTGTTATGTCCTCTACCTTTGCAATTCTTACATGTGACCTGTTTCCCTACCCTGCTCATTTTCCCTGACTGCACCATACTTTCAACCTCACCAGCACTCCTTTTCCTTTTTTTTTGTGGCCTACCAATCTGCACATGAACCTTAGGTGGAAGCAATCTTGTTGGCCAATCATTCTTCATCCATAAGTGTCTACCAACCACTGGATTAATCTTGAATGAGTATTGTTTTTTCCAAGTTTCTAGCCTATATGATGAATGGACCCAATCTTCTGGCAATCCTACATCCATTCCATGATCTGTCATGTCATAAATGCATGCTACTGCATGTCTACAAGGGATACCAGACACTTCCCATTTTCTACATGAACAAGTCCTATTAGTAAGGTTAACAACACATTGATCACCTTTAGGTCCTCTAACTTCATACAAATCTAATCCATTCCAATCTACTTGATAGTTCTCAGAAGCATCTTTAGTAAGCTTAAACCTTTTGGTAGCAGCCGGTGTGAGTGGTCCTTGAGATTTTTCAATAATTTTTTGCACAATCACAATCCTTTTCATTAGATAGGCTCTCACATACTCTAAGGCACTTATGATTGGTGAGTCCCTAGCATCTAATAACTGTCTATTGAAAACTTCACAAATGTTGTTGATAAGCAAATCACAATGTGCCCTACCTGGATAACATTTGTATGATGTGTGTGTAAGGATTTGATCAAAAAAAGACAACAACAAGAAGCCTTAACAAGAAAACTTACCAGAAAAATGGGATCTGCTCCAGTGTTGTGGGTTAATTTTGTTCAACCATTCATAAGCTTGTGCGTGATGGGATTTGAGTTCATTCATCACATTTGTGAATTCAACTTTAGTTGTAGCAGTTGCAGCTTTCCACAATACATCTTTGAACCTCCCACCTTTCCATAACAAGTTCAAATTGTCATTGATATGCCTGACACAGAATCTATGCTCAGCTGATGGAAACAACCTCTTTATTGCTGGTAAGAGTCCCTGTTTTAAGTCCAAGCAAGTTGTCATTAGATTTTTAACATGTTAACATTTAAATTCAAATATGATTAAAAGGAATAGCATGTACCTTCTGCCTATCAGTTATGAAAGTGAAGTTGGAGTCCCTTTGTAAGTCCAAATCATCACCAAGTTGTGACAAGAACCATAACCAAGAATCCAAGCATTCAGACTCCACTATCCCATAAGCTACAGGATAAATACCATTATTCCCATCCACTGCTACAGCCGTTAAAAGTTGCCCAGGATATTGCCCTTTCATGAATGCTCCATCTAAACCCAATAGTTCCCTTTCACCAGCTTTGAACCCATCTTTCAAAGCTCCCAAACACACATAAATCCTTCTAAATTTTCTGGTTGTAGATTCTGGATCTCCTTCTCTATAAACATCTAACTTCACTGTTGTGTTTGGATTAGCCTTTTGTAATTCTAACACATAGTCCCTAAGTAATCCATATTGCACTTCAGCATCACCTTTTAGAATAGACTCTGCCTTTGCTTTTGCTCTAAAAGCCTTATGAATTGAAACCCCCACATGAAACTGCTTCTGCATTTGATCTTGTATAGCATTGGTTGGCATCTCTGGATTCAATTTTATCAGATCTTCAACATGTCCTGATAGAAATGAGGAGTTGCAAGCTTTTATTTTCCTAGAAAGAAGACATTTATGTTCATCAATAAATGTCTTAACCACCCATTTTTGGATATCAGGTTCATAATGAATGTACAAACTCCAACTGCATGTCTCCTGTGCAATTACATTTATGCCCTTTACAAGATTTTTTCCCTTTTGACTATTCAACATGTGTCCTTTTGTGCTTTGAATAGATTCTTGTTGTCCTGGAACTGTGCCATAACAAACAGCCCTCATCCTAACCTTATCATTTCTTTTTAACTTAATATTTCTCCTAGTTTCAACAGTATGTGCCTGAATCTTCTTCTTAGCTTCTTCCTTACTTGCAAACTCCTGCCCAACAAAGAAGTAGTTGACAATCCTTTTTTGTTCAGCTGCTTGTTTCCCTTGTTTCTTCAATTTCCTAAGTACTGATTTCCTAGCAGTAACAGGTTCATCCCCAAGATCACTTTCATAAGAATCAAAGTCAAATTCCTCAATATCATCCTCTGTTAAGTTAACTTTAGCATTCAAAGCTTGATTTACACCACTTTCATCAGAATCAACATTAAACCTAAAACCATCCATAGGGACCACTACTTCCTCTACAACATGTTCTTCATCTTCAATAACTTCCTCAGTTTCCTCTACAACATGTTCTTCATCTTCAATAACTTCCTCAGTTTCCTCATACTCACTACTATCCCCATGCTCACTACTATCCCCATGCTCATTACCCAAATCAAAACCTAGTTCATTACCCTGCTCATTCTCATGCTCATTACCCAAATCAAAACCTAGTTCATTACCCTGCTCATTCTCATGCTCATTACCCAAATCAAAACCTAGTTCATTACCCTGCTCATTCTCATGCTCATTAACATGTGAGTTTAACCACTCAATGGCCAACTGTTTGCTACACCTAGGAACTGGTTTCTTCACAACATCATCTTCATCCAAATCAACTATTTCATTAGTGTCATCTATCTCCTTGATCTCCATTGTTTTCCTAAATAAAGGCTTATAAAATGACTCAACCCTTGTCTCATTGTGTTCAATGAAAACTTCTATAACCTTATGCTTTGACACATAACTAATCAGGCTAACAACATCATCATCACAACCCAATGCTCTAAGTCCCCAATCCAAATTTTTCTTAGGTTCTCTAAAGTGATAGAACATAAGTTGTTGTGGATCATATTTTAACATTGTTACGATGTTATTAACCACCTCAATCGTAAAGCATTCACTATCAACGAAATCCACAAATTGTACCTTGCCATTTACATAATTCCTATTAGGACTGCTTGTGAAAATACCACCATGGTGCACCTTCATTGAAAAGATGTTTGGATAATCGGCTGTTTAACAAAGAAAACAACATTGTCAGAATTTAAGCTAATCAATAACTAACAAAAAAGTTTTTACAAACTCAGTCTTTGACTTACCATAAACTATATACGGATCATATGTGGTAATTGCGTGATCAGGGCGAAATCGCCATACTTGAACTCCCCTAACCATTTTACAATGTGAATCTAAAGGGACGAATTTTGCAACTCTTCAGATCATTTAGGATCAGCTTTTGATTAGAAAATTAGGTTAAGTGAGAAAAAGGTGGATTAGTTTTTTATTATGGGTGGGAGTGGGGTATATTAGATTTTGTGGGGTTGGGTCGGGTATATTTGGGGTATTTTGTTTTTTAGTTACTGAAATGACCAAAAAACCCTCGTGTGCAAGGCACATGGGTTGAGTAACGGAGCAGCGTTAACGGAGTGTGGGCCCAGTGACCAAAAATGCAACGAAACCTTGAATTTGGGGACCATTGGTGCACTTTCGAAAAGTTGGGGACCAAATCTGCAATTTGGCCAAACCACAGGGACCAAAAATGCAATTTACTCTATTAAAATATTTGTACGCTGAGACAGCAAGAAAGCTAAAAGCGAGATATTCAACTGATCTTTACGCAGGCTTTGATAATGATCAAGTTCCACACTTGCATTCTTAAGAACCTCCCTAATGGTTGGAACTTACCAGTCACAACCTTCATTGCAATGGCGTACCCAGCATCAAAGAAGATGTCACTAATAACTTGACTAATTAAACAGTCTTAAAAAAGGCTTCTCGTATGTAAAACACGTGGTATAAACCTAGGATTTGCAAGGGTGATTTGGTGGTCATAAGAAAAGCAAGTTATGTCTTGTGGCACAGGGTTGAACTTTAAGATACGTGGGTAAAGAATAATCTCAAGAAAATATAGGAGAATCCTCTTCAATGGTTATGTGACAGTGCTAAAACCATGGTTATGGAAGAAAGTAAAACAATGCACTTGATATAAAATATTCTAATTTATTTATTAATACCAAAATGAGTTGGCAGCAATAAAATTTGACCTCAACATGCATATCATATTTGATACTGACAATAACATCAACAATATGAAAGGGATCACATACAAAACCACAGATACATATGAAATCGATATGTGTGCCAACACACTCAACCAACCTTGTAGTAAGAAGATTTGTCGTCGTTTGGAGCATTTGGCCATTTCTTTGCATCAATATATATTACTGAACTGGCGTCAAGATTGGTAATAACAACCTATAGTCAAAAAGGCAAAAAGATAAAGCCTTTCTTTCATTCATCAATAGGTCCCTGGCCAATAAAACTTCATATTTAAATAACAACAGTTAGGAAATATGCAAACCTTAAGCGGACGAAGCACAACCATCGTGCGAGGAGCTGTTTTGTTTAACTCATTGCGCACGTGGTGTTCAAAGGTGTTCTAAACGTATCATACTACCATCACTGCATAGCGCGCGCACACACACATTTATTAGTCATCCACCAATGAAAACAAATACATATTGATTATCCTTGTTAAAAAAAATAAAAATAAACAACCTTCTCGTGATACCGATTCCTCTAACAAAAGTGTTTATTGCTGTGGAAGTGACACCCCTACGCCTCAAGCCAGCTAGTGTCATCAAACGAGGATCATCCCATCCATCCACATATTTCTTAGTCACAAGAATATATAACTGCAAAATAGAAAACACTTGAGCTAAGACTCATTGTACTTACTTGCGTATGAAATATACCAAGTTAATAGAAAAGATCTGGGAGTGAACAATGATAAGTAAAGTGCATGGTAGATGTGATTATACCTTTATTTATAGATTGAAACTATAACATACCTTACGTTTTGACATAACGTTATAAGTTATATTCAGGCGTGAATACTCCCACACATAAGGCTGGTAAAGGCTCAGTGCATCCAGCAACCAATAATATGAAGCACCTCGGGTCTCAAACTCAAGTGCGCATAACTACAAAATACAGAGTAAACAGTAACTAACTATATAACCTTGGAGAAAAAGAAAAATAAAAAATAGGCCTTATCAATATCGAAAATGATCAGACATTGCAGCTTTAGAACATATCCTACTCTTACTGCGTAGTATTTTTTAGTAAATATAAACAAATGTAAAGAGATGATACCGAATGTGTGATATTTTCAAGAGAATCCACAATGCAATGTGCATAATCATAGCTGGGATAGATACACCACTTGTCTCCGGCATGTGGATGGGGAGTGAACTGAGGATCCATACACAAAGGAGCATTAGTTAATGCTGATTTAAATCTACTGAAACATATATCAGTGTTAGAAAGAAAACTTGCCTTGATCCTATACGCAATGAGGTCATACATGTTACCATTGTCGCTCTGCATGTCTTGTTTCATACGAAGTGTAGCTTTTCCCTCATCAATCCTACCCTCCTTCATATCATTAAAAAGTTTTAATGATTCTGAGATTGGCCTATCTCTCCAAGGGCTATTCATCTTTTTCTCTCTATACTCCTTCAAAGTGTAAAAGAAGACGGTCTAAAAAAATTAGGCTCGTCAGAGATAGATGTATATAGCGGCGATGGAATATTTAAAGAATGGGCAAAATAGTACGTTTTAAACAGAAAAAATATTCAAGTAGACAGTTCTGGAAAAATCGACGAAACCTCATTAACTAAATAAAGAAATTTTTATCTACTCATGCTATCTGGTTACCATATTGCGTGTCACAACCTTTCAGCTTGAAACATATACGAATTTGGTTAAATTAAAAAATAATAATAATAATTAAAATAAAAAATAAAAAATAAATAAATAAATAAATAATAAAAAAATAAAAAATAAAAATAGATAGGACTTATACAATAGAGATGACCCAGACAGTAACTTATACAATAGAGACGACTTTGTAGATTAGCCAAATTCACTGAAACAGGCCACTCTCTCATACTTTTTGAACTTGTTAAAGTGACAGATTCACCCGTTATTTAAATTACCAAAACCCCTATAGAACTTTTGGTTACTGTATTACAAAGTCCGAAACACTTGGCATTATATCAATATATGCTTTTAAATGGATATGGTAACATGGGTGGGGGGCTGGTCAACTACTATAGTATCTCAAACTTATATGCTGAATAAACATGCAGAGTGGAAATACAAAGCAGTGGATTGCTTGGCAATACTTAAGGTCAACTAACTAGTAGCTATCTGTAGTCGGTGTTATACAAGGCAGGCTCTTAATATGACTGCAGTTGACTTATCCAAATAACTAAATACATGTTACTGACTGTCAAAAATTTATGTGTGCACAGATTATATGAAATTCATGATAAGCATAGAATACGCATGTAACATAAAGTAAACTCAATAAAAAAATAATTGTAAAATAACACCAACCTTGTTAGTTTGACTCATTAGCCAAAAGTAGTGTTTCCATGTACAAAACTCAGTAGAACGAACCATCTTTTCCTTTAATCCCAAGACTATTAGTACGTCCCGAAGAGGGATCACAAGCTACAACTTCAGACTCTTCAAACTCTTCAGGCTCCAACTCCAATTCATATAAAACATGACCATTCTTGCTAAACCCAAATACGAAACTCTGAATGGTATACATCTTCGTAAACCCCCCACCACCTATCCTCATCCATAAAGAAGAACCGTCATCGTTATACTCATGCAAGACAAGCGAGTCATTCCACTTGTACATAGTCAAAAAAGGTGCATGTATCAATCCCTCCGGAAGAGGGACTTCACCAAACTTGTTGCTCTTAAGATCAAATGAAATAATAAAATTAGACCTAATCCCCCAATCCAACAAAAAATCATCATAAGCAGTCCAATAATTAATCCCATCAATAAAAACCTGCTCCCACCTAAATTCACATCGCTTCTTAAAAGGCGCACCTATATATATTGTTTTCCAAATACGGCTACTTAACGAAAAAAACCTCAACCACCCACGTACTAAGTAATTTAACAACATCAACTTCCGGTAAAGTCGTTACTCAAATTCCGTTCCGTCTCGAAACCGTGGAAGTCACTAATCGACAGCACCAAATTCATTAAGAACTACCACCTCGATCACCCAAACCCCCAACATAATATACTTGTAGGGTACCAGAAGTACGAGCAGTCCCAGCTTATATCTCTATTATCGATAACGATGAATTCCCCACACAAAAGCTTTCCCTTAACCAGCACATGGGAACTAGTAACAGGACAAAACCCAAAACCAACAAAAGGATTACAAATGTCATGAGCCATTCGAGGGATAACAATGCTTCCCAACACACGGGTTCCAAATAACAGCCGTTTGAATAGCAGTGTCTTTGTTATAACCGAAATAACAAAACAAACCGTTAACAGAACCCACAGTAAATGTTCAGTTTAGTAAACTAAGGGACTCTGGGGCTGTTAAGGTAAATTTTTGTGTGGGAAATTCATCGTTATCGATAATAGAGATATAAGCTGGGACAGTCATGTTATGACCTAACTTCTCATACACCCTACAAGTATATTATGTTAGGGGTTTGGGTGATCGAGGTGGTAGTTCTTAATGAATTTGGTGCTGTCGATTAGTGACTTTCACGGTTTCGAGATGGAACGGAATTTGAGTAACGACTTTACCGGAAGTTGATGTTGTTAAATTACTTAGTACGTGGGTTGTTGAGGTTTTTTCGTTAAGTAGCCGTATTTGGAAAACAATATATATAGGTGCGCCTTTTAAGAAGCGTTGTGAGTTTAGGTGGGAGCAGGTTTTTATTGATGGGATTAATTATTGGACTGCTTATGATGATTTTTTGTTGGATTGGGGGATTAGGTCTAATTTTATTATTTCATTTGATCTTAAGAGCAACAAGTTTGGTGAAGTCCCTCTTCCGGAGGGATTGATACATGCACCTTTTTTGACTATGTACAAGTGGAATGACTCGCTTGTCTTGCGTGAGTATAACGATGACGGTTCTTCTTTATGGATGAGGATACGTGGTGGGGGGTTTACGAAGATGTATACCATTCAGAGTTTCGTATTTGGGTTCAGCAAGAATGGTCATGTTTTATATGAATTGGAGTTGGAGCTAAAGAGTTTGAAGAGTCTGAAGTTGTAGCTTGTGATCCCTCCGGTGACATGACACCTGCCTGCGCGTAGGTAGTAAAAAGTTTGGCTTCTAATTCTAAACTCCCCTCCTAATTACTAAACTGTATTGATACAAACAAACACAACACTTAATGTCACCTAAGAAATTCTCAAATAGAAAGTTTTACATAAAAACTTCAAACTTGCTTACAAACAAATAACAAAACTAATTACTTTACCTCAAAATAAAACTACTAATCAGCTTAAACATAAGCAAATATAAACTAATTATTCAGAAAAATTACCTCATTGATGACAGCTAGAAGATTAGTGGTTACTTTATTATTGGTGATTGTTTCTTCAGCATTTCGTTTATCCAATCCTATCTTCAGAAACAAATCAATTGCTTCCCCCATTTTTTATTTTTTTTTTAATTAGTGTGTTTGTGTGTTTGGGGATTTATTTATTTATAAATAAAGCCCTAGATAGGATGCCGGGTGACGACGATGCTTGTATGTTAAACTAGGGCTTTTTCAATTATTATGCTAAACTTCTTTTTTTTCTCTTAGAATTTTCAAAATTCTTATGGAAAGTCCGTGAGGAGGAGGAGGTACATTATACTTGCCAAAACTAAGTTGAGCTTGCATAGGGATTTGGGCTTGCGGCTGAAAGGGCTGAGATTGGGGTTGAACCGGATTTTGTGCCTGCCCTTGTACCTGAACAGGTGGTTGCGGAAATTGTTGAGCAGGCTGCTGTTGATAAGGGTTAGGGTTTGATTTGGGGGTAATTTATTTGGGTGAAATATGGTGGTGGGGTGGGTGGAATATAAAATAGGATAGGATTTGTTGGAAGTATTAAAAGGGGGACATGGGTAAACTTATTCTTTTTTTTGTCACTTATTCTTTTTTTTTTGACGTCTCAAAATTATTGTCATATACTCAAAATAGAAAGTGAATAGATAGTGGAGTTTATTAAAATTTACTATATTATCCTTGGTTGAAATTAATATTGCAAACTTTAAAGAAGTGGTAATTAATTGGTTAAGGGTAAACTTGTCATTTGGCAAAAAAGTAAGAGAGAGAAAGCAGTGATAATGACATTTTTCTAAAAGAATGTGTTTTTTGTCGGGTGACAATAATTTTGGGACGGAGGGAGTAAAATAAAAGACTTAACAGAGTTAGAAATTATGGACCAAAATTTGCAAAATAGTTTGATTTAGGGACGATATACGTACTTTTAAACTATTTGAACGAAATCTACAATTTCGCCAAACGTTAGGGACGATTTTTGCAATTAACTCCTTTAAAGATTTTCTAAACTTGTGAGTCAAACAAAGTGGATACTAGACATTAGTGTAAGGGTGCAATAAAAGCCAAAGACCAAAAGAAAAAGAAACTGTGATGTTGAGCAGCAATGTTTTAAAAACCGGACCGGACCGGCCGGTTCGACCGGTTCGACCTGCCTCCGGCTGGTCGGCCGGTTTAAAAAACCCCGGTTTTTATAAGTCTCGTTTACTGTAGCGAACCGGCCGGTTTTGGCCGGTTTTTCCGGTTCGACCGGTCCGGTTCAACCGGTTTTGACTTCTTTTTTTTTTTTTTTTTTTGATTTTTTTTGTTGGGCGGTTCGACCGGTGACGGAAGCATGGCCGGTTCGACTAAAAAACCAGTTTTTAAAACATTGTTGAGCAGCTTAGCTAGAAACTACTATCTTTGAGCACGAGCAAATGTCCTTTACTATGATATAGTGTACAAACAATTTAGTGAGTTTTGTGGGATTTGCCCTGGTCTAATTTTATTTATATTGGATTAACAAGAAAAGTGTTTTCAGATTAATATTAACGCACCATCATGGACCAAGAGTTCAAGTGGAGTGCGCAACTACAGTAGCTCATATAGACATTCAAAAAAATGAGAAGACCAATTCTTTATAGGCTGTGATAACCTCACCCTCCTTATGTAGGGAGGGTGTGTTGACTTCTCGCTGCCGCCGCTTGTACTATCTGCTTTGTCGGCTTGTACATTTCTTAAAAAGTGGTTTTGTCTCTTATGTAGGGAGGGTGCGGTTAACACAACCCTTCTTTATTTGGTAACCTCTTGACCTATAAACATACTGATGGAGCGTGATGTGTCGTTGCGGTTTAGCAGTATTAATACCTACTCAAGTTTTAAATTTATATTTAGCCGACTTATCAATAACACACACACTTAACGAGCAGTGTACCCGGTCAGTATGAATATAATGGTAAGTAGAGTGTCGATCACTAAGAGTGGAACGTATTATCTAGTTATTCTAATCAGTATTTTAATATCTTAAATCAATTATACAACCTAATCTAACGCAAGGGGGTTCAGCCTGAGAGACTGGCACGTTTTGGTTGCAATTAAATAATAAACTAAACTAATGAGCACGAATCAGCGATAAGCACGCACGTACACAGATAAATACTTGAGACAATAAGAAGACCTGTCCTGATAATTAAGTAGTTTGTCACTTGTTTTATTGCTAGTTTTATATGAAGTGTATGTAATTAACCCTTTCTCGTTGGCTCTAATCTTATCGGCGAGTAAACCCTTAATGATTACTTATGTCTAAAAGTTATTCCTAAGTGATCAAGTTAGTTATAACCGTGGGAGCAATATGATCTTCCATAGTCACATACGACAAGCCACTAATAGACACAGAGGTTATCAATCCACTAATAAAAGTCACCAAAGACATCAACATATAAACTTTAATTAATGGGAAAGCAGTTTTAAGGGAGTGCAACCTTTCCGTTGTCACATTACACAAGCCACCAATCCTGATGAATTAAAGTGTACTAATACAATGAAACAAAACTACTTAATGAATTAAACACATGCAGGACCTTCTTACAGCTCTTGTATCTTCGTTCGGGTGTGTCTTGTGCTGCCTATTCGACTGAATTCGGCCTTAGGTTTTCTGGTCTTCGGTCTTCTTCTAAAACTAGGGCTCTTGAAATTCGTCTGGTCTTGGGGTATTTATAGTTTCTGTCTGAGGTAAGATGCGGCGCATTGAATAAGTAGATGCTGCGCATTGACTTAACTTCACGTGGGGTCCAAGGTTATTATATTCCAGAATATTCGTACACCGCCTTGAGATGCGGCGTATCTTCATAACTGTATGCGGCGAATGTCTTCTTGTATCTTGGATCGAAACTGGTGAAATCTTGATAGTGATGCGCCGTATGTAAGAAGTATAATGCGGCGCATCTGGAGTAGAACAAGTTGGTTCTTCTTCGTTGACCAAAGTTTCATATGCAACGCATGACAGAATTGCATGCGTGCATTCTTCAAAGTCAGGCAATGGTCTTCAATCTCTTCATTTCAGCAACCTTTTCCAATCTTGATCATTTTTCTCCATTTTTAGTCCATAATAGCTAAGTTTCACCAAATGCTTGTTTTTAACTGAGAATTACAAAAGTAAACGATTAAGTATCAATTCTCATACATAATATAATAAAACAAGTCAAATAAATAGGATAAATGATGATAATAAAATGTACTTATTTGAGTTCATCAAATATCCCCCCACTTGAACTTTACTTGTCCCCAAGTAAACCTTAGAATTAATCTTATGAAAATGTATCCTAAAAGATATTAGGATTTATTTTTATATTTAAGCATGTATTCATTATTGTCATAATCACACAACCAAACACTTAACGAATTAGAAGTAAAATAAAATATTTCGATAAAAGCAAATCTAATCGTTTAACTGTCCAGTCGTGACGAATATTCTATCATAAGCTTGGCAAGTATACGCATCTCCTCCACTAAAGCCAAGGAATAACAAGTCTAAAGCGGTAAAAAGGGTTTTGAGGTTTAAGGGTTAATCATTCTTCTTAATCTCTATCGATCTCAAATTCCAGAAAAGGCGACAAAATCACAAATACATGATCGAATCCACGAACACGATACTTGCAATTGCTCAAATCCTTAACTCGAATAGGCTAAAGATAGGACCAAGTAATCTTCACCAATAATATTATATCAAAAAGGGCGACAAAATCATAAATACATAGCCGAATCCACGATTACGATACTTAAGATTGCTCAAATCCCTAATCTCAATAAATCAAAGGTTTGGATAAAGAATAATATAGGGTATGGATAATATTTGGGATACAAATTGGTGTAAAATGAAAAATAAACAAAACAGATAAATTAAAATCCTAAGTGTGGTTAATCACTATCCCAACCATCCCATGAATAAGACTCATATCATTGAATAACTCACGCTTTAACACTTGAAACACACGCTTTAGGTAGACACGAATTATACTCAACAAGATCTCAATCAAAGAATATCCTTAGTTGGCGTTCCCATAACGTTCAACTCCCATTCAATCCATAAATATAATATATAACAAATAGTGGTGATATCAACCACTTAATACAAAACTTTACATAAGTTGGTTAAACAAACTTCCAACTTTTCCTTTTTCTTTTTCTTTTCTTTTTTCATTTTTTTTTATCACATAAACATAGATGTGTAAAATTTCACCACATCACTATAACGATAACTCTGGATAATTTTTCCATACTTTTCATGACTTCAGAAATAACGGTAATAGCGAAAGTAGTAAACACACGAAAAATAAACTCAAAGATATACAATATTTACTTTCACTCCAATTGCATTGTGCAATTTCCTGACTCAACCAAAGATAATGAATTACGCACGCGAACACAGGTAATGTAAGGAAACACACTTTGCCTAAAGCAATTAACCAACCACGGATTTTAATCTACAGGGTAGGCTAAGGTGTAAGGGTGTAACGAAACATTATAACAAAGGTGTAAGAAACGAAAGGAATGGCTCTGAGTGTTTTTCTAGGGGTATCTTACTCTAAAAATGAGAGTAACAAAGGGTTTATACGGGGGTTAACTAACCAGTGTAGTTAGCTAATATCACATAACATATAAAGGCTATTTGGGTGTAATCCTAGAAATTTACCAATTTAGACAAGTCATTCCAATTATATAAATAATACTTATTATGGTGGTCTCGAATAGTATGCAAGCCAAGTTCTAAAGTTTACAAGTCACCGGCACACTCATAGATTTGTGAATTTTGAAAAGTCACAATTTTTGAAAATAACGTTATGTGTGCAGCTATGCAACTTAGATCTTAAACAAAAACATACTAAAAAATTTTAATTTTGATATATTAAGCGCATTTTAAGCATAATTTTTGAAAAAGTTTAGGACAAGTAAGTGTTCTAATTCTCCAATCCCCCCACTTAAGTTAAACAACGTCCTCGTTGTTTGTATAAAAGATTAAAAACTGGAAAATAAAAGAATTAGAACAGAAAAACTCCCTTGAGATTTGCTCGGTATGATCCTCCATTAGTATAAGGGCAAAAATCAACTTCTTGTGGATGAGAACGTTTAAGCTTCATAAGTGATGTATCCACAGGAAATGCAGGAATCTATAATACCATCAAGACTTTAACACACCTAATTTAAGAAGGTCCAAACTTGCATAATACATTAGTAGTTAGTAAAAATAAAACTTAAAAATTAAAATGAAAATCATCAGGTCAGTCGATGCGCCGTATCTTATGGAAGAAGATACGCCGTATCGAGCCTGGAATAAATACGAATCAGAATAGAAGATGCGTCGCATCCTTAACCAGGGATGCGCCGCATTAAAATAAACTGATAAAAAGTTTTAAAGTTAAAAATAAAAATGCAGAAAATAAAGTAAGATGTGACCAGTGCAGGAGATGCGTCGCATCTTAGGATGGAGATGCGCCGTATCTTCTGCGGGCCTGACTGACTCGACACATAACAGAATAGTAAAAATTCTCCGGGTTGTCTCCCGGTCAGCACTTGTCTTTATTCCAGAGTCTTCAAGTTAGACTCACGTTCAGCTCCTTATTTTAGTACTTCGGGCTCAAACTCCACTACCTCTCTCTCAGTATCCTCAATTTCATTATCAAAGTATTTTTTAACTCGTTGCCCGTTTACCTTGAATATATAACCATTTTTATCGCATATTTCAATAGTCCCATATGGATACACTTTCTTGACAACGAACGGACCCGTCCATCTTGATTTAAGTTTACCTGGGTACATTTTTAATCGAGAATTAAATAGCAGTACTTTTTCCCCAATAGTAAACATTTTGTCTCCACCTAACCTCGAGTCATGCCATCTTTTAGTTCTTTTCTTTGTAGATCTTAGTGTTACTATAGGCCTCATCTCTTAGTTCGTAGAGTTCATTAAGTTCCATGAAACGGTTCTTCGTTGCAGCTTCCATATCTATGTTACATTGCTTCAAAGCCCAATATGCACTCTGTTCGATTTCGACAGGTAGGTGGCATGCTTTTCCGTATACAAGACGAAATGGAGTGCATCCCGTCGGTGTCTTATATGCTGTACGAAATGCCCATAAAGCATCATTTAACTTGTCAGACCACCCTTTCGGATTAAATCCAGTCGTTTTTTCAAGAATCCGTTTTATAGCTCTATTGGTTACTTCAGTTTGCCCATTGGATTGAGGATGGTATGCAGTGGAAACCCTATGATACACTCCATAATGTTGCAGGGCTCTTCCTAAATGGTGATTACAAAAGTGCGTTCCTCTATCACTAATCAATGCCTTCAGAACTCCAAACCTAGCGAACAAACTTTGTAAAAATTTAAGTACTACCCTGCTGTCGTTTGTTGGTGACGCTTGCGCTTCTACCCATTTTGATACGTAATCAACAGCAACCAAAATATATTTATTTCCTTTAGATTCAGGAAACGGTCCCATGAAGTCCAATCCCCATATGTCGAAAACTTCACATACATGGATATAGTTTTGTGGCATTTCGTTTCTTGATGTAATATTTCCGGATCGTTGACACGCATCACATCCTTTTATATAATCTTTTGCATCATCCAACATAGTGAGCCAATAAAATCCTGCATCAAGGATTTTTCTTCTTGTAATAACTGCACCGTGATGTCCCCCCGTCGGCCCTGAATGGCAATGTGCCAATATTGTTGGGACATCATCTCCATCTACGCATCTTCGTATAATATTGTCAGGACATAGTTTGAAGGCATAAGGTTCATCCCAAATATATTCACTAGCTCGAGTTAGAAACCTTCTCTTCTCGTCGGATGTTAACCCTTTTGGAATTTCATTTGCAACAATAAAGTTTATATAGTCGGCATACCATGGTCCATTATCATTGCTCCTAATTCTTACCATCATAAGGTGTTCATCAGGAAAGTCATCAGCGATTTCCCTTTCATCAAGCACCTCCATGTTTGGGTTTTCAAGTCTAGATAAGTGGTCAGCAGCTAGATTCTCGGCACCCTTTTTATCTTTAATTTCAATATCGAATCCTTGGAGCAATAAAACCCACGCATCTTCGTATAATATTGTCAGGACATAGTTTGAAGGCATAAGGTTCATCCCAAATATATTCACTAGCTCGAGTTAGAAACCTTCTCTTCTCGTCGGATGTTAACCCTTTTGGAATTTCATTTGCAACAATAAAGTTTATATAGTCGGCATACCATGGTCCATTATCATTGCTCCTAATTCTTACCATCATAAGGTGTTCATCAGGAAAGTCATCAGCGATTTCCCTTTCATCAAGCACCTCCATGTTAGGGTTTTCAAGTCTAGATAAGTGGTCAGCAGCTAGATTCTCGGCACCCTTTTTATCTTTAATTTCAATATCGAATCCTTGGAGCAATAAAACCCATCTAATAAGCCTTGGCTTGGCATCCTGTTTATTGAACAAATACTTCAAAGCATAATGGTCAGTGTAAACCATAGTTTTTGACAATATAAGATAGGACCTAAATTTATCGAATGCAAAAACTACTGCTAGAAGTTCCTTTTCCGTGGTGGTGTAGTGTTCTTGGGCATTAGTTAATGTTTTGCTAGCATAATAAATTGGCTTAAATTTCTTTTCTATCTTTTGGCCAAGTACAGCTCCAACAGCATAATCACTAGCATCACACATTAGTTCAAAAGGTAAATTCCAATCCGGCGAAATTATAATATGTGCAGTAGTTAGTTTTTCTTTAAGTATATTAAATGCCTTTTTGCAATCTTCAGAAAAATCAAACTTCGCATCTTTTAGCAATAATTGGGTCATAGGCCTAGATATTTTTGAAAAATCCTTTATGAACCTACGATAAAATCCAGCATGCCCTAAAAAACTTCTAACCCCTTTTACGTTAGTGGGATAAGGTAGTTTGGCAATTACATCAATTTTAGCTTTATCGACTTCTATACCTTTCCCAGAAATCTTATGTCCTAACACAATTCCCTCTCTAACCATAAAATGACATTTTTCCCAATTAAGAACAAGGTTAGTTTCTTCACACCTAGCAAGCCTTTTATCAAGTTTAAAGAGACAATCACTAAATGAGTTACCGAACACCGAGAAGTCATCCATGAAGACTTCCATAAAGTCTTCTACCATATCATGGAAGATAGCTGTCATACAACGTTGGAAAGTGGCAGGGGCGTTGCACAGTCCAAACGGCATTCTCCTATAGGCGAAGGTTCCATAAGGGCAGGTGAAAGTCGTCTTCTCTTGATCCTCGGGGGCAATGGGTATTTAGAAGAAACCTGAAAAACCATCTAAAAAACAATAATAATCATGTCCTGATAGTCTTTCTAACATTTGATCAATAAATGGAAGAGGGAAGTGATCTTTTCGTGTAGCATCATTGAGTTTGCGATAGTCGATGCAAACTCTCCATCCAGTAACAGTTCTTGAAGGGATTAGCTCATTGTCGTCATTGAGTACTACCGTCATTCCTCCTTTTTTAGGTACGACGTGGATAGGACTGACCCACGAGCTGTCGAAAATTGGGTAGATAAGTCCGGAGTCAAGTAATTTCACAATTTCATTTTTCACCACATCTTGGACTTTTGGATTCAAACGCCTTTGAGGTTGGATAGTTGGTTTGAATTCATCCTCCATAAGGATTTTATTTGTACAAAATGACGGGCTAATTCCCTTAATATCAGACATACTCCACGCTAATGCTCCCCTTCGTTTATACAGTACCTGCAAAAGTGATTCTTTTTCTTTTGGCGTTAAGTCAGATGCAATAATAACGGGCGAATTAGTGTTCCCATTTAGATAGGCATACTCCAAAGTAGAAGGGAGATCCTTAAGCACAGGTTTAACATTATCAATTTCAGTAGCACTAGCGGAATAAACTTGTTCTTTAATTATATTGCTGTTGTCATCAGATAAATGCGCCGCATCGATATTTTCGATGCGCCGTATGGCGTTACATACAGCAGAGTCAGCAGCTAAATTATTATCAATAGTATTCTCGTCAACTTGATCTTCTATAGCAATTGTGTTTTCTAAATTTTTAAGCAGAAAAGAATCAAGCAAATTACTTTTTAACAATTTCTGAGTAAATTGATTAATCGTGTCATCAGAAACATCGATATTATAGCATTCATCGTCATCGGAATTATCTTTACTCATAGATTGTTCCATGTTAAACTCAACCTCATCTTTTCCTATGGTAAGAGTTATCTTTTTATTAAAAACATCAATTATGGCCCTAGCAGTGGCTAAAAATGGTCGTCCTAATATTATAGGAGTTCTAGAATTTTCAGGCATATCGAGGATAACAAAGTCGATAGGTAATTCAAATTTATCAACTTTTATTAATATATTTTCAGCTATTCCTAATGGGTATTGTATGGACCTATCAGCTAGTTCTAAGCACATCCTAGTAGGTTTTGGTTCACCAGGACCTAATTTTTCATACATAGAAGAGGGCATAAGGCTTATACTAGCTCCTAGGTCGGCTAAAGCATTTTCAATATGCAAATTTTTAATTTGACAAGGAATAGTGAAACTCCCTGGATCTTTTTCTGTTAGGAATATGAATATTCAGCTGAAGACTCGGTCACCCCGAGTAATTATTAGTACATCATAGCTCATAGGATTATCAGTAATATTATTAGTAGCTTAGTTATTATTATTAGTATTGTGGAGTGGGTCGGGTCTTTACCCTCTGTCAGCTCACTCTACAGCCCGCTAGGGGCATAATATGTTGTAAGTATAAATACCCCTTCCCACACATGGGAAGGGTTGGAACTTCACATTATCTTAAGCTAATACACACATTGTTTCTCTCTCTAGAAGTTCCCATCACTTTCTCTCTCTAAGTTCTCTTCCAATCGATCCATAACTAAGCCTCAAACTAGTGTTTCTTGCATTGTGAATACCCTACATTTTCTTTAGACGGAAGTTTGTTGAGCAATGCTGCTGAGCTTCTTTCCCCCATTGTTACAGTGCAGGCTTCTTCAAGTTTAGACTTGTTTGTAAGCAAGCTCTTCAGATATTTAGCATATTTTGGCATTTGCACTAGGGCTTCCATAAATGGTATGCTTAGCTGCAGCTGCTTGAGATTCTCCAGGAACTTCTTTTGATAGGCATCTTCTTTCTCTTTCCTTACCCTATGTGGAAAAGGTAGTGTTGATCGTTTGAGTTTATCAGAAGGTTCTTCTCGGATTACAGGTTCTGGACTAATCTCTTTTGGTTGCTCTTGTTCAGATGATACAGATTCAGGGGAAATCTTGTTTGTGTCGCTATCCTCGGGTGTCTCTCCGATTTGAAAGGTTGACTTTCCGCCTCTAGTTGTAATTCCCTTCATATCGTGTTTTACCAAAAGAACCTTGTCGAGCACCGTTGACAATTGGCGCACTTCAATTGCCAATCCATTAATCATGTTGTTTTGTTCCTTTAGTAACAGCTCATGACTACCCTTGAATTCATTAATAAAGTTTCTCACTTCATGATGTTCTTTTTCATTCGTCTGAGCGATTAGTAGTGCAAACTCTTCCATAGTAAGGTTTCTTCGGGGTCTTCCGAACCAGTTTGGGAAAATATCGAACATTTCTCCTGAAAATTAAAGACAAGAAGATTTCAAAGTAAAAGCTTCCTAGTGTAAGGGTAAGTTAGAATATTTTCCGTTCGGGAATAAGAAAAAGTTGCTGATATTTGCAGACGATGCGCCGTATCCAGAAAGATGGATACGCCGTATCTTATAATCGTTAAAATTTAATCAGACTTTATTCAGAAAATAGGTACGCTACTTAGAAATTAGAATGCGCCGTATCAATTTAAATTATCAAAAATCGATTATACTTATTAAAATTAAATGCGTCGTATTAACAAGAGTTAATGCGCCGTATTTTCGTTACGTTTCAAAATACAAGATTTTTGATTCAGAAAGATGCGCCGTATCGATAAAAATCGATGCGTCGTATCTGTTTAATAATTCGAAAACTGCTTTTAATTAAAATAATAGATACGCCGTATCCACTAAAGCAGATGCGTCGTATGGCGTTATCGTTTAGAAAATTTTTTTTTATTAAAAACAGATACGCCGTATCTTGGGGAAAAGATGCGTCGTATCGAATTAATTAAACACGGTTAGCGGTTAAAATCTAAAAATTAAAAAGAAAAAAAAACTAATTAAAATACTAATCAAATTAACATATAATAACAATTAGTGATACTTCTTTTAAATCCTTATCTCCTCATCTTGGTCTTGATTTTTTATTAATAATCACGAATGGAGGGTCGTTTGGTTTGTTTTATACAAAAAATGATTGTTTTTTGTTTATTCAGACATTCGGATTCAGACATAAAAACAGACAGTCTAAAATAATTCAGATTCAGACTTTTGGGCCACTCATTCAGATTCAGAAGTGGTATTCAGATTCAGACATAAAACTCTTAAAAAACAAACAGCACCTTAGTGAGTTTTGTGGGATTTGCCCTGGTCTAATTTTATTTATATTGGATTAACAAGAAAAGTGTTTTCAGATTAATATTAACGCACCATCATGGACCAAGAGTTCAAGTGGAGTGCGCAACTACAGTAGCTCATATAGATAATCAAAAAAATGAGAAGACCAATTCTTTATAGGTTGTGATAACCTCACCCTCCCTATGTAGGGAGGGTGTGTTGACTTCTCGCTGCCGCCGCTTGTACTGTCTGCTTTGTCGGCTTGTACATTCCTTAAAAAGTGGTTTTGTCTCTTATGTAGGGAGGGTGCGGTTAACACAACCCTTCTTTATTTGGTAACCTCTTGACCTATAAACATACTGATGGAGCGTGATGTGTCGTTGCGGTTTAGCAGTATTAATGCCTACTCAAGTTTTAAATTTATATTTAGCCGACTTATCAATAACACACACACTTAACGAGCAGTGTACCCGGTCAGTATGAATATAATGGTAAGTAGAGTGTCGATCACTAAGAGTGGAACGTATTATCTAGTTATTCTAATCAGTATTTTAATATCTTAAATCAATTATACAACCTAATCTAACGCAAGGGGGTTCAACCTGAGAGACTGGCACATTTTGGTTGCAATTAAATAATAAACTAAACTAATGAGCACGAATCAGCGATAAGCACGCACGTACACAGATAAATACTTGAGACAATAAGAAGACCTGTCCTGATAATTAAGTAGCTTGTCACTTGTTTTATTGCTAGTTTTATATGAAGTGTATGTAATTAACCCTTTCTCGTTGGCTCTAATCTTATCGGCGAGTAAACCCTTAATGATTACTTATGTCTAAAAGTTATTCCTAAGTGATCAAGTTAGTTATAACCGTGGGAGCAATATGATCTTCCGTAGTCACATACGACAAGCCACTAATAGACACAGAGGTTATCAATGCACTAATAAAAGTCACCAAAGACATCAACATATAAACTTTAATTAATGGGAAAGCAGTTTTAAGGGAGTGCAACCTTTCCGTTGTCACATTACACAAGCCACCAATCCTGATGAATTAAAGTGTACTAATACAATGAAACAAAACTACTTAATGAATTAAACACATGCAGGACCTTCTTACAGCTCTTGTATCTTCGTTCGGGTGTGTCTTGTGCTGCCTATTCGACTGAATTCGGCCTTAGGTTTTCTGGTCTTCGGTCTTCTTCTAAAACTAGGGCTCTTGAAATTCGTCTGGTCTTGGGGTATTTATAGTTTCTGTCTGAGGTAAGATGCGGCGCATTGAATAAGTAGATGCGGCGCATTGACTTAACTTCACGTGGGGTCCAAGGTTATTATATTCCAGAATATTCGTACACCGCCTTGAGATGCGGCGTATCTTCATAACTGTATGCGGCGCATGTCTTCTTGTATCTTGGATCGAAACTGGTGAAATCTTGAAACTGATCGAAACTTGTTTAGGCAAAAAGACAAAAGGCAGTGAAAGCGACGTGCTTGGGAGTTTGTGTCTACTCGGTTTGTCCCTGCTGCGCGTACTCGGTTTGTGCCTACTCGGTTTGTCCCTCCAGCGTGTACTCGGTTTGTGTAGACTCGGTTTGTCTCTGAGGAATTTACTCGGTTTGTGCCTACTCGATTTGTCCCTCCAGCGTGTACTCGGTTTGTCTCTGAGGAATTTACTCGGTTTGTGTCTACTCGATTTGTCCCTCCAGCGTGTACTCGGTTTGTGTAGACGCGGTTTGTCTCTGAGGAGTTTACTCGGTTTGTGTCTACTCGATTTGTCTCTGCAGCGTGAACTCGGTTTGTATCTACTCGGTTTGTTCCAGCAGCGTGCACTCGGTTTGTGTCTACTTGAGTTGCCTCTGCAGCGTGTAGTCGGTTTGTGTATACACGGTTTGTCTCTCAGACTTGTATGCGGTTTGTGTCTTGGTGATTTTAGAAATTCCCGCGAAAGATTCAATTTCTCGGTTAAATCACAAGATCTGTAAAATCCCGTAGTTACTATGGCTACCACATCAAGCACATCATCAGATGATATTCAAGCAGCAGGATCTGAAACTCGTCCACCTATGCTAGATAGGACGGATTATGAGTCTTGGGCACAACGAATAAGACTTTACTGCTTGGGAAAAGATAATGGTGTTAACATTCTTAAGTCAATTGACGAAGGACCTTATCAGATGGGTACCACCAGAGACGTTGTTACAACTGGTGAAGATGGGACTGTAACTTGGGGCATCGACAGACCTAGAAACTACAATGATCTTAATGAAGAAGAAAAGAAGAGGTATGATGCTGATATTAGAGCCTCAAACATAGTCATTCAAGGTCTTCCAAAGGATGTATACAGGCTCATCAATTTCAACACTGAAGCCAAGGTTGTGTGGGACAACGTTAAAATGTTGTTGGCAGGGTCAGAACTCACAAAGGAAGATCGTGAGTCACAGCTGTATGATGAGTTCGAGCATTTCAAAATGAACCCAAGAGAGAATATCACAGACTACTATGTGAGATTTCATAAGTTGGTGAATGATATGAGGATGATCAGAATGACTATGCCCAATATCCAACTTAACTCAAAGTTTGTGAACAACATGACTCCTGAATGGGACAGATTTGTTACTGCTGTCAAACTCAACAAAGGTTTAAGGGATACCAACTATGAACAGCTGTATGCTTACCTGCAACAACATGAGAAGCATGCGGTCTACGATCGGGTGCTGAGAGAAAAGTTTAATCCTTCAACTACAAATGATCCACTGGCGTTCATGACAAATGCTCAACCGACAATCCAATCATCTTCCAACCCAAGCTATCATCAACTTCACTCACATGTACCTGCTATGAGTTCTCAACTTGACTCAGGCTACTCTCAGACTGACAAAATGATTGACAACCTCACCAATCAAGTATCACTACTGGTTCAACAGTTTCAAGCATCACTCCCTCAGACCAACAATCAGTTAAGGAATTCATCCAATCCACGCAATCTAGCAATGGTGGAGGATGGGAAAATTGTGGTTCAGAATGTGCAAGGGAGAGCAGGTAGAAACATGGGTCGAGGTTATATGCAGAATAGAGCAGGGAATGGCAATCAGGGTCAAGGAAAACAGATCAAGTGTTATAATTGTGGGGGGCTTGGACACATTGCTAGAAACTGCAATCAACCTAAACGTCCGCAGAACTCAGATTATTTCAAAGACAAGATGCTGTTAATGCAAGCTCAAGAGAATGGAGCTGTATTGGATGAGGAAGAGTTATTGTTCTTGGCAGGAGATGGAGGAAATACTTTTGATGAAGATGTGGATGAGAAACCTGTTCAGGATCTAGCACTTAATGATCCTAACATCTTCAAGGCAGATGACTGTGATGCATATGACTCTGATGTAGATGATGAACCTACGGCTCAAACAATCTTCATGGCTAACTTGTCTTCCCTGGTTTCATCTCCTCGTCAAGCTGGTCCTTCTAATGCATCCGTGATATCTGAGGTACTCAAAATTTATGACACATATAATATTGTCGAGGGACAAAAGAATCCCGAAGAAGTACATCAGGTAGATGTTTCTGACTCAAGTAATGTTGACATGGAAAATAGCAATATTATTTCATATGAACAGTATTTGCATCACAACAACTCGCCTGATGTACCAAATGGTGAATCTTTTGTCAATAATAATGTGTGTGTTATGAGTAATGTATGTGCCTTAGATAATGCGGGTAATATAGATAATGCATGTGTGTACCATGAGAACAAATTGCCTGTCCCTGATGATAACTTGATCACTAGACTAAACATCTATAAAGAACAAGTTGCTATGTATGAACAGCGTGCTAAGTTTGAGCTTAATGATCGTGAGCAGAAATTAGAAGGTCAAATGAGTACACTTATTAAAGAGTCTAGAGTGCGAGAAGAAACATTAAAATTAGAGTTGAGTTCTTTGAAAAGTCAGCTAGAACAGTCGGTCAAACAGAAACAGGAAGCACAAAAGTGTGTAATTACACTTAAGCAAGAATTCAAACAAAAAGAAACAACTCTTTTAAATGATTTCTCTAGACTCAAGACGTTAAAAAATAAGCTTGAAGATAAGTTGTACACACAAAATCAAACCATACAAACTGCTCAAATGATTCATAAGCACAGAAAGTTGAGTGATAAGCATAGTAAAATCATGATAGGTGAACCTAAGTCAACCATCCTTAGGGACATGAAAGTACTTCAACCAGCCCTATATGATGGTAATGTGATGCTTATGCCTATTCATGACCAACCTGAGCATATCTACACTAATGAAGAGGATGAGATAAGTGATAAAACGAAGGAAAAATGAATGAGAAAATGAGGGATCCCGAGTGCATAGCCAGACGAATAATAATCAAACCCCATGATTATTATGAGGAAAATCGTTTGACTGTGTTTGCTCCTCAAAAGAAGTTAACACCTGAACAGATATTTTGGAAACAAGATAATGAAAAACTTAAGGTATATAAACTTAAGGCCAACACCCCCCTCATTAGAAAAGTTGCGTCCATAACGGTGTATCCTCCCAATACACCTAGGAATCTGGTGCCTTTGTCTCTTCCCACTGAATGCAAAACCTTTATTAGCTTATATGTGCTTTGGCAACTGTTTGCTGATTTCGATAAAACATGTAAGAAGAGAATCACACCCACTGGCATTACTGAGGGGGAAAGGTGTTTTGAACATGCAAAAAGGTGTTACTTAACTGAGGTCATGCCATTCTTTAAGCTACTTAAAGAACACTTTGAAGGGTTGCAAACTGCCCTTAAAGCCGAAATAAAAGAAATGGAAGTAGTGTTTAAAGATATGGAAAATGAGGTGAATGAACATGCAATAGAACTTAAGAGTCGAGAGATTGAAAGAAAAAACATACTCATTACTAACGACAACTTGATTGCTAAATGTATTGCACAAGATGTATTTTACACTGTCACTGATTCTGCATTGTCTGCTTGTCAATTTAATGAGTATGCTATTGCGTTAAATGTCACCCAGAATCGTGTTGTTGAGCTTGAGGGGGAGAATTTAAAATTGCTTGAAAAAATTCAAAATGATGACCATGATAATATGGTTAAACGTTTTTCAAAATTGGAAGTTGAATATCTTAATTTGCAATTGAAATATCAACATTTAAATGAAAAACATAAAATATCAAATGACAAGACATCCTTGGATGCTCCTGAATTTGATACTTATTTTGAATTAAGCAAACGAGATGAGACAATTCAAGCTCACACGAACACGATTCGACTGCTGAGGGCCCAAATTGCCCAATTGAAATCCAACAAGTGTGAAGTATATGGCACCAATAAACCTTCGTCTTCAGATTCTCAGAATTTTCAATATCAAAACACCATAAATAAGTTACATTATGAAAATGAGTGTTATCGAGAAGAAAATTCAAAGGTTAAACAACATTTCAAAGAGTTATATGATTCTATTAAAGTTACAAGAAGCAATCACAATGATCAAATAACCTCTTTGACAAATGAAATTGAGAATCTGAAGGTTCGGGTGAAAGGTAAAATGCCATGCACCACTTGTAATTGTGATGCACCAAAGGCTACTGATAGTAAAAAGTATGATGTCGATGTTGGGCGTATTCCGTTTAAGCTTAGAAATAACAGCTTTGCCCATCAAACATATCTCGATCATCTTAGAGAGGGCCTTGACACACTTCGTGAGGTAGTTGAAGAGGATAGGGCTGATAAGCCACTTGATAGGGCAGTTGTCTATGCTTGCAAACTCACGAAAAGGATTCAGGAAAACTTAGAATATGCCATAGGCTCAATTCCTAAGTTTAGCTGCCATAGAGATAGATTTGTTGCATCATCATCCAATGTTGAGAACAAGCATGTAGCCTTTGATCTACCACCTAAAACATCAGAACCCAACACATCACTATCAGGAAGGCATGTGACAGAAAAACAAACTAATGTTACCTTCGATGCTTCTACAGGAGTAAAAAGTGACACCCAAGCTAGCGGGTCAAGGTCTAGAGGAAATGCAAGAAAGGATAGGACTGCGCCAGCTAAGAATGATCACTTGAAGAATGTAGAAGCCCAACCTAGGAACAATAAGTTTGCAATGAGTAGGATGAATCGTGTTGATTCTAGTATCAAAAGTACTGTAATTAATTCGAATTCTAATGCTATCTGTAAAACATGCGACAATTGTTTAATTTCTGCTAATCATGATGAATGTGTTGTGTCTTTCTTGATGTCTTCTGCATCATCCCATGTTAAGAATGGTAGGATAACTGAAGCATGCAAAAAGGTTTGGAAAGCAACAGGAAAAACATTTGCTAGCATAGGCTATCAATGGAGACCCACTGGAAGGAAATTCAATTTAGGAAAACAGAGACCATTACCTAAAATGAATATGCATAAAATTGTGAAGAATAAGGAATGGAGACCAACTGGTAGAATCCTGTCTTTAGAGTCACAATGCCTTCCATCTAGGTCTTGTCCTGCCTCTAGTTCTGTCTCCTCAGTAAAGACAGTAGCATCTGTGAAATCTGTGGTTCCGGAATTTGTGTGTGCTGACCAAACGGACCCCAATTGCACTTGGGGATCCACATTTTTCAGTTATCCATTGTTGTCTGGTTTCAAATGCAGGTCGTACAAATCGTCCTGTGGTATTTGGACTCAGGCTGCTCAAAACATATGACTGGGGATCGCTCGCGGCTCAAGAACTTCGTGAAAAAGTTTATCGGGACAGTTAGATTTGGGAACGACCACTTTGGTGCTATTATGGGTTATGGAGATTATGTGTTTGGTGACAATGTAATCTCAAGGGTATATTATGTGGAAGAACTAGGGCACAATCTGTTTTCTGTGGGTCAATTTTGTGATTCAGATCTGGAAATGGCTTTCAGAAAGCATACATGTTTCGTCAGAGAATTGGATGGTATAGATCTCCTTAAGGGCAGTCGGGGCACCAATCTATTCACCATATCGATTGAAGAAATGTTGAAGTCCTCTCCCATATGCTTGCTTTCTAAAGCCTCTAAAACAAAATCATGGCTATGGCATCGTCGTTTGAACCACTTGAACTTCGGTACCATAAATAATCTTTCCCGTAAAGATCTTGTTAGAGGGATGCCCAGATTGAAATATGAGAAAGATCACCTCTGCTCTGCATGTCAACTGGGTAAAAGCAAGAAACAAACCCACAAGCCTAAAACCATCAACTCCAACTTGGAAGTTCTTCATACCCTCCACATGGACTTGTGCGGTCCAATGAGAATACAAACCATAAATGGAAAGAAGTACGTTCTAGTGATTGTAGATGATTATTCTCGGTTCACATGGGTAAAGTTTTTGAGAACCAAGGACGAAACTCCAGAGGTTATCATTAAACTGATAAAACAGCTGCAAGTAAGGCTCGATAAAACTGTCAGAATCATCCGCACTGATAATGGTACTGAGTTTGTTAACCAACAACTCCGTAATTTCTATGAAAATATTGGCATCACGCATCAGAAAAGTATCCCTCGCACTCCTCAACAGAACGGAGTGGTTGAACGAAGGAACCGTACTCTGGTAGAGGCTGCAAGAACTATGCTTATATTTTCAAAGACACCGATGTTTCTCTGGGCAGAGGCTATTGCAACAGCATGTTACACTCAAAACCGATCCCTAATTCATCCTGTTCATGAGAAGACTCCCTTCGAGTTAATTCATAACAAGAAACCAGATCTTTCCTTTCTCCGTGTGTTTGGTGCACTTTGCTATCCAACTAACGATAGTCAAGACTTGGGAAAGTTAAGAGCTAAAGCAGATGTAGGTATTTTTGTTGGATACGCACCAGACAGTAAAGGGTATCGGATCTACAATAAGAGAACCCGTAAAATTATGGAAACCATTCATGTTACGTTCGATGAGCTGAGTGAGCAACCTGCTTCAGGACAAATTAGTTCTGGACCCGATCTTAACCTTTTGTCTCCTGGACCCATCAGTTCAGGACTTGTACAGAATTCCACGCCTGCAGATTCTTATGTGCCACCTACATGCGAGGAGTTAAAGAAGTTATTTGATCCTATGTTTGATGAATACTTTGAGCCAACGAATGGAACCATCCCAAGTGAACCTGCTGTACTTCCTATGGCTGAGGTTCAAGCCCCACAAGGTTCAGAAGGTCTTACAGCATTAGTATCAGTCAGTCACAATGCTCCAGCTGCCAGTCAGTCGCCTTCGTCATCAAACGCTTAAACTTCTCCAGTAACACAAGAATCTTCAGATAATAATTCATTAGAAGTTAATCCTTTTGCTCCTATTGATGAGGTTCCTTTTGAAAACATATTTGCTCCTGAACATTCATCAGGCACATCCTCACTTGAAGGACACAGCACTGCTACGTCTGTTCATAACCCTCAACCTCACGACCATCTCAGGAAATGGACCAGTGATCATCCAATCGACAACATCATAGGCAATCCCTCACGTCCAGTATCCACACGTAATCAACTAGCCACTGATGCACTATGGTGCTTCTTCAATTCCGTACTGTCCAAAGTCGAACCTAAAGATGCCAAAGAAGCAATGACTAAAGATTGCTGGTTCCAGGCTATGCAGGATGAAATCCATGAATTTGATCGACTTGAAGTATGGGAACTAGTGCCTCCTCCAGAGCTTGCAATGATCATTGCTTTAAAGTGGATCTTCAAAGTGAAGCTTGATGAGTATGGTGATGTGTTAAAGAACAAGGCACGGCTAGTTGCTAAAGGGTTCAGACAAGAAGAGGGCATTGATTTTGAAGAATCGTTTGCTCCGGTTGCTAGAATTGAAGCTATAAGAATCTTCCTGGCAAATGCTGCTAGTCGAAATATGATAGTCTACCAAATGGATGTCAAGACGACATTCTTGAATGGCGACTTGAAGGAAGAAGTTTATGTGAGTCAACCAGAAGGATTCGTGGATACTGAACATCCTACTCATGTTTACCGCTTGAAGAAGGCTCTTTATGGGTTAAAACAGGCGCCAAGGGCATGGTACGATACATTGTCCAAGTTCCTCCTAGTGAACGGATTCTCCAAGGGTGTTGTTAATCCTACACTATTCACCAGGAAGTCAAGAAACCATCTACTACTAGTTCAGATATATGTAGATGATATCATCTTTGCTTCAACAGATCCTGGTGAATGTGATAGTTTTTCAAAGGAGATGAATTCCAAGTTCCAAATGTCCATGATGGGACAAATGTCATTCTTCTTAGGATTACAAGTTTCTCAAAGTCCCGGAGGCATATTCATTAATCAATCCAAATACGCCAACGAGATCTTGAAAAAGTTTGGATTCTATTCAAGTGAACCTGTTGACACTCCCATGGTTGATAGAACGAAGCTGGATGAAGATCCTTCAGGGATTCCAGTAGATATAACAAAGTATCGAAGCATGATTGGATCTTTGATGTACATCACGGCTAGCAGACCAGATCTACTGTTTGCTGTGTGTATGTGTGCTCGGTATCAATCCAGACCAACCAAGAAGCATGTTGAAGCAGTGAAAAGGATCTTCCGATATCTTCAAGGCACGGTTCATATGGGTCTCTGGTATCCTAAGGACACTGCAATGGAGTTAACGGCTTACGCGGATGCTGATCATGCGGGATGTCAAGACACTCGTCGAAGTACTTTAGGAGGAGCTCAGTTTTTAGGGGAAAAGTTGGTTAGTTGGTCTTCTAAGAAGCAGATGAGTACTTCCATATCATCTACTGAAGCTGAGTACATTGCCATGTCTGCTTGTTGTGCACAAATCCTTTGGATGCGATCACAACTTTCGGACTATGGATTCTCATACAACAAAATTCCCCTATATTGCGACAACAAAAGCGCCATTGCTCTTTGTTGTAACAATGTTCAGCACTCCAGGTCAAAACACATCGACATCAGGCATCACTTCATCAGGGAACAAGTGGAAAAAGGAATTGTGGAACTATACTTCGTGAGGACAGAGTTTCAGTTAGCTGACATCTTCACCAAGGCCCTCCCAAGAGAAAGGTTTCAGTTTATTCTCCCACGCCTTGGCATGAAAAGCATGACTCCTGAAACCCTCAAGTGTCTTCAGGAAGAAAAGGAGGAGTAAAGGATTGTCTTCTTATATCCTTGTACATAGTTGTATATATCTTAAATCCAAAAAGAAAAATACAAAAATATAAAACCTATAAAAACCATAAAAATCGAAAAATCAGAAAATACCAAAAATAGTCCCACCTAGGCATGTCTTCTGTTTATCGATAACATTTACGGATCTAGAAATGTCATTCAACAATGGCACGGATTCTTAAATGAAGCTCGAGCAGAAGTTATACTAATCAGTTAAAACATGTCTAAATGGCTTGCAGTTACTTCATACTGCCACCCGCGCTGTACAATGGGGAAAGCATGTCGCCAAAAGGACAGCTGTTCCTCCAACCGGGTGATGTTCACCTGGGCATGGATTACTTTATATCCATGTTTCCCCGACTTGATGTACGTTTCAGTGCGTCTTGTCGTGTATAAGAAGAGAAGTCTTCTTTTTCATCAAGACTCTTTATCTTATTTGATTCTTCTAGAGAGTCTTGATGTTACACAAGGTGGTAAATTGATGTAAAACTTTCACAAATACTTATCGCTTAATTGAATGACTACAGCTCTTTTAATAGAATATGGGTCATTAATTAAGGGGGAGAGTACTTGTTCAAATTTTTGACACCTTGCCAAATTTGTGCAACATCAGCAGTGACACTCTCTCGTGGTTTAAGGGGGAGCATAGTATGCTCCTAAATCAGAATACATTTAAACCTGACCACATTTTCTCCCAAATTTTCTAAAACTTATTTAAATCACTTGGGATCCCAAATCTCAAATGGTTTGAAATTTTTGATCGGGGGAGAGAATGTGATTTAAATAGGAAATTCTGATAAAATGTGATGATTTGGATGTTAATGTAAGCTCTCCCGTATGTGCTAAACCATTTTGAATATCAAGGCACATATTGAGGGGGAGCAAAATGTTTTGGGCAAAAATGCAAGCTCTTCCATATGTGCGAAAATCTTTCTTAATATCGATGCACATATTGAGGGGGAGCAAATGTTTTTAACAAAACAAAGGATTTGGCATCTCACGTGAGCAAGGCTTAGACTTCACCAATGAATTGACGAAACTTGAATTGCCATCAATCGAAAGGATACGTCTTGGCCGGGTAATAATTTCAAGCTGGTCTAACCAGTGATGTAAGCGTGTCTCGAAAAAGATGTATCTGAGTAGAGTGTACCGTTTCGAGAAACTTTCTGTGGACTTGACCAGGCCGGGTAATAATTTCAAGCTAGTATAACTAGTGATGTAAGCGTGTCTCGAATCGGTCATGTTCACTGAAAGTTGATCAATTCTAAAAGTGCGAGCTTTACCTAACATGTGCAAATTTATAAAACTATCACTCGAGCACATGTTGAGGGGGAGCATTTGAAAAATATAAAACTCTCAAGTGTTTGCAAAAATGTGTTTCGTAATCATGAACACTTTGAGAGATTTTTCAAAGATTTGGTTTGGCAATTGTGGAAGAACACCAAAGACCGACCATTGTATTTCATATAATGGAGTTATAAGGATGGTAAGGTTAGGTACAAGTTCCCACGATCCCGCCAGAGCCGGAGGGATCTACCCAGGGACAATCCACTAGTTAGTGTAGAAGTCCTTAGGTATGATTAAAAAGGAGAAAAGTGAATGAGGGAAGAGTGCCGACTGAGATGGAGCTAACACTGGAACAAACCCAACAAGGTGTTAGTTATGAAGTCTCAGTAAGCACTGAAGGGGTTGAAGAATGAAAAAGAATTGTAAAGAGAAAGGGTGAAAAGAAATAGCCCTCCTTACAACTTAGGCAGAAACCGGGTCAATACATATGCTGTCAGAATCACTTAGTTGATTGCTGGCATTGAAGACAAAGTATCATGGACCCAGTGATACGCTGCACAACCCTCCCTAGCCACTCAAGGTCCCTCAAAGGACTCTTGTTTCAATTGTCACGGAGTTCAATACATTTCTATCGTCTCTCTCATTCCGAGTTAGATGATATTGAAAAGGTGGCAGTCCTCTCCAGCCTCCGCTCACTAAATCAAAACGCACTATCGAGTCTAGAGCCACGAGATGCATAATAAGATCTCATAGGGACACGAATTATTTCTACACTGGTTGTTCAACATTAAGGACACCAGTTGTAAACTCATGAGTCCTACGCAGATCTTAGCAATCTGCCAGAACATTTATGAGAGAATTTACTAATGTAATTCTCAATGATTGAATGGAAATTTCTGCCAGGGTCAACATCAAGCAGCCCTGAAAGCAGGTCACTTCGGTAATTCCTCGTGGATTACGCTTAGTGGTCGCGGCGGTTTCAACCGGTCTACAGTCGTGGAGTGATCTCCAGCGACTCACCTAATCGTTGATTTACTACGGTAAAATCTTAAAAAGCCCTCTGTGGGTTTTCGATTAGGAACGGTCTTGGTAAGGATTAGAGAGAGTTTTCACAATATGCTGTTGACTATCTCGAAGTCCAAACTTATAAGTACCGGTCGAATTATTGCTAACTGTCGTATGCAGGAACTTCTGGCGATTGTAGCTGTGGAATGTTGTAGCTGGTTGCTGTTGTAGCTGGTTGCAGAAAAGATGCCAATCCATCACCACATGCTCACACCACATCATCATCAAAGAAGTCATGATCAACCTAAAAGACCTTCAACACAGCTTCTGCTAACTCTGATGCTGAAGATCATGACACCATATCGTGTGAGCATGTCGGCTCTAAGTATATTTCATCACATGGAGTCGTACTACTGAAAGATGACTTGGAGACTCAAGTGGGATGATACATTCAAAGATTACTCAAAGTTCATCCAAGACAAAAGAAAAGTCATCTTCTGATCACTGATGTTTGCACAACAATCTATGACATTGAAGATTCAATGATTACGAGCTATGATGTCATGATCCAAGGAAGAAGTGCTGAAATTCAGAACATTACTTCTGGGGTGACCTCCCTTAGGGGGAGATTGTTAGGAATATGAATATTCAGCTGAAGACTCGGTCACCCCGAGTAATTATTAGTACATCATAGCTCATAGGATTATCAGTAATATTATTAGTAACTTAGTTATTATTATTAGTATTGTGGAGTGGGTCGGGTCTTTACCCTCTGTCAGCTCACTCTACAGCCCGCTAGGGGCATAATATGTTGTAAGTATAAATACCCCTTCCCACACATGGGAAGGGTTGGAACTTCACATTATCTTAAGCTAATACACACATTGTTTCTCTCTCTAGAAGTTCCCATCACTTTCTCTCTCTAAGTTCTCTTCCAATCGATCCATAACTAAGCCTCAAACTAGTGTTTCTTGCATTGTGAATACCCTACATTTTCTTTAGACGGAAGTTTGTTGAGCAATGCTGCTGAGCTTCTTTCCCCCATTGTTACAGTGCAGGCTTCTTCAAGTTTAGACTTGTTTGTAAGCAAGCTCTTCAGATATTTAGCATATTTTGGCATTTGCACTAGGGCTTCCATAAATGGTATGCTTAGCTGCAGCTGCTTGAGATTCTCCAGGAACTTCTTTTGATAGGCATCTTCTTTCTCTTTCCTTACCCTATGTGGAAAAGGTAGTGTTGATCGTTTGAGTTTATCAGAAGGTTCTTCTCGGATTACAGGTTCTGGACTAATCTCTTTTGGTTGCTCTTGTTCAGATGATACAGATTCAGGGAAATCTTGTTTGTGTCGCTATCCTCGGGTGTCTCTCCGATTTGAAAGGTTGACTTTCCGCCTCTAGTTGTAATTCCCTTCATATCGTGTTTTACCAAAAGAACCTTGTCGAGCACCGTTGACAATTGGCGCACTTCAATTGCCAATCCATTAATCATGTTGTTTTGTTCCTTTAGTAACAGCTCATGACTACCCTTGAATTCATTAATAAAGTTTCTCACTTCATGATGTTCTTTTTCATTCGTCTGAGCGATTAGTAGTGCAAACTCTTCCATAGTAAGGTTTCTTCGGGGTCTTCCGAACCAGTTTGGGAAAATATCGAACATTTCTCCTGAAAATTAAAGACAAGAAGATTTCAAAGTAAAAGCTTCCTAGTGTAAGGGTAAGTTAGAATATTTTCCGTTCGGGAATAAGAAAAAGTTGCTGATATTTGCAGACGATGCGCCGTATCCAGAAAGATGGATACGCCGTATCTTATAATCGTTAAAATTTAATCAGACTTTATTCAGAAAATAGGTACGCTACTTAGAAATTAGAATGCGCCGTATCAATTTAAATTATCAAAAATCGATTATACTTATTAAAATTAAATGCGTCGTATTAACAAGAGTTAATGCGCCGTATTTTCGTTACGTTTCAAAATACAAGATTTTTGATTCAGAAAGATGCGCCGTATCGATAAAAATCGATGCGTCGTATCTGTTTAATAATTCGAAAACTGCTTTTAATTAAAATAATAGATACGCCGTATCCACTAAAGCAGATGCGTCGTATGGCGTTATCGTTTAGAAAAATTTTTTTTATTAAAAACAGATACGCCGTATCTTGGGGAAAAGATGCGTCGTATCGAATTAATTAAACACGGTTAGCGGTTAAAATCTAAAAATTAAAAAGAAAAAAAAACTAATTAAAATACTAATCAAATTAACATATAATAACAATTAGTGATACTTCTTTTAAATCCTTATCTCCTCATCTTGGTCTTGATTTTTTATTAATAATCACGAATGGAGGGTCGTTTGGTTTGTTTTATACAAAAAATGATTGTTTTTTGTTTATTCAGACATTCGGATTCAGACATAAAAACAGACAGTCTAAAATAATTCAGATTCAGACTTTTGGGCCACTCATTCAGATTCAGAAGTGGTATTCAGATTCAGACATAAAACTCTTAAAAAACAAACAGCACCTTAGTGAGTTTTGTGGGATTTGCCCTGGTCTAATTTTATTTATATTGGATTAACAAGAAAAGTGTTTTCAGATTAATATTAACGCACCATCATGGACCAAGAGTTCAAGTGGAGTGCGCAACTACAGTAGCTCATATAGATAATCAAAAAAATGAGAAGACCAATTCTTTATAGGTTGTGATAACCTCACCCTCCCTATGTAGGGAGGGTGTGTTGACTTCTCGCTGCCGCCGCTTGTACTGTCTGCTTTGTCGGCTTGTACATTCCTTAAAAAGTGGTTTTGTCTCTTATGTAGGGAGGGTGCGGTTAACACAACCCTTCTTTATTTGGTAACCTCTTGACCTATAAACATACTGATGGAGCGTGATGTGTCGTTGCGGTTTAGCAGTATTAATGCCTACTCAAGTTTTAAATTTATATTTAGCCGACTTATCAATAACACACACACTTAACGAGCAGTGTACCCGGTCAGTATGAATATAATGGTAAGTAGAGTGTCGATCACTAAGAGTGGAACGTATTATCTAGTTATTCTAATCAGTATTTTAATATCTTAAATCAATTATACAACCTAATCTAACGCAAGGGGGTTCAACCTGAGAGACTGGCACATTTTGGTTGCAATTAAAAATAAACTAAACTAATGAGCACGAATCAGCGATAAGCACGCACGTACACAGATAAATACTTGAGACAATAAGAAGACCTGTCCTGATAATTAAGTAGCTTGTCACTTGTTTTATTGCTAGTTTTATATGAAGTGTATGTAATTAACCCTTTCTCGTTGGCTCTAATCTTATCGGCGAGTAAACCCTTAATGATTACTTATGTCTAAAAGTTATTCCTAAGTGATCAAGTTAGTTATAACCGTGGGAGCAATATGATCTTCCGTAGTCACATACGACAAGCCACTAATAGACACAGAGGTTATCAATGCACTAATAAAAGTCACCAAAGACATCAACATATAAACTTTAATTAATGGGAAAGCAGTTTTAAGGGAGTGCAACCTTTCCGTTGTCACATTACACAAGCCACCAATCCTGATGAATTAAAGTGTACTAATACAATGAAACAAAACTACTTAATGAATTAAACACATGCAGGACCTTCTTACAGCTCTTGTATCTTCGTTCGGGTGTGTCTTGTGCTGCCTATTCGACTGAATTCGGCCTTAGGTTTTCTGGTCTTCGGTCTTCTTCTAAAACTAGGGCTCTTGAAATTCGTCTGGTCTTGGGGTATTTATAGTTTCTGTCTGAGGTAAGATGCGGCGCATTGAATAAGTAGATGCGGCGCATTGACTTAACTTCACGTGGGGTCCAAGGTTATTATATTCCAGAATATTCGTACACCGCCTTGAGATGCGGCGTATCTTCATAACTGTATGCGGCGCATGTCTTCTTGTATCTTGGATCGAAACTGGTGAAATCTTGATAGTGATGCGCCGTATGTAAGAAGTATAATGCGGCGCATCTGGAGTAGAACAAGTTGGTTCTTCTTCGTTGACCAAAGTTTCATATGCAACGCATGACAGAATTGCATGCGTGCATTCTTTAAAGTCAGGCAATGGTCTTCAATCTCTTCATTTCAGCAACCTTTTCCAATCTTGATCATTTTTCTCCATTTTTAGTCCATAATAGCTAAGTTTCACCAAATGCTTGTTTTTAACTGAGAATTACAAAAGTAAACGATTAAGTATCAATTCTCATACATAATATAATAAAACAAGTCAAATAAATAGGATAAATGATGATAATAAAATGTACTTATTTGAGTTCATCACATACCCATGTTTATTTTGTCATTTTCTTTAATATTTTTAGGCTCTCTTTCCTCATCATTTTTTAGTTATGCAACATAGTGCAGTAAAATTTATCTAAAATTGTGGTCCAACCCAAAGGATGTTTCAAAATCACTTTAAACTTTATCTTCTTATGTATGTGTCTTTGCTAATCTATTATCATCACTATTAATTTGCTAAAACAAAAAAGGTCTAGAAACTCACCAACTCCTACCGCTTGGACAGTTTCAGAAGAATCTACTGAAGAATACTCTCCATTTACATTTCACCTCAAGACGGTTTGGCACAGCTTGACAAGATTGTGGCATTGCCAAGCCAACCTTCAGGTGTCGATTTTAATCAGTATGCAGGGTATGTTACGGTCAATCAAACCACTGGGAGGGCTCTTTTCTATTATTTTGTTGAGTCTCCCACTGAGTCTTCAACTAAACCATTGGTTTGGTGGCTAAATAGAGGTATGTTTTCACATTAAGTTTACTTGGTGCATCTTCATAAAGCATAGCACACAAGTATATATGTGGGCCATAATTAGTTTTTGAATCTAAACTATAAAGAGCTAGCTTATTATATTCTAATGAAAAGATAACAACACATCTTGAATCAAGAATAGACAATTATATCTTCTATTCAAAGATTTTGTCTGATAATTTTTGTTGTTATCGTTTAACAGGTTCAGTTGAAGTATGTGCCTCAGCTTGCTTACACCATCCTTCTTAACAATAAGAAAACAAACCAAACCGTTGTTAACATGAAGGGGATCGCTGTTAGTTCACTTCATCGACACTAATTTCCACCAGCTTTGTATATTTCTACTTTTTATTATCCAAACACACATAAAAAATGTTGGAGTATGTGAATCATAATAAACTATAAACATATAAGCATCAAAGAACACGCAGCGGATAGATCTACAAGAACAAGTAATTAATTAAACTTAAATAGACACGTACCTTATGCAAGCTCCAAGAACAAGTATAAACCCTAATAAGGTTTATGATGTGTCGATCCAAGTAAGGGAAAAACGCTAGCTAAAATAAGCTAGTCACTCGTTCTTGTACACACGTAATGATAGCGTTCCAATAGGAAAAGCTAGGTTCAAGATCACTAACAACCAAACACTTTAATGCTATTAGCTCAAGCCGAATTTCCTAGTGGAAATAAAAGAGTCGACTAGCTTCTAGCAAGAGGGAGAAAGAAGAGAAGTTTGGCAAGATTAGGGATACAAGAATTAGGTGAAAACCAAAACAAAGTGAATTGTTTATATAGGCAAACCCTAACCATCCAAACTTGCTCCCTACTCTTCCTATAATCGGCCAACCCAAGCCCATGGGTGTTTTCAGCCGATCCAACCCACATGATGGGTTTCTAGATCCTTCTTTTCACATTTAGTCCTTTAACGGTCGTTATCTCTAACTCCGTTAAGTACTAACTGTCGTTAAGTGTTTTGTTCGTGAAATGAATAAATATAAATATAAAATATATTTAATTCATTCATTCTATTGGAACTCTCACGTATTGTGTGCAATCCCGAGTCTCGGGTTCGAAACCGGACATAAACATATTAATTTTAATCCATAAAACCTAACAGCTCCCACTTGGATTATTATTAATAATATTAATGACATGGGCTAGTCTAGCTTAACAGATCCCAATGCCCCCAGCTCGATCCGAGTATGGTTTTCCTGGAAAAAACCACGTGATGATTTAATCATCATACTTATCCTTTTGTTACTAATACCGCGTTAATTTGGATATGGATCTTTGTCATTCCATAATTAACAGTAGTTTCTCGTTTATACATAATTGAACAAGATTACCAAAACATCTGAACGTCTTCCAGATAGACTTTGGGCGTGCGCACGCAAACATCTTGTTAATCATACGAGTGGCCAAACAGTATTAAACTTCAACACAAAGTTGAAGGAACAAATCCCTTATTGACTGCGAGCATAACCCTCGAACTTTGCATCATTTCTGAAAATAGCCCTTATAACTACCTTTTACGGATAGCGTTAGACTATCTCACAGAAAATGAGCTACATCCTCGGCAATTATCTGGCATCTCAAGTCAGAGGATAAATATTCATGATATACTTGATGACTATGATCCATAAAGTATAATCATGTGGTTGGGATAAGTCCTATATTCAATTTATCCAATATTGAATATCATGTGACATTGGTGTCTTAACCTTACAGTATATTCTACCAATCCCCACATTTGTTTTAGTTCAATAATATTCCCATATTATTAATTGACAACGGACTATTTAGAATAATTAATTTATTCACGGATTTAAACATGCAAATATAGGACACAAATATTAATAATGATAATAAACGTTATCCGCACTTTATTTCATTAAAATAATAATTGTTTACACGTCCCTATCGAAATACTAATCCAACAGATTTACATGAAACTATCTGCTAAACGAAGACCAATACCCTGAGCATGACGATTAAACGTCTCCTTAGGTAATGCCTTCGTGAAAGGATCAGCCAGATTGTCATCTGTGTGAACTTTGAGTACTTTTATTTCACCATCATCGACTTGTTCTCGAACATAGTGATACTTTCTTTTAAAGTGTCTGGCGCCTTTCATAACTCCAGGTTCATTGGCGAATGTGATTGCAGCAGAGTTGTCGCAATACACATTTATAGGTAATTCTATAGAAGGCATCACTCCAAGATCCTTAATGAATTTCCTTATCCAAACAGCTTCTTGTGCTGCTTCCGATGCAGCAATGTACTCAGCTTCTGTAGCAGACATGGCCGTTGTACTCTGCTTCTTACTCTTCCAGTCCACAGCTCCTCCATTTATGACAAAAACGTAACCCGTCTGAGACTTCGTATCATCTTTATCAGTCTGAAAGGACGCATCGCAGAAACCTGTAACATTCAGTTCTGCGTCTGGATTTCCCCCGAAAACTAGAAACATATCTTTAGTATTCCTTAAATACTTAAGAATGTTCTTAACAGCATGCCAGTGACCTTTCCCTGGATTTTGCTGATAACGACTGGTCAAATTTTGAGCGAACGCCACATCTGGCCTTGTACATCTAACTACATACATGATAGATCCTACTGCTGAAGCATACGGAACTTTCTTCATGTATGCCACCTCTTCAGGTGTAGAAGCACACATTTCGCCGCATAAGCCGTGTTCTACTTGCATGGGCAAATATCCTTTCTTGGAATTTTTCATATTGAATCTCTTCAATATTTTATCCATGTAAGCACTTTGGCTTAATCCGATTAACCGTTTAGATCTGTCTCTATAGATCTTGATTCCAAGGATATACGCTGCTTCTCCTAAATCCTTCATGGCAAAGCAATTACCAAGATAATCCTTAATTTCATTAAGGCTTGGTATATCACATTCCCATGATTAATATGTCATCGACATATAGGACAAGAAAAGTAGTGTTACTCCCACTAACTTTGTGGTATACACATGGCTCATCGAAATTTTGAGTAAATCCAAACTTCTTGATTTTCTCATCAAATTTCTTATTCCATTGCCTGGATGCTTGCTTCAATCCATAAATGGATCTTTGAAGTTTGCATACACGCTCAGGAAATTGTGGATTCACAAACCCCTCAGGTTGCGCCATATAGATATCTTCATCTAGGCGACCATTCAGAAAGGCGGTTTTGACATCCATCTGCCAAATCTCATAGTCATAGTAGGCAGCTATGGCTATAAGAATCCTAATAGCTCTAATGTCGGCCACAGGAGAAAATGTCTCCTCATAGTCAACACCATATGTTTGGGTAAAGCCTTTAGCCACCAAACGAGCTTTGTAGGTGTGTACGTTGCCATCCATGTCAGTCTTTTTCTTGAAGAGCCACTTACACCCAACTACCTTAGCATTGGGTGGAAGGTCTACTTCAATCCAGACTTTATTGTCTTTCATGGATTGCATTTCCCCATCCATGGCTACTTGCCATTTGTCCTTTTCAGGACTATTAATGGCAGCCTTATAACTAGTTGGCTCATCAATGTGATCCAATAGTGTAGATTCCTCATCATCTATGTTTAAACATAGACGGTCAGGAGCCTTTGCAGATCTTGAAGATCTACGGACAGGTACCACTTCTACTTCAGGTGGAGGACCTAAACTTTCAGGTTCCACAGGAAGTGTGTTAGTGCCTTCAGAAGGTGATGTATCTTCATGATCATTTTCAAGATCATATACTCTCCCACTGATTTCTTGAGATATTAGATTCTCCTCAAGAAATTCACCGTACCTAGCCACAATGACCTTATTTTCAGGTGGGAAGTAAAAGTAGTAACCCTTCGTTTCCTTAGGGTATCCTACGAAGATACACTTAACAGATCTTTGTTGGAGTTTGTCAGGTGAGTCACGTTTAACAAACGCCTCACAACCCCAGACCTTTAAGTAAGAAAAGTTGGGAGCTTTTCCAGTCCATACTTCATATGGAGTCTTATCAACCTTCTTAGTTGGAATCCTATTCAACACGTGA
Organism: Artemisia tridentata subsp. tridentata; assembly: GCA_021014915.2. NCBI lineage: Eukaryota > Viridiplantae > Streptophyta > Magnoliopsida > Asterales > Asteraceae > Artemisia > Artemisia tridentata. Next base: position 336,384,682 of record CP139501.1, read on the forward strand.
ACAGCTGTTTCAAGAGCATAATCCCAAAAGGATAAGGGAAGAGTTGTAAGATTAAACATGGATCGCACCATATCTAACAAGGTACGATTTCTCTTTTCATATACACCATTTTGCTGTGGCGTATAAAGAGAAGTGAGTTGTTGCACAATGCCACACTCACCCAGATAATCCTTAAACTCTTGGCTTAAGTACTCACCACCACGATCGGATCGAAGTGCCTTAATCTTTTTTCCGAGTTGTAATTCTACTTCATTTTTAAAGACCTTGAATGTCTCAAAGACTTCATGTTTATGTTTAAGTAAATAAACATAACCATAACGACTATAGTCATCCGTGAAGGTCAAGAAGTAGACAGCACCGCGTTTAGACACATGTCTAAGTGGACCACACACATCCGTGTGTATCAATCCAAGTAGATCCGAAGCCTTCTCCATATTGCTATGGAAAGGTTTCTTTGTCATCTTCCCAGATATGCAAGATTCGCATTTATCAACTGAATCATCATTGATATTTTTCAAAAGCCCATCGTGTTGCAGCTTTTCCATGCGATTCTTGCCTATGTGAGCAAGACGGCAGTGCCATAAATAAGACGAGTCCAAGTTAGACTTGACTTTCTTATTTCCGATGCTATACATTGAATTATTTCTATTGGATACATGGTTCTCCATGTCAATTTCAAACACACCATTTAATGGAATAGCATTAAAGTAAAAAACAGAATTTAGAGAAACAGAAATTCCATTATCATTAAAAGTATGCTTAAAACCCAAATCCAATAACAAAGAAACTGAAACGACACCTCTAACAATAGAAGGTGCGTAATGACAATTGTTCAAAACTAATATTAAACCAGAAGGTAAAACTAGCTCAAAAGTCCCTATGGCTTCAACTGCTGCACGTATTCCATTTCCCACGTACAAGTAGCATTCCCCATGGTTCAGCTTCTTCGCTCCTCTAAGCCCCTGCGATGTATTACAAATGTGAGTACCACATCCAGTATCATATATCCATGCATTTTGCTTACGAGGAAAAGAAAACAATTCAACCATAAAAATACCTGAAGTGCTGGCGCCCTGCCCAGCCTTGGCATTCTTATTCTTGCGACACTCCTCAAGTAGCAGTGGACAGTCCCTCTTCCAATGTCCAGGAGTATTGCAGTGGTGACAAGCAGCCGTATCCTTTTTAGGATGATCCTTCTTGGGAGGAGGATTCTGCTTCTTTGGCTTTTGCTGATAGGTCACAATCTGCTTGCCCTTGTCAGCGTTGCCCTTTCCTTTCTTGTTCACATGCTTCGGTTTACCGGGCTTAGCTACTCTACCACCTCTTATTGCCATAACAGCAGGTGTAGGAGCTTTCTTATTGAGTCCCTTCTCATGCTCAATGAGCATTGCATGCAATTCAGAAAAAGTCTTCCCCTTGCAATGCATGTTAAAGTTGCGCACGAAGTCACCATATAATTCCTCATTGAGGGATTTGTTGATGAGGCCAACTTTAACGTCTTCCACATACCCGCAATCAAGTGCATCTAGTTGGTCAAGATAACCTTTCATTTCAAGCACATGAGTACTTACGGGTGTTGTTGCGTCCTAGTTGCACTTGCCCAAGTTGTCAAGTACATCATACAATTCAGCCATAGGAGATTTCTGAAACATACGTGTCAGTTCATCAATCATGTTTTTCGGGCCATATTTCTCAAACTGTTTATCCAGTTGAGTGTCCATTCCCGATAGCATGAGACAAGCCGCATCATTGTGCTTGTCATAGGCTTCATTGAACTCCCTAAGTATTTCATTAGGCGAGTTAGCAGGAGGAGCAACCGGAAGGTCCTCAGTAAGACATTCATAACGTTTGGCAATCCTAAGAACAAGCCTTAGATTGCGATACCAATCGTTAAAATTCTTAGTCCCAGCCAATTTCTCTTTTTCAAGCATCATCTTGAAACAAGAGGTTAAGTTTGACGAGTTTCCGGGTTGGGCCATTTCTACAGAAAAAGTTCAAAAGTTAGTACTTTCGATAATAAAACATTTCATGAAAATTAAACACCCATTGGTTAAAAACCATTTAATTTTCACTGAAAACTAGGATCCTAATTGACGTCGTTTCATTACATCAGCTTTGGCTGCTAGCAATGAAAGTGCTCAACAAGGTACGGGATCACCCAATTGCCAATATCAAATTGCAATTCCTAGAAATCTTGGGACTTACATTATATTGCCAACATCAGTTGCAAAATGTAAGCATGTTTCATCCCCAAATCTTTATGCCTTGGCGCCGTTCCATTACATCAGCTTTGGCTGCTAGTAATGAAAGTGCCCAATTAAGTTAACCAACTTAAGAAACAGTAAATTGACGTCGGTTTATTGCATTCAGCTTTGGCTGCTAGCAATAAAGTACTCAATTTACCCTTAGATGACCACCCTTTGAACATCAACATTCAGCTTTGGCTGCTAGTGATGTAGGATGAAACCTTAGGTGTTTCTTTTTGTAGTTGGGTGACATATAACTTAAATTTAAAGGGTAATAAATTTTGATGTGTAAAATCAAAAAATATGTACAAAGATGTCATGCATTCATCTTTGTATCATATATGTTTGCAAAAACAAAACCGTTTACTTATTCTTAGCTCAAATCATCAAATTTTTTAATTGAGGCGTTGAGCAAATTACAACATTGCCTTAAGATGCTTCGTACTTTTTCATGGTGTACTTGGTAAGTCTATTATTGACGCACAGGCGAGCGGAGGGACGACAGCCGCCGAAGCTGGTTAAAACCGTGCCCCTCTAAGGTCACAATTTAATGTGAGCCAACCTTAAACCCACTTTTTAGTTTGTCAATAATAGGTCCGCCGCTTCGACCACTTTTGTACAGTTGCAATCAATCAACTAAAAAAATATGATTTTCTTGCTAAAACAATTTTATGTAATAATTTATTAATTGCTAGTCTCGTCTGGGAGCAAATTACCGTGCGAAGCAAACCACTATCGGCACATAAGACTTGGCAATGAATAAAATTACTACAAAGGTTTCATAGTTATTAGTCTTACTTATTTTTATTATGAAAATTACCCTCTTGTGTGTTGCAATCCATCATAATATATAAACACAAAAGATCAAGTAATTACAAAAAATAAATAAACACATAATAACAAATATATGATCATCCACGATATCATATAGCCACATGCAAACCTTTTTCAATAAATCCTAATATTAATTCTATGTGAAATTTTAAATGTATGTAACTAACAAAACTCCCATTGGTTTTCGAGCTCATTGTGCCCAATGGTCCACAGACGCCAAATAACTTGGCCGCGTAAGTTTTAGTTAGTTAGATACCACATTGCGCATAACTTTTTAATTAATATATATTGAGGTCTTCCCCAATTTAAGATTTATTTAAATCATGTAGCAAATAATTCAATACAAAATCATACAAATCGAACCATGACAAATATGCAAGATTTGTCAAGGATACCATATTGATCACATAATCATGCATTCCATATTATTATGTCAATATCTCATGTACGTATCTAATTAATTAGTAACATCACATACGGTACTCACTAATTGTTAGGATCTCTGGGAAATAAGAGTTTCATTGTTGCTGCCGATAGTGTTAAGCTGGTTCCTGCCGATAGCTTTGGTTCCTGCTGAAAGCTCATTGCTGCCGACAGTGTTATCTTATTTCTGCCGATAGTATTGTTGCTGCGGATAGTATTATTTGTTATCCGTATATTTAGAATGTTTGTTAAGATTTATTTTTAGAAGAGATTGTTGTTTATCTCTTCACACGTTTACTTGTAGAACGGATTAGGGTTAGGTCATCTTGTTAGTATAAAAGATATATCCGTCTATGAGTTTATGTACACCTTTAACGTTTTCAATATTCAAGATCACAATTCTTAGTTCATAGTTTGATCCATAGAGGATCATTGTTCTTTAGAGTTTTCTTCTTTATAATACTTGCTGTTTAGTTTCCGCATAAACGCTTGTATAGCATACAGAGGTTCTTGTTTATACCAAGCTCAATCAAGCTCGAAGTACTCGATCCTACAAGTGGTATCAGAGCCTGGTGAGGATCTCTGATAAAGAAGGAAACATTGTTAAATATTGAACCTTGTCACAATGTCACTATCAGGAGATGGTTTTGAAATGTGCGCAAGGAAGATTAGGAACTTGTTCCACAATAAGTCCTATGAAGAAAAAGAAAATTTGGAAGAATATGCTCTGTTGGGATTCCCATCTCAGGTACAAAGATGTAATTCTGCTTGTCAAGAATTGTACTCAACCCTTAATAATGAATATGATGAAATGAAATCTAAGTATAATGAATACTTTATTAAGGTTCAAGCTTATGACAAAGCAGTTAAGACATTAGAAAAGCAAAAAGTTTGGTACCAAAGTAATCAGTTAGCTTATGAAGAAAAGATAAGAGTTTTAGAAAGGAACTTGAAAAACACCACTAATGGGCTTAAATTTTCTGAGTCTCAAAAAGCTAAGGTGGTGTTAGAAAAACAGGAATTGCAGTCTCAGCTTGACAACACCTTGGCTAGGTTTGATAAATGGAAAGATTCATCTAAAAACCTAAACAAGTTAGTTGATAGCTCTATGTCTACAAAAACTAAAAGAGGTTTAGGGTATGGTAATCTGATAGGGGAAAATCAATACTATGATCCTAATGAATATAGTGTCTTTAACCCTGAACCTGTGGACTACCAAATGCCTGTTAAATATGTGCCTGAAGGAGGAATGAATGTTGTTCCTCCACCTATCAGAGGAGTCTTTAAGCCTGTCCCTATTCATTCAGGCCTTGACCTTGACTCAGATGAGTCACACATGACCTTTGGCAAAAAGTCAAAAGACTTACCTAAACCTGATGACTTTGTCTCCTGTTCCTCAAGTGACAAGTCATCAGAAGCTGAGTCTAAAGACTTTGTTTCATGTGACTCAAGTGAAAAGTCAATCACACCCAAATACAAGAAGCCCTTTAGTTCAACTAATGATAAATCTACTTCTAAATCAGCCTTTACAGACAACAGCTCAATTAATTCATTTGAAAACAAAAGTGTCTCTAGTTCCACTAGTGATAATGGTGTCTATATTAAGAAAAGTTGTTGTAAACATAAGGCTGTTAGGAAGAAGACATGTTTTGTGTGTGGCAGTAAGTATCATCTAATTAAAGATTGTGATTATCATGAGAAAAGAATGAAAGGTGGGCAACAACAAACCAGTTCATTGTAGAAAAATGTTAAACAAATACCACCATATGTTCCACAAGCAGCAGGAATGAACTTTTATAGAGGTCCCGTTCCTGCTGATAGACCTGTTCCTGCTGGTACCTCTGTTTCTGCTGATATTCAGAGAACCATTTCTGCTGGTTCCTCTTCATATATTCAAAGGGATTTCAGACCTGCCTATAATAATCACATCTTTGGAGGGGGAATGGCTTACTCTCCATGGTATCCTTGGTAATTGCCTTGTTTGGTTTATCATGTTGTTGTAATTTTGTTTGCTGATTTATCTAGTTGCATTATCCTAAGAGGAGGCTAATGCTTGTATGCTTGTAGTTTTATCTTGTTTTCTTTCGTTTATGTCTATGGTTTGTGTTTCTCTAATTTTGTTTTGCAGGTTTTTCAGTGTCTTTTGTTAGATAGCTTTGTTTTGCAGTTTCTTAATGCTTGGACTTAAAGCTAAACACAGCAATTTTTATTCATTCATAAGGGAGCTAAGTACATTCAGTTGCTGATTACAAAAGATTTCGAGTTTCAAAAGCTACTAGTCGACTACATTCAATTCATCATTCCAACCTTCTAACATCAATCTACCTAAACCCTACCACCTATTCCATCTTCTCTTTACCCTTACCCAGATTGTCAGGCATGAACTTCTTTCCTCTCTGGCGACTAATCTCTTCATAAACATGGGGGACTGCAAGTGCCAAGATCACTGGCAGTGGGTGTCTCTGTTCAGGGGAAGGCTTTGAAGAACTTGAGGTAGGTGGCCTTTGCTGAGTTCTAGAGCGTGTCCTTGAAGTTGGATGGATTGGTTGTGAAGTAGGGTTACTGGATTGTGGAGCTGGATGGGTTGATTGTGGTATTGGGGTGCTTGATTGTGAAGCAGGTTGGATTGGCTTGGGAGTGGTTCTGGTGGGATTCTTCACTTGTCTTGGATCTTGGCCTTCACGTTGTCGATTGTTTCGACTTTGAGGGTTTGGTTTTTCTCGGCTAGAACCTTCTTGATGTTTAGCCTTGCCTTTTGGTACCGGTACTTTATAGAAGGCTGCAGTTGTTCTCTCCATCTCTTCAGTAAGCAGAGCAACTGTCTTCTTCATCTGTTCTCTGTCCTCATCTGTTAAAGGAAAATTGGGAGGGAAAGTCTCCCAATCACCCTGACAATACACCAAAGACTTCAACTCTGATGAATCTTCATCATCAGAGCTAAAGTACTCAAATGAAGAAGGGGTAGATGGAAGAGGATCAGATGAATCCTCCTCAACCTTGGTCTTACCTTTGGTTTTAGAGGATGATGCTGTTTTGGGAAAGTAGTTGTTCCATCCTGAGTCACTAGAGGAGGAAGAATCTGATGAGATTTCGATGATTGGATGTTTGGATGAACTCATAATGTGGCTTGTTTTTTTTGGAGATTTAGTTTGATTTGTGGTGATAAAGGGTTATGTGATGATAAAGTTATGTGATTTGAGGGTTATATAACGATATGGAGATTAGTGCAAATTTATTGATGGTTGGTATTGAGAATTAATTCGGGTAAGTTATTCTTAATGACTATGTTCGGTAGGTTGACTTCGGTCAAACCACCTCATTCCTGCCGATTGGTCAAACCTCTTATTGCTGCCGAATGACCAAATGTTTCTGCCGAAAGGTCAAACCTTCTTAAGTTAATTGGTCAATGTTACGTGCAATGAATAGCATCAATTTAAAGTGATATTTTTGGAAACTCAACATATAATTGCATGATGCGTGGTTTTGTAACCTTACAACAGGTTTTACCTCTCGAGGGATCTCAAGAGGCTTACAACCCCACCAGGCAGTGTACCTGACCGATGTAGTATAGTGTAGTGGTAAGTACGGGGGATTGATCGTTCTCCACAGGGAATAGTGTTCGTTAGGTATGAAAGGCTACTCTAATTAGGTCTAAGGGTTGAGGAAGATTCTTTTTATGTTTTTATATTTTTTATGAAAGCAAGTAAAATCTCGGGTTTGAAGGAGTGGGCGGAATTAGTTGCTAGTCAACTAACCCAATTTACTACAAATGCAATAAAATAAAATAACAAAAATGAAAAGTGTGGTGAGAAACTTATGTGTAGAGAAATGTGTTTACTTAGATTTCCTTACTCCCTAACTATCTTTTACCGGTTAATTAGTGTGTATTAGTCGCGTGGATGACGGGTGTATTCCTTAATACCATTCGTGGGGTGGCGTACTTACTTCCCCAAACTCTACAAGCTCCTACTTCACTCCTATGTCGAGCCGGCTAGGAAGCTCCTAACATGGGATCACTAGAATTCGCTTGTGCATTAAATACAACCATAAAAACCTTTAGTACGCGTTTGGTTCATGTTTCTTAAGACGTTCAAGCAAGTTACCGAATAGGAAGTTAGCCAGTTTTCTTAAGCCTAACATAGATAAACAATCATCCAATACAACTAATAACACACTAACAACCAATAATCAATAGCTAGGTTTCATTAGATCTAAGCAAACACAAGATAAATTTAGCCTAACATGTTAAACAAAAGACAAGAATAAGATAGAATCAAACAACACATAGACATATTGAATGATTAATTGATAACTTATCTTTCAATGAAACATGGAAGATCTCAAGGCAAAAAGCCCTGAAAAAATAGCTAAAATCGTCTTAGGGTTTTATCCCAAAATTCCACACACTAAGCTCTCCTTAATGACAAAAAATTAGAAAACTATATATAGACTTTTGCATCTGACGGCGTCACCTTATGGATTGTGACGCCGTCACCTCGCCGCTTTTAGGGTTCTCGGATGACCATCTTGACGCCGTCCCTCTTTAATTCTCCAAAATCCGTTCTGGCCTATCAAGGCTTGACGCCGTCTAACCTTGAACGTGACGCCGTCCCCTTATGATTTAAGCCGTGACGCCCTTGATTTAGTTAAAGCGTGACGCCGTCAGAATTCACATGCTATCTCACTGGCCCGTCATGAGTAAATTTCACGTCCAACTTTTCTTGCCAAGGCATGACGCCGTCCAGAGTAAATTGTGACGCCGTCAAAGGTGACTTTCAGCCGATTCTTGAGACTTTGCCGTTTTCTTCACTTTTATGCTCCAAAAACGTCCAAAATGCCTCCTTTTCCAGATTTCTCCTCAAAAGTACCTAAAATGACAAAAGAAACGATTTAGGGCGATATTTGATCAAATAAATACGATTTAGGGCTTAAATGACCCCTTAAAAGCGGTACACTTTTCGCTTCATCATTGCACATCTCTCATCTCTATTTCTCAAAAACCTATCGAACCCTAATCTTCCCATTTCAAACCCTAAATCACTCCTTCAACACAATGACAACTCTTCGTTACAAGGATGATCATAACAAGGTTGCTTATTTGGAATCTTCTTCAAGAAGTGTTGGTTATGATGAAATTCTGGCATTTCTTCGTAGGTCATCTATTCGTTATGCCCTCACCTATTGCCCAGTGACGGTGTATGATTCATTGGTCAAACAGTTTTGGAGGACAGCTAAAGTAAGACACATCGTGGGAAGGGAAGATGATATTGTTGCTACCATTGATAACCAAGAAGTGGTTATTACTGAGGAGTTGATTCGAGTTCAGCTTCAATTTCCTGAGGAGCAAGGGGAATATGATCTTTCAAGGCAAGACATTATTGATGGTATGGCAGCTATAGGGTATCCTGTTACTGGAAGTTGCACTTTCTTGAAAAGTAAGTTGTCTCCTCAATGGAGGTTTCTGATTCATACTTTACTCCAGTGTCTTAGTGTTAAGACAGGTGGTTGGGATCAATGTCCAAGTCCTATTGCATCTGGTCTAGTTTGTTTATCTCAGGGTAGGATCTTTAATTGGGCAAAATATATCTTTGAGGGAATGATTGAGAATCTCAGTAATGGTAAAAACAGCTTTTTGATGTACCCTAGATTTCTTCAAATCATCTTAGGTGTTCAGACCATTAATACATCCCCTAAGATTATCAATAGGTTGACTGCCAAAATGTTTGCCCTGATGAAGATGAACTTTACTGGCCAACATTTGCCTTTGTTGCCCCATATGTTGCACAACCCTGATCCTGCTGATAACCCTGATCCTGCTGATAACCTTGATTCTGCTGATGATCCATTACCACCATCACCCAGACCAGTGACACCTACACCTGAATCTAATGATCCTGATGAATTCAATGAACAGACCATCTCAGCTGATACACCTATTATCCAGCCAACTCCTTCTGTGGATTTACCTTCTTCTTCAAGGCTTTCATCACCTAGTCCTACTAGGCAGCCATTTAGTTATGACACCAATGCAGGGGAAGGATTTAATGTGTCTCCACCCAGAGTCAATGAAGCTCCTAATACTTCAAGTGTTCCTGCTGGTGGAGCTGAGGATGCTGTTGATCTCACCTCTATGTCCCAGTTACTTGACAGATCTGTGAAGAAAATTGAGGCATTGGAGTCAGAACTTAATGAGACAAAAAGGAATTTTAGTGAGAAAGTGGAGAACTTGGAAAAGGAGCTCAGGGATTCTAATGAAGCTTTTAGTAGAACTATCCAAGAACTAAATGAAAGGATCAGCATATTGGAGGGTAGTCATGTGCAAAAGAAAAGAAGGGTTATTCTTTCTGAGTCTGAGGAAGATCAGGATGATATGATATTTGATGGGCTTAATGTCCTAGCATCTGTTTCTCTTGATGGTGCAAATACTGAAGTACCTACAACTTCTGAGCACAACATCACTCCTCAAGCACAGGTCTCCACTGAAGCAAGGACCATTGCTGCTGATGTCTCCATTGCTGCCGATGTCTCTATTGCTGCTGATGTCTCTGCTGTTGGTGCTGATGTTGATAGTATCTCTTCTAAATCTGAGGTTCCTGTTGTTACTACTGAGAGTCCACTCATTGCTACTGAAAGCAACACTATTCCTTCTTAAGCTACTCAGAATGATGAAGAGGTAGCTAGACAGATCCAAGAGCAGGACAATGCTGCTGAACAAGCTAGACTAGCTCAGGTTGCAAATGATGAGGAGCTTGCAAGACAATTGTCTGTTGATGAGAAGAATGTTGCTGGGATTATAAATAACTCAAGTTCAGATGATCCTTCTTCAGAAGTGTTTAGTGCACAAGTTGAATATTTATTGAACACTGACATGATTATTAGAGCTCATGGGTTTATGGTTCTTCAAATGTCAGAATTGGACTCAGATGAAAGGTCAGATTTGCTCAAGGCATTCATCTTAAAGAAACAAAGAGCATCCACTTGGAATGAATTGATGAACAGGATCAAGGAAAGACAAAGGTCAAGATATAAGATGCCCACAAACAGAGATAATATCAATTTTATGAAGGTGTATCTGAGGAATGAAGCTAACTACAAGATCAGTGACTTCAAAGGTTGGACTGATGGTGCAATTCAAAAAATTGTTCCTTGATACTTATGCAAAGCTCAACTCTTTAGTAGACACTGATATTCCACAAAGCAGGAAAAGAGCATCTTCATCTTTGGAGTCTGATGTTGCAAAGAGAATGAAGTCAGGAGAAGGTTCTAAGGATGATTCATTCATTGCTCCAAGTTCTACTGTTGATGCATCTGAGGTACCACAAGAAGGTCTTGTTCCTGCTGATCTTCCTACTGCTAATGTTTCTGTCTCTGCTGAGCCATCTGTATCTATTCCTATCGTTCAATATGGTCTAAGAACAAGGCAGAAGAGTCATTCTTTCCACTCTTCTTCTGCGGATATTCTTGAAGTGGATGATCATGATTTGATTGAGGTTGATTCTGAAAGTGATTCAGAGGGTGATTCCATTCAGTCTTGGGGTCATATTGCTCATTGGGAGATTAGATCTACTTCAGATGGTGATGTCAATGTTTGGTTTTCTCTTGATGGGACAGTCAAATTCTTTATATTTCTGAGGGAGATCTTGAATAAGGTTGAAAGAAAAGATTTGGAGCATCTTTATGAGATTGTGGACAATCATTATCAATCTAATACTCCTACTGGGATTGGCCTATTGTTATGGGGAGATTTACAGGTCTTGATGAATAAATTGGATGGAGACAAGGCTAAATTGGTATGGGGAAATCAATCTACCTGGAGAGTATTTTCTTGGAAGTTATATCCATCATCCAATGTTCATGTTGTAGAACTCATCTCTGGGAAGTTCTTGACTATGTTTGTGGATGTCATTTATCCATTATCTGGAGAAGTTTTGAAGAGAATGCTGTCTCAGAAGATTAGAGTGCCCAAGCATACAATTGGCAATGATCTCACTACAGCTGAACAATTGGTTAAGTTCATCAAAGATCAGCTAGCACCTAAAGGTTTATCAGCTTAAGGGGAGGAATGCAGATTAAGGGGAGGATGCTACTTGTTGTTGTTGTATATTTTCTATCTTTCTTACTTTTGTTTCTTTTCTTATTTTTATTTTGGTGTGTTTCTTAGTTCAAAAAAAATAAAAATAAAAAATTCTTTGTATATTTTGTGTGCTAATAAGTGGTTTTGAGCAACACCTTGCAGGTACAGTGTTGGTGTTTACACCTACACAATAAATGGTGCTCAACTCACCATGTCTTGCAGACAAGAAAGAGTTGACTCACCATGAGGGTACGGCTCTGGTGTGATAATCAAATCCGTTGATAGCTGTAATAGCTTGCTCAAAGCTATAGGGTACTTCAACTCACCCATGATTCATTTCTGAGAGTTGAAAATGGTTCTCAATTCACCATGGATGTAACCCTTATGGGATCCAAAGGATTGGCTAGTCCACAAAAGTATGGTTTGTGGTAAAGACAATTGGTATCCATATTTGGTATTCAATTCACCAAGGTTCAGTTGAAACCAAAGAATTGGCTAGTCCTGAGCAAACGGCTACAGGTAAAGACAAGTCAAATCCGTTTATAGTTGCTGATTTGCTAATAAATCAGATGGTTATCAATGTACCATGGTCTAACACACCTAAACATTGGCTACTCTAGTAGTGATGGCTATTGGTAAAGAGACATCAAATCCATTAATTTTCAATGATTCACCTCTCACAGGAGTTAACACACCTGGATGTGATGAGAATAGTATGAAACTTAAAGTGATTTGATGTACATATTGTCATAGTAGCAGCCTAGTTCAAGTGAAAGTAATGGTGACCAGTATACATGTTTTGAAGAAGATTTCTTGTTCCTGCTGAACTATTGAAGTTGCTGCTGGATGCTATAGAAGCTGGAATCTTGCAAGTTATGGATGTTGCTGCTGGTTACTTAAAATTGTTGCTGCTAAGTCGCAGTCCTCAAGCCTGAGAAGTTACAAGCTCTATCACATTGGAATCTTGCAGGCTAACCTAGTCAACCTCAAGATTAGGGGAGGATTGTTAGGATCTCTGGGAAATAAGAGTTTCATTGTTGCTGCCGATAGTGTTAAGCTGGTTCCTGCCGATAGCTTTGGTTCCTGCTGAAAGCTCATTGCTGCCGACAGTGTTATCTTGTTTCTGCCGATAGTGTTGTTGCTGCGGATAGTATTATTTGTTATCCGTATATTTAGAATGTTTGTTAAGATTTATTTTTAGAAGAGATTGTTGTTTATCTCTTCACACGTTTACTTGTAGAACGGAGTAGGGTTAGGTCATCTTGTTAGTATAAAAGATATATCCGTCTATGAGTTTATGTACACCTTTAACGTTTTCAATATTCAAGATCACAATTCTTAGTTCATAGTTTGATCCATAGAGGATCATTGTTCTTTAGAGTTTTCTTCTTTATAATACTTGCTGTTTAGTTTCCGCATAAACGCTTGTATTGCATACAGAGGTTCTTGTTTATACCAAGCTCAATCAAGCTCGAAGTACTCGATCCTACACTAATTAATCCCTAAAAATTTTCATGCAATCCTAGGGTTTCTCAAGTTTTAATTAAAAACTAAAACCCTAATTTTTAATATATATGGATCGAACCATATTAGGGTTTTTAAAAAAAATATAAACAAACCCTAAAATTATTATTGCATGTAATCTCTACAAGATCCAATTTTTAGGTTTAAGTAATTAATTACAAGTTCTAAACGAGGCTCATGATGCCACTGTTGGAGTATTGATCCGTCCCAAACCGGCTATCTTTTATTTCTCTATCACACAAGTCAACCACTTGTGAACGGTCAATCGTAATAAATAATAAAAGGCAAACAGTCTCAGAACCGGATGCTCGTGTGTAGTGTGAACCAGGCAAGTGATCACCTGGGTCGTTTCCCAACGAGGTGTGAATGAAAAACTGTGAAAAGCTTTGGATTAAAGTGATTGATGAATCAGATATTTTTGATTTTGTTTTTTTATACTAATGAACAATTTAAATATACAAAACAAATGTAACGCGATTAAAATTAAACTAAAATGCGCGACAGGAAATCTAAAATGGGACAAAAAATAAAAGTTATGAAATTTAAAACCTAAAAATGTAAAATTACTTAAAACTTATTTAAAAACTTAAATTATATTTTTTTATACTTTTTATCTATTTATTATTAATTATTTATTATTTAATTATTAATTAAACTAATTAAATTTATAAAAAATACTAAATGAACAAGGAAAATTCTAAAACTTTTTCTAAAAATATTACTGAGTAAATAAAAGCTAAGAAAATTATAAAAATGAAAATTACTTAATTAAAATTTTAAAAAGATAAATTCTATTAAATAGAAGCTATCACTTTATTTCTATTTTTAGTTTTTCTTAAGGACTAAAATGAAATTATATTTTTCCTGGATTAAAATTAACAAAAGAAAATTATGAAAATTGAAATTATATTTTTCTGATTTTTATATTTTTTATTATAATTTAATTACTAATTAAACTAATTAAATGGATTAAAAATAGTAAAATTATCCAAAAAATTACGAAACTTTTTCTATAAATACTACAAGTTATTTCTGAGCTAATAAAATTAAAATGGAAAAGCTAGCTTATACGGATAAGCTACAAATAAGCTGGAAAAGCTAATAAGCTAAATATACTAAGCTGTTAACTGATATTTAAATATCTAAAGGTGTAAATGTTTAATCAAAAACGAGTACTAGCCCAGTGGTTGAGTCTTTGGCCTAGTGTACAAGAGGTCGCGAGTTCGAATCCCATACTGACCTATTTTGCTAAACTTTATTTTTTTTAATTTTCTTTTTACACTTTTACTAACAAGCTAGAATTAAGTAACTTTTGTGAATTTGCTTTTACTGAAAAGCTTCTAATAAGCTTGTGCAAACTTGGCTTAATGGTCAAGTAATAGTGAATGGGTGTTTGGCTAGGTGGGCAGTGCAAAACCAAACAGTCTCTTATGAGACTGTTTTGGATTTTTCTAAGTGATATGATTCTATTGAGCTTCGAATTGAATTCCTATGGTACTAATGATTAAGTTAAGCTTATGAAAGGACTATTGACTACAAAGAAAAATGATTTAACTAAGCTAGCTTGTAATGGCTTATTTTTGACTTTTTAAAGGTTATAAAGTGAAAATGAAATAGGGCAGTTAAATAACTAAAGTACTGATTGAAACAAGATAGTAGACTACTGATGAGCTAAAAATGACAAAGATAAACTAATATAAGCTTATAGAACAGTAACTTGAAATATGAAGAAAAAGCTTATAAAGGCTCACAATCGAATTAGACCTTGAGACCAAGAACTAGTGACCAAGAACAACCTATAGGCTTCCCATGAAGCCACTAACCCAAAAGCTTCCACAATAATCGGCTTATTGATCCAGAATAGCTTATAAGCTAATTTGTTGACTTTCGTTGACTTCACTTCGAATTTGAAATTGAGAACTGAATTAATCTAAATAAGCTTACATAAAGCTAAGATTAGCTTATGTAAACTTATAACAAGGGTGATTTTGAGCTTTTAATGGTAATGTAAGTAACTTAAAGTTAATACGAAATACAATATAAGTCGAAAAAACTAAATATAACTTGATGAGAAAATTAACTTGAAAAACTTGACAAATGTGATCGAAACAAACTTATATTAGAAACTGAAATGAGAATTACAATTAAGAAATACTGAAATTGAAAAGTACGATTAACTAAAATTTAACTACTTTTATCTACTTGCTTCCTTCATGCTCCTCTTCTATTTATAGCTCAAGATTAGGGTTTCCAGCTTCATTGTCATCATTTCCCACCTCTCTCTGCCCTTTTTGGTCCACTCTCCATGTGCCACGTATTTTGGCGAGAAAATTGGTTAGTGGGAAAATACAGAGGTCTGTGGTGATGGGAAGGGAGAAGAAGCATTAAATGCTTGGGGTAATATAGTAGGGATAAGGGTGGTGGGTGTGTCAGGATATGGTGGTGGATGGTGGGTTGGGCGGGTAACCAGGAAGAAGAAGGTAGTTTGAATGTCTGGTTTGGCTAACTAAGAAGGATGGGTCGGGTTGGTTGTTGTTTTGGGCTTGGGTTGGGCTATTTTAATAAAAGGGGTTGGGCTGGTAATATAAAAGGGTGGATTGGGTTTAGTATTTGGATTAGTTTGATCCGAATTTTGGTTTAACTAATCATAGGGACCAAAAGTGTAATATTCTGATTTCTTGAAGGGTTGAACCTGCCAAATTTCCAAAGTTAACACAAGGACCAATTATGCCATATAAGAATAGTACAAGGGTTATATTTGATAATTTCCATATTTTAAATACCCGAGGACTAAATTTGACATTTTTCAAAGTTGAGGGACCAAAGTTGTAAATATAAAATTTTTTAACTTCAAAGGACTTTTTTAACAACTTATGAATCCCCAAGGACCTAAAATGATATTTGTACAAGTTTTTAGTGATCAAGGACTAGATTTGACAACTTTTAAAAGTTGAGGGACTGAAACTGCCAATTATGTAAACTTTGTTCGTTTTTCATCAGTTTTTAAACATTTTGCATCTGAAACATATAAAACACAATTCTGGGATAATTTCAGTATTATGATGCATTTCTGAGAGTTTTTGGATGTTTTGGCAGCTCAGATTAGGTAAAAATGATGAGTATTTAGACACTCATCAATCCCCCACACTAAACTATTGCTAGTCCCTAGCAATATTTTATGAAGATTTAATGGATTTGAAAGACTCTTTACCAAAAGCCATTACTTCTGGAGTAGCCAATTGTTTCAGTTCAAGTAAGAACTTTGGTACAATGATAACCAAGTGATTTTGAGCAAACCACAAGCTGTCAACGGTTTTGATTTGTCTTTACCGGAAGCCGTTTGCTTCTGGACTAGCCAACTCTTAGATAAATTACAACTATTATCTTTGGTGAGCTGATTACCAATTATGGTTTTTCCACTTGCCTTAACCACAAGCCATAACCTTGCGGGCTAGCCAACTCTTCACTTATGAAGATATGGTGAGTCGAATACCATACAATTTTCGGCAAATTGCAAGCCATCAACGGATTTGAGACATCTTTACCAAGAGCCGTTTGCTCTCGGATTAGCCAATCCTTATGTGGGTTAGACATGGCGGACTGATAACCATTTATTGAGTTCTAAGTGAGAAAAAATTTTAAAATTTTGGCTAAAATGGGGGTACTAGATGGTACATTTGATCAAATTCGCGAGAATTCCCCCCCATACTTAGAACTGAATATTGCCCTCAATATTCAAAGAACCGGTTGTTAAACCAACACTTAGAACGTGAAAGGGAAATATTAATAGCTTTTTATTTTGATATATACACACATTTTTTTTTTTTGAAATTTCCATATATACAACATGTGGGGCATCTCCCCCACACTAGATGGTAGAACAGAGAAAGAAAACAGAGACATGGGTGAAAACCCATGTTTTGCTAATGTTTTTGATCACCGAGTCACTAGCTTGACTCGATCCCCGCATTCATTGGTTCATGGGGAAAGTTTGAAGATCCGGGACAACCATGAATGGTATGTCCTCTCCAAAGTAGTGTTTTAAACGATGACCATTCACTTTGAAATTAGGACCGTCAGCTTGAGATAACTCAACGGTACCATACGGATAAACCTTTGTGATAGTGAATGGACCAGTCCAACGGGTTTTGAGTTTGCCTGAGAAGATCTTTAATCTTGAATTGAAAAGAAGGACTCGATCACCAACGTTAAAAACGCGGTTCTTTATTTTTGAGTCATGAATCTTCTTTGTCTTTTCTTTATAGATTAAAGAGTTCTCGTAGGCCTGATCACGCAGTTCATTTAGTTCATTCATTTGAACTTTACGGTGATCACCCGCAGTTTGGAGGTCAAAGTTAGCATGTTTCAAGGCCCAGTAGGCTTTGTGCTCTAATTCGATCGGTAGATGACATGCCTTTCCGTACACAAGTTTGTAAGGCGTACACCCAATGGGTGTTTTGTAAGCTGTACGGAAGGCCCATAATGCATCATCTAACTTATCCGACCAGGATGCACGATTTTCTCCTACAGTCCTTTCCAGTATTCTTTTAATACCCCGATTTGAAACTTCTACTTGTCCACTTGTTTGTGGGTGATACGCAGTAGAGAGACGGTGAGTTACACCATACTTTTGCATGACTTTATCAAATTTGTCATTGCAAAAATGCGTACCACGATCACTGATTATAGCACGTGGAGTTCCAAAACGGGCAAACAGAGCCTTCAGGAATTTTACAACCACTCGGGCATCATTAGTGGGTAAAGCTTTTGCTTCAACCCATTTTGACAAATAGTCAACAGCCACGAGAATGTATTTATTTCCTCGAGATGATGGAAATGGCCCCATAAAGTCAATGCCCCAGACATCAAAGATTTCACAAACTTGAATAGCATTTTGTGGCATTTCATTTCGTTGTGAAATATTTCTGTGACGCTGACAAGCTTCACAAGTTTTGATGAGATCTTGGGCATCTTTATAGATTGTGGGCCAATAAAACCCGGAATCAAACACCTTTTTGGCGGTGTAGTTTGGACTATGATGGCCCCCAGTGGGCCCAGCATGGCAAGCTTTGAGAATGTCAACAGCTTCCTGCCCGTAAACACACCGTCGGATGACTTGATCCGCACAGATTTTGAATAAGTAGGGGTCGTCCCAGAAGTAATGTTTAACATCCTTGAAGAATTTATTCTTCTGTTGGGTCGACATCCCTTTCACTATGAAGTTACCCGCATGGTAATTTGCGAAGTCGGCAAACCATGGGGTAGTAGAATCTCCACGAAAAGCAACCGCACTGAGTGTCTCAAGAGGAAATGTTTCATTTATTTCCTTTTTCTCGAAAACATCTTGGTGTGGGTTCTCTAATCTGGATAGATGATCAGCAGCTAGGTTCTCGGCTCCTTTTTTATCACGTATGGTGATATCAAATTCTTGTAGGAGGAGAACCCAACGGAGCAATCTCGGCTTTGCATCTTGTTTTGCAAAGAGATATTTGAGAGCCGAGTGATCCGTATACACTACACATTTTGTCAAGATCAGATATGGCCGAAACTTCTCAAAGGCATACACCACAGCCAACAATTCTTTTTCTGTAGTGGTGTAATGAGTTTGAGCTTCAGTCATGGTTTTACTTGCGTAGTGGATAGGCTGAAAATGTTTAGCTTTTCGTTGCCCCAGGACTGCACCGATAGCAAAATCGCTTGCATCGCACATGAGTTCAAAGGGAAAATCCCAGTCGGGGGCAACCAGAATGGGTGCTTCAGTAAGCTTTTTCTTTAATGTTTCAAAAGCTTCGATGCACTCGGGTGAGAAGATAAAAGGAGCATCCTTTTCAAGAAGATGAGTCATAGGCCGGGCGATTTTAGAAAAATCTTGTATGAATCTACGATAAAAACCGGCATGACCCAAAAAACTCCTAATACCTTTGACGGTAGTGGGATGAGGTAATTTAGCAATGACATCCACTTTAGATCTGTCAACCTCAATCCCGTTTTTTGATATCTTATGGCCGAGGACAATGCCCTCTTTGACCATAAAGTGACTCTTCTCCCAATTTAGACAAAGATTGGTGTCTTCACACCGTTTCAACATGTTTTCTAAATGGGAGAGACATGTTTCGAATGAATCCCCAATGACTGAGAAGTCATCCATAAAGACCTCCATTGTTTTCCCGATCATATCGGTAAATATGGCCATCATACACCTTTGGAATGTGCCTGGAGCATTACATAAGCCAAAAGGCATACGTTTATAGGCAAAGGTTCCATAGGGGCATGTAAATGTGGTCTTTTCTTGATCTTGTGGATCAATGGGGATTTGAAAGTAACCCGAGAAACCATCAAGGAAACAATAGTACTCGTTTCCCGCTAATCTCTCAAGCATCTGATCCATGAAGGGCAGAGGAAAATGGTCTTTTCGGGTGGCATCATTTAACTTACGATAGTCAATGCAAACACGCCACCCAGTAACCAATCGAGTTGGAATCAACTCATTCTCCTCATTTGTGACAACAGTTATGCCACCCTTTTTTGGAACACAGTGAATGGGACTAACCCAAGGACTATCAGAGATGGGGTAAATCAATCCTGCATCAAGAAGTTTGAGAACCTCTTGTTTGATAACATCGTGGATTTTAGGATTCACCCTTCGTTGGTGTTGGACTGCTGGTTTAAAGTCATCCTCCATTAAAATCTTGTGAGTACAAAATTCAGGGTCTACACCCTTTATGTCGGAGAGTTTCCAAGCAATTGCTTGCTTGTGTGACTTTAAGACCTTTATTAGAGCAGTCTTTTCCTCATCACTTAAGTCTTTAGCAATAATGACGGGTAATTTATCATCACCCTCCAAAAATGCGTACTCAAGATGAGGTGGTAAGTCTTTGAGTTCGACCTCGGGAAATTCATCGTTTTTCTCAACTGATTTGATTTCCTCATGGTGAAGTTTAACGGGAGGGAGTGGAGGAGAATTGTCCTGGTTTAACAATTTCTCAAGAAGACGAATATCTCCCTCCAGATTAATCTCAGCGTCATCAATCCCTTCTAGGAATGAATCACACTTGAGAAAATCCTCGATCTCTTCCAAAATGAAATCACTTCTCTCAAACGGAGTGAGAGAAGGGGAAGAGTCGGAAATGACAGGTAGAGAAGATGTGGGTGGATTACCACTCACAGAATTATGAAAATAACCAACAATTTCTTGAGAGTACTCCTTTGAGGCAATGTCAATGACATCGATTCGGTTAACCGAAGCGGAATCAAAATTTGAGGAGTACCTCGAAGTTTGATCATGGTTAAAGGTAACAGCTTCATTACCCACACGCAATGTGATCTCATGCTTAAATACATCAATAAGAGCATGGCCCGTTTTAAGGAATCCTCTTCCAAGAATGAGAGGAACCTTTTGATCAGCATCGAAATCAACAACCACAAAGTCAGCTGGAAAATGGAACTTTCCTATTTTCACAAATACATCTTCGGCAATGCCGCGAGGATGAGATATGGTACGATCTGCAAGCTCAAGAGTCATGCAGGTAGGAGTAAGAGCCGGAAGAGAAAGTTTCTTCCATACTGAATGAGGCATCAGGTTGATGCTTGCACCTAGATCTGCTAAAGCATAGCATTCAACCATTCCCGGAAATACACAAGGTAGTAGAAACTTTCCAGGATCTCCAAGCTTCTCCGGAAGCTTTTTCAAGATAACCGCTGAGCAGTTCTCATTTACTGGAGTTTTAGCCATTTCAATCAGTTTTTCCTTGTTGCTTAACAAGTGTTTGAATGTTGATGCAAATTTGGGCATCAGAATGATAGCATCCGCAAAACTTATGTCAAAATGTAATTCTTTAAAGATTTGAAAGAATTTGTCCATTTGTTGACTAGCCTTCTCACGGAGCTTTTGTTCATTTAAGCGCGATGGGTAAGGAATATGAGGTTTGGATTTAGGGGCTACAACTTCGGGAGTCTCTACAGATTCAAAGACAACTCCTGGTTTGGATTTTTTCGGGACAACCGGAGGATGGACTGGTGCTGTACTTTGTGGGCTTGGAATTTGCACTTTGTCCGTTGTATCCTCCGTCTCTTTTTCCATTTCAAACAACGGAGGAGGAATAGGGCCAGCTGGCCCTTCATAAGCAGCACCACTCCGAGTGGTGATAGCTTTGACGAAAGTGGTATCTTCGTCATCATCACTGTCATCAAGTACACTGATAGGAACAGCATTGAGCATTTCGGAATAATATCTGGCTGATCTTTGCTCACTAAGTTTGGTTGACAAACTTTTAACCGTAAATCGTGAAAGAGTAGGATCGATTCTAGACGGTTGAGGAGCAATTGTGGGTGTAGATTTTTGGATAACCGAAGGTTGGACGTATTTAGCACTTCCATTGTTAGTGGGAAGTACCGGGATCCTTTTTCACCTTGAGTTCAACATGAGCTTTACCACTACGTGTAGTGACAGCTTTGAGTTCACCCCTTGGGTTGACAATAGTGTTACTTGGGAGACCTCCCGAGGTAGAAGGTATATCAGTTAAAGACTTTTTGATCTGGTTTAATTGGGCAACCAATAACTGGTTTGTCTCACGTTGTGTCTTATTTGTTTCCTCTTGGGTTTTCATGAATTGCATAAGCAACTCATCTGAGGACATCTGATTTCGGTTTGAACCTTGGTTTTGATTAAAATTTGGACCACGGTTTTGGTTAAAATTACCCTGATTCTGACCTCGGTTTTGATTGAAATTTTGGGAATTGTGGAAATTTTGTCCCTGATTTTGAACAAAGCGGTTTTGATTATTCTGATTTGGCACGGGTGGAAAACCAGGTGGGACCATAGCATTTGGTGCTCGGTACTGAGTCTCAGCATGCGGACGGTACTGATTTTGGTTTACTGCAGCTACGGGAGCTGGGTAAACAGAAGCATCGGTTGCTTGACAATCATAATACGCATGTGGGCCACCACAAGTTTCACACACTTTGTTTATTGCTTTGATTTGTTCCGGTTTATGAATTTCACTTTTTAATTCTTTCATTTCCTTCATCATACAACGCATTGAGTCAGTTAAAAAGGCTAACTCTGATGAGTTACCGGATGAAGAAGTAACAGGAGTGACAGGAACATTCACTTTGTTTCTAGAAATAGGAACTTTTGATTTATTTTCACAAATTTCAACCACCTCTCTAGGTTTACGATTCAAGATATTGCCACCGGAGGCTGCGTTAAGTGCATCTTGATCGTTTTGGGTCAACCCATTATAAAACGTATTTATCTGTTGTAACACATTGAAATCGTGATGAGGGCATTTTCTTAGGATATCTTTAAATCTTTCCCATGCCTCTCCGAAATTTTCATCGAAACCTTGACGAAATCCAGCAATTTCATTTTTTAGATTAGTCGTCTTTGATGGAGGGAAGAAATAATTTACAAATTTCTTTACGAGATCTTCCCAGGTTTCAATGGATCGAGGGGGTTCTTTATCCAGCCAAATCCGGGCTGCCCCCTCAAGTGAGAATGGAAATAGCATCAATTTGATCACTGTTTGTGGCAAATTCTTGTAATTGATTGTAGAGGTCAGTTTGTTGAACCAACGAATGTGTGCATATGGATCCTCTCGTTCAAACCCGTGAAATTGGTTTGTGGACACGAGCGGAATCAAATGTGTTTTCAGTTCAAAATGATCAGAATCGATGGCTGGTAAAACGATGGCATCTCCGTAACCCTCGGTGGGTGCCTGGAGCATTTCAGCCATTGTGCGTTCGTCTGCCATATTATCAGTGAGAACAGTACGAATCTCGGGTTCGACTATTTGGGCAGCACGTCTACGATTACGTCTTCTCGGAATATCTACGAGTTCACGTAAAGGGCTTGATGACGTGGAAGAACGAGTGCGCATGCACTAAGTAAAATATGATAATTAAATCAAGAACGAATCAAAACACAAGTGAACTTAGACCAATAATCAACAAGCGTACGGTAGCTCTCTAAAAGATAAACGCACAGAGTGGCGGAGAAGCAAAGGTGGGCAATTAAATGCTCCTTAAAAACCCGCTTCTTTCAGTCCGACAATTTAATGTCAGACTATCCTTAAACCTCCGTTATAGTTTGTTTATCAATCAAAGGTGAGCCGATATTCGCAAGTGATACAAAGGCAAGTTTTAAATCTGATGTTTGGGAACTTATTATGGTCGTACCCCCAGTTAGGTAGTACTCTGTCTTGGTTCTCGATGGTAATTTTTTATTGTTATTTATTATTAACAAAGAAAACGGAAATTATTTTTGGTGTTTTTATTTTTTATATGATAATAATAATAATAATATATATAGAAAAGAAAAGAAAAAGTATTTTTGTATTTTATATGGTTTATGGGAAATAGGAACTTCTGATAGAAGGATCTCGAATCACTAATCGCTTATACTCTACACAATAGTCGCAGCACAACCTCCCCGGCAGCGGCGCCAAAATTTGATCCGTCCCAAACCGGCTATCTTTTATTTCTCTATCACACAAGTCAACCACTTGTGAATGGTCAACCGTAATAAATAATAAAAGGCAAACAGTCTCAGAACCGGATGCTCGTGTGTAGTGTGAACCAGGCAAGTGATCACCTGGGTCGTTTCCCAACGAGGTGTGAATGGAAAACTGTGAAAAGCTTTGGATTAAAGTGATTGATGAATCAGATATTTTTGATTTTGCTTTTTTATACTAATGAACAATTTAAATATACAAAACAAATGTAACGCGATTAAAATTAAACTAAAATGCGCGACAGGAAATCTAAAATGGGACAAAAAATAAAAGTTATGAAATTTAAAACCTAAAAATGTAAAATTACTTAAAACTTATTTAAAAACTTAAATTATATTTTTTTATACTTTTTATCTATTTATTATTAATTATTTATTATTTAATTATTAATTAAACTAATTAAATTTATAAAAAATACTAAATGAACAAGGAAAATTCTAAAACTTTTTCTAAAAATATTACTGAGTAAATAAAAGCTAAGAAAATTATAAAAATGAAAATTACTTAATTAAAATTTTAAAAAGATAAATTCTATTAAATAGAAGCTATCACTTTATTTCTATTTTTGGTTTTTCTTAAGGACTAAAAATGAAATTATATTTTTCCTGGATTAAAATTAACAAAAGAAAATTATGAAAATTGAAATTATATTTTTCTGATTTTTATATTTTTTATTATAATTTAATTACTAATTAAACTAATTAAATGGATTAAAAATAGTAAAATTATCCAAAAAATTACGAAACTTTTTCTATAAATACTACAAGTTATTTCTGAGCTAATAAAATTAAAATGGAAAAGCTAGCTTATACGGATAAGCTACAAATAAGCTGGAAAAGTTAATAAGCTAAATATACTAAGCTGTTAACTGATATTTAAATATCTAAAGGTGTAAATGTTTAATCAAAAACGAGTACTAGCCCAGTGGTTGAGTCTTTGGCCTAGTGTACAAGAGGTCGCGAGTTCGAATCCCATACTGACCTATTTTGCTAAACTTTATTTTTTTTAATTTTCTTTTTACACTTTTACTAACAAGCTAGAATTAAGTAACTTTTGTGAATTTGCTTTTACTGAAAAGCTTCTAATAAGCTTGTGCAAACTTGGCTTAATGGTCAAGTAATAGTGAATGGGTGTTTGGCTAGGTGGGCAGTGCAAAACCAAACAGTCTCTTATGAGACTGTTTTGGATTTTTCTAAGTGATATGATTCTATTGAGCTTCGAATTGAATTCCTATGGTACTAATGATTAAGTTAAGCTTATGAAAGGACTATTGACTACAAAGAAAAATGATTTAACTAAGCTAGCTTGTAATGGCTTATTTTTGACTTTTTAAAGGTTATAAAGTGAAAATGAAATAGGGCAGTTAAATAACTAAAGTACTGATTGAAACAAGATAGTAGACTACTGATGAGCTAAAAATGACAAAGATAAACTAATATAAGCTTATAGAACAGTAACTTGAAATATGAAGAAAAAGCTTATAAAGGCTCACAATCGAATTAGACCTTGAGACCAAGAACTAGTGACCAAGAACAACCTATAGGCTTCCCATGAAGCCACTAACCCAAAAGCTTCCACAATAATCGGCTTATTGATCCAGAATAGCTTATAAGCTAATTTGTTGACTTTCGTTGACTTCACTTCGAATTTGAAATTGAGAACTGAATTAATCTAAATAAGCTTACATAAAGCTAAGATTAGCTTATGTAAACTTATAACAAGGGTGATTTTGAGCTTTTAATGGTAATGTAAGTAACTTAAAGTTAATACGAAATACAATATAAGTCGAAACTAAATATAACTTGAACTGAGTAAAATTAACTTGAAAAACTTGACAAATGTGATCGAAACAAACTTATATTAGAAACTGAAATGAGAATTACAATTAAGAAATACTGAAATTGAAAAGTACGATTAACTAAAATTTAACTACTTTTATCTACTTGCTTCCTTCATGCTCCTCTTCTATTTATAGCTCAAGATTAGGGTTTCCAGCTTCATTGTCATCATTTCCCACCTCTCTCTGCCCTTTTTGGTCCACTCTCCATGTGCCACGTATTTTGGCGGGAAAATTGGTTAGTGGGAAAATACAGAGGTCTGTGGTGATGGGAAGGGAGAAGAAGCATTAAATGCTTGGGGTAATATAGTAGGGATAAGGGTGGTGGGTGTGTCAGGATATGGTGGGTTGGGCGGGTAACCAGGAAGAAGAAGGTAGTTTGAATGTCTGGTTTGGCTAACTAAGAAGGATGGGTCGGGTTGGTTGTTGTTTTGGGCTTGGGTTGGGCTATTTTAATAAAAGGGGTTGGGCTGGTAATATAAAAGGGTGGATTGGGTTTAGTATTTGGATTAGTTTGATCCGAATTTTGGTTTAACTAATCATAGGGACCAAAAGTGTAATATTCTGATTTCTTGAAGGGTTGAACCTGCCAAATTTCCAAAGTTAACACAAGGACCAATTATGCCATATAAGAATAGTACAAGGGTTATATTTGATAATTTCCATATTTTAAATACCCGAGGACTAAATTTGACATTTTTCAAAGTTGAGGGACCAAAGTTGTAAATATAAAAATTTTTAACTTCAAAGGACTTTTTTAACAACTTATGAATCCCCAAGGACCTAAAATGATATTTGTACAGGTTTTTAGTGATCAGGGACTAGATTTGACAACTTTTAAAAGTTGAGGGACTGAAACTGCCAATTATGTAAACCTTGTTCGTTTTTCATCAGTTTTTAAACATTTTGCATCTGAAACATATAAAACACAATTCTGGGATAATTTCAGTATTATGATGCATTTCTGAGTGTTTTTGGATGTTTTGGCAGCTCAGATTAGGTAAAAATGATGAGTATTTAGACACTCATCAAGTATATGAATCATAATAAACTATAAACATATAAGCATCAATGAACACGCAGCGGATAGATCTACAAGAACAAGTAATTAATTAAACTTAAATAGACACGTACCTTATGCAAGCTCCAAGAACAAGTATAAACCATAATAAGGTTTATGATGTGTCGATCCAAGTAAGGGAAAAACGCTAGCTAAAATAAGCTAGTCACTCGTTCTTGTACACACGTAATGATAGCGTTCCAATAGGAAAAGCTAGGTTCAAGATCACTAACAACCAAACACTTTAATGCTATTAGCTCAAGCCGAATTTCCTAGTGGAAATAAAAGAGTCGACTAGCTTCTAGCAAGAGGGAGAAAGAAGAGAAGTTTGGCAAGATTAGGGATACAAGAATTAGGTGAAAACCAAAACAAAGTGAATTGTTTATATAGGCAAACCCTAACCATCCAAACTTGCTCCCTACTCTTCCTATAATCGGCCAACCCAAGCCCATGGGTGTTTTCAGCCGATCCAACCCACATGATGGGTTTCTAGATCCTTCTTTTCATATTTAGTCCTTTAACGGTCGTTATCTCTAACTCCGTTAAGTACTAACTGTCGTTAAGTGTTTTGTTCGTGAAATGAATAAATATAAATATAAAATATATTTAATTCATTCATTCTATTGGAACTCTCACGTATTGTGTGCAATCCCGAGTCTCGGGTTCGAAACCGGACATAAACATATTAATTTTAATCCATAAAACCTAACAAAAAATAATGTTGGTGTAAAATTTGAAGATAGAAAATGCATGGATTGATGATGAAACGATTTAGACAGGACTGTTTTATTGTTGGTGGACTCATGCTATACTTTCAGACGCGACACATGATGTCGTCTTCAAATAGTGTAACTTTTCGAGTGAATCTTCATCTGCAATGTGCAATAATATTATAGACAAAACATGGAATGAGATAGGAGATATTGATCTATACAATATCTATGCACTGGTTTGTTG
This sequence comes from Artemisia tridentata subsp. tridentata, assembly GCA_021014915.2. NCBI lineage: Eukaryota > Viridiplantae > Streptophyta > Magnoliopsida > Asterales > Asteraceae > Artemisia > Artemisia tridentata. Next base: position 336,412,148 of record CP139501.1, read on the forward strand.
CCCGATCTTAGTAACGCCCCTGCCACTACTAGATCTGTAAGACCTCTATAGACATTACATCATCTATGATAATATCAAAAAAAGATGAAATCAACAATTTTTTTTAACTTTTTCTTTCAGATTAATGTTTTTGATCCATGCTAGCAAGATATTCTTATATCCTATCTCAATAACTCTGTAGTGCAAAAGGCTTTTAATGCGAAATCTACATCATGGGAGGTATGCAAGTATCACAGACAAAACTTTTTTAAATATTGGCATTAGTTGATATAGTTATTGATGTCGAAGTTACTACTAAATGTTGACTTTCTATAGCTGTTGATGCAAATAATGTTCTAAAAACGTTATTTATAACTTTCGATAACTTCACGTTTTGAGGATGACAAAATGTGAAATCACATTACGTTAAAATTAACGTAAACAAGTTTTTAGTCGAAAGATCCCATTTCTACACAAATCACTCTAGGTATGCACAAACAAATTTACAACTTGACAAATGATCAAAGAAGTGAATTTGTGTTTAAGACTTTGCATTTTTAATGTGACAAAACATTTTTTCAAAAATATACTTTACAAGTTATTTTTGAATAATTAAGAAATGTTTTATTGAAAAAATATGTTCAAATAACATAACAGCTATTTTTCCCCCCAAAATGAGCTCCAAACTTCCCCAAATAAGTTTTCACCAGAAAAGATAAAAAGAGGAGCGTTTTTGTCTGGCACGGTACCACTAAATTTAGTGGTACCGTGAGTGATTTAGTGGTACCGTGTACCTGTAACGGCTAGAATTTTTCTGCCTATAAATACCAGCCCACTTCACAGATTTGGGCATCATTTTTCACACAGAACTTTCTGAGTTCAATACCCTTATCACATTTTCTCTTCTTGATCATTTAGTTTAGTTTTTCTTTTGTTTAAGAGTGATCCAATCATCCATCCAAGTGATCCTCTTCATTCCTCTTCAAGTGCAAGAGAAGAACACAAGGTATCCAATAAGATACAAAGTGTTGTAGTTATAGTTAGAGCACTTGTAACATTTGTTACACACTTGATTGTATCATAGTATACATCAAGATCATTTTTCTTTTGAGAGTTTGTGAGAAAAGATCATTGTGATCTTATAGAGATATTGATTATCTCTTGTAGCTTGTGAGCTAGTGTGTTGATCAAGATTAGATAGGGTAAATTGAGTCAAGTGAGGGTTGATCATTGTGATCGTGTCGAGATCTTGGAGATCTCTTGAAGCTTGCGGGCTAGTGTGTTGATCAAGTGGATCATAGGTAGATCGGGTAGATCGAGTCTTGGGTGTTGATTGTGTGAAGTAGAAAGGATCAAGTGGATCGTGGTAGATTGGTGCTAGCTAAGATTAGCACTCGACATTTAGCTTAGTGTCGAAAAATAAGATAAGCGACGTTGTACGGTTTTCTCCGCCTAAAGGGAGGTCTTGTTGACATAGTGCTTGAAACTCTCGAGTGTGGTACTCGGGGAGTGGAGTAGGGCGAAGAAGAGCTTCGTGACCGAACCGCTATAAATCTCTTTGTCCCGGTTTGATCTTTCCATCTCTTTCCTTTACTTTTATTTAGTTACATTATGTTTATATTGCATAGTTTAGTGTAGTGTTCATATTGGTGTTGATTGATCACACATAAGATTCGAATTAAGGTTTTCAATAGAAAAGTTTTTGAAACAAATTAAAAACTGGTGAGTAAATTGCAGAAATCGTCCTTGTGGTTTGCCAAAATTGCATGTATCGTCCCTGGTCTTCAATAAGTGCAGGCGGCCTCCCTGGTCTTCATACTTTTGGTTCGTTTTGGTCCCTAACACTAACGACCGTTAGTCCATCTCAGTTAGTTGATACATATATGGTCCCTGTCCCTATGCTAAATTGCGTCCAACGTCCTTATTTTTTTGAAAAAAAACAAAAAGTAAAGTAAAGTACTTTTTATTTTTTTCATAAAAATAGGGACGTTGGACGCAATTTAGCGTAGGGACAGGGACCATTTATTTTTTTGAAAAAAATATTTTCGAAATTTTTTTTTTTCAGAAATGTTTTTTCGAAAATATTTTTTTTAGATTTTTTTTTTTTTTTGAAAACTTTTTTTTAGAATTTTTTTTTTCGAAAAGAATTTCTAAAAAACATTCTTCAAAAAAATTTAATGGAAAAAAAATTAATTTCGAAAAAAAAAATTGTTTTTCTAAAAAAAAATTTCAGGAAAAAAGTTTCTAAAAAAATTTTTTTTTTGGAAAAAAGTTTATAAAAAAATTATTTCATAAAAAATATTTAGAATAAAATATTAATTTTTGTAAAAAAAAATTCTAAACAAAATTTCTAAAAAAAAAATTTGGAAAAAAAGTTTCTTAAAATATTATTTCAGAAAAAATAAATGGAAAAAAAAATTCGAAAAAAAAGATAATTTCGAAAATAAATTTAAGAAAAATAAATGATTTCACAAAAAAAAATTCAAAAAAAATAATTCTGAAAAAAATTCGGAAAAAAAAATTCGAAAAAAAAGAGTTAAGGAAAAAAATTTGAAAAAAAATAGGGACGTTGGACGCAATTTAGCGTAGGGACAGGGACCATTTATATATCAACTAACTGAGATGGACTAACGGTCGTTAGTGCCAGGGACCAAAACAAACCAAAAGTATGAAGACCAGGGAGGCCGCCTGCACTTATTGAAGACCAGGGATGATACATGCAATTTTGGCAAACCACAAGGACGATTTCTTCAATTTATTCAAAACTGGTAAATCTATTCAACCCCCCTTCTAGTTTTCCACAATTGGTACCAGAGCCAGGTCAGTCAAGATTTTAAAGTAAATTGTATTTTAAAACTTGAATCGATCAATGGACTCCGACAAATATCTAGAAGGGCAATCTATGCAAAGACAACCACTTTTCGAAACCGATTGTTTTATATATTGGAAAACATGATTCAAAACGTATGTGAAATCAAAAGACATTGATCTTTGGCATATTATTACCGAGGGTGACTTTCAACCAATTCAAAAGAATCCGGAAACTAAAAGGGATGAAATAGTTCCTTATAGTAAACAAAGTGATTAACTTCAATGAAAACTAGCCAAATATGATGAGGCTAAAATGATGATTTACAATGCTTTGCCTAAAAAGGAATTTGAAAGAATTTTCATGTGTAATACGGCAAAAGATATTTGGAAAACTTTGTTAGTCATTCACCAAGGTAATAATCAAGTCAAAGAGAACAAGATAGATCTTCTTGTGCAACAATATGAACAATTTTCCATTTCGGAAGATGAATCTATTGATAATGTGTTTGCTAGATTTAATACTATTATCACTAGTCTTAAAGCTCTTGATGAAGGTTACTCTAGCAAGAATTATGTTAGGAAGTTCCTTAGGGCTCTACATCCCAAATGGAGAGCAAAGGTCACCGCCATTAAAGAGTCAAAGGACTTGGCGACATTATCCCTCGATGAACTAATAGGAAACTTGAAGTGAAGGTTCATGAGATGATAATCAAGAAAGACTCCGATATAGTCAAAGGCAAAAGCGAGAGAGTTAGATCTCTAGCATTGAAAGCCAAAAAGGAGTCTAGTGATGAGGAATGCTCGGATTCCGATAGTGAAGATGAAGAGTATGCGCTAGCCGTTAGAAACTTTAAGAAGTTCTTTAGGAGAAGAGGTAGGTTCGTTAGGCAACCTCGTGATGACAAGAAGCCATCAAACAAGAACCGAGTTGAGAAGAAAGGAACGAGTGATAGGAGATGTTTTAGATGTGGAGACTCTTATCATCTTATAGGAGAATGTCCCAAACCACCGAAAACTAACAACCAAAGAGCTTTCATTGGAGGCTCTTGGAGTGATAGCGGTGAAGAAGAAGAGAAGAAGCCCAACGATGAAACATGTCTAATGGTTCAAGCTTCGAATGAGGTACATTCCGACTCTTCTTATTATAGTGATGATAATTCGTCAATAGATGACAATAGATTACATGACGAATATAATAAACTATGCGAAGTAAGTTCTAAAATTTTAGCTAGAAATGAAACACTAAAATTAAAATTGCATGAACTCGAAGTGCAAGTTTTAGAACTAAATGATCAAGTTAAAAGACTTGAGAAAAATAAAGAGATAAATGTAGGATGTAGGTCATGCATAAGTCTTCAAGTAGAAAATGAAAAACTCAAAGAAAATGCGTTAAGGATCATTAAGTTTGAAGAAGGAACAAAAGCACTTAATGATATGCTTGAAAATATTAGGTTTAGTGAACATGACCGTGCAGGCTTAGTATATGACCCAAACCAGGCTTCTAAAAGTGGTTCTAAACTAGTAAAATTTGTAAAACCTGAAGAATCTGGAATATCAGACGACGGCACCACTAAAATTTGTTATACCCCATGCCCGCTTAGACCAAAAATTAAAACTGACAAAAATCTATGAACATTCAGCACTTGAGACTATTTTTAAATGAAACTAGACTCAATTACCTTCAAAACGGACAGGTGGCACGACCCGTGACGACTTACGATTTAAAAGATATAATTTTTCAAAGTTTACCGAAATCTACCAAAAAATCTGAACCGCCGGCTGAGCTTTCCCAGCCGCCGGTTCAGGTCTGAACCGCGGCGGTTCAGACCTTCTGTCCGCCCGAAATCATTTTTCAAGTTCCGCGCTTAGAAACCCGACCTCCCGAACTCGTTATCTAACCAAACTTTCCAGATTTACTTAGTATATCAATGGGCTCATTTTCATACAAAAACATTTACCGAACGACTCCCCGAAAGGGTACTTTACAAAATAGACGGGTTATGCAAATAACCCGTTTAGACCCATTTTCACTACAAACAACCCATACGACTTCCGTTTTACACCAAACTTGACCAACATCAATAACTTAACATATCAAACATGTTCTAATGACACTTGACCCGTTTACTACCCAAAATGGGTATATTTACAACTAAACCAAACGCCCCTTTTACTCTGCTCATAAACGCTTAAAACACACTTTGACTCATCGTTAGACTCCCAAATCGTCATGACCTCTTTGACATACATTTTGACACCCGAATTTTCTTTACAATCACTAAAAGACTCTCGGGGGTACAACCTTGACACTTGAGCTCGGTATTCTATACTAAGCTCCTAATTGCAATCTTATCAATCCGCTTCCAAATCCTTAGGCTATAGTCCAAGTACTTTCATTCCGTCGCGCATAGACCTACAAGAACATTGAAACACTAAAACGCAAGCTTTCGCTTAGTAAGTAACTAGATTAGTACATGATTAATACTTCCATCCACATTCATATACATCAAGAATACCTTTAACCATCCGGCTCATAACCAAGCCAACTTCATTACCATTATCATATCAACATCATAATCATATCACATTAACATAACAACATTAAACACAAAGCAAACATAAACTTACCTTAGACCTCTCAATCTCATATCATATCTCTTGACCCTAGCTCATTTACATACCTCCTATTAACCCACTTCCTAATCCAAGGCTTAATCCTATCAACTCATTCATTAACACATAACATGAGAACATTCATATTAAGCATATAGTAATCAAAGTTACTTACCTTCAATCCAAGCTAACTATCATATCAATATTTCACCACCATCATCATCATCCTCACTAGCCACCATCATCATCATCATCATCATGTCCATTACTATGATTATAAATCTTCAAAATATACCAAGACCTAACAATATAATGATTAACATCATGAACAAGGGTTAACATAACCCACCATAACCTACTCATCTTCCTTTCTACATTATTAATTGATCATATCTTGATCAATTGATGATTTCCCACTTTATTCATAAACCTTAACTACATTGAATCAAAGATCATAAATACTTACTTGATGTAGAAGTGGTTGTCTATGGATTATCCTTTGCATAATACCTTCATCATCATCATCACTAGACCATCAAGACCCTCTTCTTCCCTCTTTTTTCTTATCACAGCCGACCCACACACACTCTACCTAAAATAATGGAGGGAGTCATCTAGAATCTCCTGGATATAGATATTTAGCCACAACTAACTTTATAATACAATTGGCATATGACAACTTAAGCCCTTGAAGTCCATTTCCTATCTATTTGTGGCACATAATACTTTCCATAACTTTATAATACATATTTTGACTATCACTTGACTATCGGGTTTGACTTTCCACGTAACTTTGTTGACCAACCAATCACATTCAACCTTAGCATATTTCATCTAGGGTGGGGCCTACTCAAAACCGGGATACGGGTCTAACAATTCTACCCCCTTATTTACATTTCATCCCCGAAATCTGTCATTCTTTACTATCCAAAACGTAATCACCTTATAAATCTCGTTCCTAGCACCTAAATTCCTAGTTTATTTAGTGCAACGATCTTAGTGATCGTGCACTCGGTGCATACTATAACACATCACATAACCTTAATCCACATTGCTTTCCGCTTACTTCTAGAAACATACAACTCTTACTTAGATATTTGCTTAATACAAGACATACTCTCCATAACTAGTTATCATTCTAATCCGTTCTATTACCGATACATCACATTTCCGCATGCTTATCCTATATTCTCATTCTTTGACCACACGTTACTAGGGAAAAACCGAACTATTTGACTTTTCGTAAATACACTTGGCTAATGCTTTCATGTCCTATCACACTACTTAATCACTTCTTTTTCGTCCCTACAATTTCCTCAGTTATTCCACTCTTTTCTTCACGCCATTTTCGTTTACCTTATAAGGCTCATAGAAATATTACACGAATTAGCTTTGTGGCACCATACTTTAACATTTGTCGTCACATTACGTGTGACATTTATCATCAACTATTTCCATTACTCACCTTTTGCACCACGGCACAATTACGTATCATAACATTTTGAAACATCATTACAATTCCTTAGTTTTGTCAACTTGAACTTAACACTCAAAACATAGGTTTCTCATAAGTTCTCACTACAAGACGTACTCTAATCTTAATCCTCCTATCTTAGTCCTTATAATTCCTAGCTAACTCTAGACTTCCGCTTCCTACTTCTCTAACCCTACTCGTGCCGTGTCGGCAACACATAAGCCCACTCATTTATTCTTCCTCATTTGCATGGAGAGGCGTCCCAATCGATGTAAATCAAGAAATATAAACTCATGGTTATGTACTCCCGACATAACACTACTACTCCTATTTTTTTCACTTTAACTTTTATTCTTTCATTCCTATTTACATTTCATATTTCCTTTGTAGACTTGGATCCATGTCATTAACACATTCATTATGGGGATATTTTATTGCCAAGGACGTAGGCAACCCCATTTGCCGATGAAGGCAATACGTTTTATCCCGAAGGATCTTTAACATATCCCGAAGGATTCCTTAACATTCATTGACTTGGTCATCCCGAAGGATACCACTTTTAACGTTCACCCCGAAGGATCATTATCATTCATCCCGAAGGATCTTTATCATTCACACTTTATCACTTTCACATTATAACATTGGATCCAAGCTACTAACGTTTTAACATACACACATTATCTCATCCATTTTATTTAGTAAATGCAAGCTCATAGAGCATATGAACCTGCTTGTTATAATTACACATTTTCTATGTGTTTATCGTCCTACATTCTTATTCCGCATTAATCTTTCTCACATCCTTACTTTACCCTTTAGCCTATCCGCCTTTTTCCGTGTTTAAACCTTACATAGGTTTAACTACATTCGTTAGCATCATTCTTTCTTCATACACATTTTAGTCATTTACATGTTCTCATCATGTTTTATTTACCCACACTTTCGTTTTAATGAGCACCGCTAATGAGGCACATTAGCCGTGATAATGATAATTTCAGGTCGTTACCTTAACTTCATACCTACTCATATCATTCTCACTTACGTTCTTAACCTTTCACATTCTTATTCTCATCCCTTAACTCATCTCATTACTTATCTATGCGTTTAGAGCAATGCCGCTCTTGGTCATTCTTTACATATCATGTTGCTTTAGTCTCAGTCTATAACTTTTAGTTTATTAGACATTTATTAATCAATACGCCAAGTCGTTCTCACTTTCATTACATATCACCATAACATCGTTATCATTACTACACGTTCATGCACATGCTTAATCCTCCTACCTACTCATCTCATTCTCATTTACATTCTTAGCTTATCGCATCTAGCCTTTAGCATTCAAACTTTTTCGTTTGAGATATATATATATATATATATATATATATATATATATATATATATATATATATATATATATATATATATATATATATGTATACACCAACACTCTTTATCACCACTTCACGTTCACACTTAGACCTCACGTACTTTACCTTACCATTACCCCGTCTCTATACCACTTCAATATTAGTCTTTAGTCACTAAATATAATGAGACCATATGTTGGTCTCATTTCGTGCTATCATTCCCTAACCTCATTCTTTAACCTTCAAGTCATTAAACGTTTAATCACTATTTTGTTAGTTTCATCTTGTCTTTTCACGCTATACCTTAGTACCCTTAATATCATTACGATCCGTACTTAAAGCATTATTTCTTACTTCATTTGCTAGCCCATCTCTAATACCACTTATCGTTCCTACCTATTTTCCATTACCGTTACTTTAACATACATTTATATAATCATTATATAATCACCGGCACTAACCAAAGTCCACGGTAAACAATTTACTACGTGTCATCACTAGTTAGTTGCTTCTAGTTTGCTAATTCTATGCATCACCAATTTATCCCTTATTCACGCATTTCTTAGACTACCACGTTTTCATTTTCTCTTCTCTTTACCTTAATCACTTTCGATCGCTCACCTATCACCTTTCATTACCTTGACACCACCTTAGTAATACTTATCTTTTTCATACTTTCGAACATATGAATATACACTTTATATTTCATCTGAGTTGTCACATTACACCTATCATTTTCTTGTTAACTTCACGTTATCCTCCTACTCTATTTTACACGTGTTAATTCTTTTAATGTTGCCTATTTCAATCCCGATTGATTCACCTTAATCTTGACATGGTTTAACTCAACATTAAACATGAATTATTTTCTAGACCATATATTGGTCTTACGTCGTAATCTAAACTCGTTCATCTACTCAGTTTCTAACACTTCATGTCGCGACGAGAATCCTAATCGTGACTTATCTAACTCAAATTCCCTTGTAGTTTACCTTTTTAATCATTCTAAACTTCACCTTATGACACGCATTCATAATCACCTTACACATAAACGACGAACACGTTAGTACATATTTAATCACATTCATACTTAAAGATAAAGGTCACTAAACACTCGTACTTCGTTAGTCTATTATCAAATTATAATTTAAAACATTTGAACATGTCTGTCATATCATTTGTCTGTTCTTATTGAGGCAATTTCTATTTTGCCTCATCAATCTATCCAATAGCTACGTCATGTATCCCTCACTACCTATTCATTTCTTTAATATCTTACAGTTACTTATTTCATTCACACATCTTATCCGAGCATTTAAATCTTCTTCACATATCCATACCTATCTATCCTTAACGTTCCCATAAGACAAGCCTTGCTCAATCCCTTATCCCTTACTAGGTCATTATTCTTCCAGACACAATACATACAAGTCATTCATCAAACCACTATTATTGCAATCTAAGTAATTTCGACCTTTTATGTATTATACTATGACACATTCTTCGCCTACAACTCATAACCTTTAAGACCTTGATTCACATAATTAGAACTTTAGACTTCCGATGCAAAAACTATCATTTGGTTACTTAACACCTAGCACAATACATTCAAACATAGAATTACTTCACATATACATTGACACCATAAAACACATACCACACTTATAGAATTAAGTACATATACCACGTCTTGCATTCCATCGCATAATTAAAGCAATCTATAATTCGCGTCTAATTTGTTACTCCTATATTTCACCACATCCACATGACAACATTCACATTACAACTTAGCTATAATCTAATCTCATTATTACTATAAGCATTTCTACGTTACACCACAAAGGCACTTACTATTCGCATTACTTCAACTTACATACAACGCGTCTACGAGTGGTTTAAGTCTAGGCAACCTATAGTGGAAACCTAATTCACTTAAACCGAAGCTTTGATACCAAGTTGTTACACCCCGTGCCTGCTTAGACCAAAAATTAAAACTTTTTGTGCGGAAACGCTTGACTTTTAAGGACATTCAGCCACTCTTTTGACAACTGACAAAAATCTATGAATATTCAGCACTTGAGACTATTTTTAAATTAAAGTAGACTCAATTACCTTCAAAACGACAGGTGGCACGACCCGTGACGACTTACGGTTTAAAAGATATAATTTTTCAAAGTTTACCGAAATCTGCCAAAAAATCTGAACCGCCGGCTGAGATTTCCCAGCCGCCGGTTCAGGGCCCAAAACCGGTCTGAACCGCGGCGGTTCAGACCTTCTGTCCGCCCGAAATCATTTTCCAAGTTCCGCGCTTGGAAACCCGACCTCCCGAACTCGTTATCTAACCAAACTTTCCAGATTTACTTAGTATATCAATGGGCTCATTTTCATACAAAAACATTTACCGAACGACTCCCCGAAAGGGTACTTTACAAATTATTAAACATGTTCTAACGACACTTGACCCGTTTACTACCCAAAATGGGTATATTTACAACTAAACCAAACGCCCCTTTTACTCTACTCATAACCGCTTAAAACACACTTTGACTCATCGTTAGACTCCCAAATCGTCATGACCTCTTTGACATACATTTTGACACCCGACTTTACTTTACAATCACTAAAAGACTCTCGGGGGTACAACCTTGACACTTGAGCTCGGTATTCTATACTAAGCTCCTAATTGCAATCTATCTATCAATCCGCTTCCAAATCCTTAGGCTATAGTCCAAGTACTTTCATTCCGTCGCGCATATACCTACAAGAACATTGAAACACTAAAACGTAAGCTTTCGCTTAGTAAGTAACTAGATTAGTACATGATTAATACTTCCATCCACATTCATATGCATCAAGAATACCTTTAACTATCCGGCTCATAACCAAGCCGACTTCATTACCATTATCATATCAACATCATAATCATATCACATTAACATAACAACATTAAACACAAAGCAAACATAAACTTACCTTAGACCTCTCAATCTCATATCCTATCTCTTGACCCTAGCTCATTTACATACCTCCTATTAACCCACTTCCTAATCCAAGGCTTAATCCTATCAACTCATTCATTAACACATAACATGAGAACATTCATATTAAGCATATAGTAATCAAAGTTACTTACCTTCAATCCAAGCTAACTATCATGTCAATATTTCACCACCATCATCATCATCCTCACTAGCCACCACCACCATCATCATCATCATCATCATGTCCATTACTATGATTATAAATCTTCACAATATACCAAGACCTAACAACATAATGATTAACATCATAAACAAGGGTTAACATAACCCACCATAACCTACTCATCTTCCTTTCTACATCATTAATTGATCATATCTTGATCAATTGATGATTTCCCACTTTATTCATAAACCTTAACTACATTGAATCAAAGATCATAAATACTTACTTGATGTAGAAGTGGTTGTCTATGGATTATCCTTTGCATAATACCTTCATCATCATCATCACTAGACCATCAAGACCCTCTTCTTCCCTCCTTTTTCTTATCACAGCCGACCCACACACACTCTATCTAAAATAATGGAGGGAGTCATCTAGAATCTCCTGGATATAGATATTTAGCCACAACTAACTTTATAATACAATTGGCATATGACAACTTAAGCCCTTGAAGTCCATTTCCTATCTATTTGAGGCACATAATACTTCCCATAACTTTATAACACATATTTTGACTATCACTTGACTATCGGGTTTGACTTTCCACGTAACTTTGTTGACCAACCAATCACATTCAACCTTAGCATATTTCATCTAGGGTGGGGCCTACTCAAAACCGGGATACGGGTCTAACAATAAAATTAGTGGTACCGTGGTACCGTCTGGTGCTAGAGTTAGATCTGGGTCAATTTTGAAAAATAATTCAAGTCTTAAACCAAGTCACATAGTTGTAAATGGTACCAAAGTACCTATTGCTAGCATAAAGGAAGTCAAAAGCTTTTACAAACCCTTGTCAACTCCCGGACTTGGTTTTGTAAAACCTGATATTAGATCAAAGACTCCTTCACCTAGAAGAACAAATATTTCTAAACCTCGGTCAAGAACTCCTCTACCGAGAGGTAACTTTAGAAGACAAAGTTATTCAAGTAACTTTCCCGTAACTTGAAATAACCGTCGATCACGAAGTTACTTACCATGGGAAATGTGTTCTCCATTCCAACATCCCAACCAAATGCAACAAATGCATGGGATGTTTAACACTAACAACTTTGGACCCATGAGATATTGGGGACCAAATGTTTGAGCTTCTGTTTTGCTAGACGGGTATGGGTGTAAAGCAACTTGAAGCCCGACGAATGGAGTATGATTAGTGATTGCACTAATCTTGTGACGCAAAGTCTAGTCTTGTCTCATTTTGCTTAGCTTTCAACAAAGGTAGTCTAATCTTCTAGTTTTAAGGGCAACACCTCAGGCTAAGGTACGTTTTCTTAAAAACCCCTTTGTTAGTATACATGTTAACCATGTAGCGTTCTTAGAATCTAACTTAGTAGGCACTAACATAATGGACGAAATTCACATTCCATTATGACTCAAATATTTGTCGACGACGAATTCAACTTGTCCAGAAATGTACAATGATCGTGACAAGTTTGAAGATGAGCATGATGAGTGAATTAAGCTTCTGTCCTAGCCCTCATATAATATTACTTGAAGATGGTATCTTCTTAAGTCTAAGTATACTAAAGTATATACATATATATATGTATAAGATATTTAGCTTAGAACAACCTTAATCGATATTAACGCCCATGTCCGTGGAGACGAATCTCACAAGAGACGATGAAGGTGAGTGCGCGGATAGTACTAGGTTAGGGGTACGATGGGTAATTTATTTTACCTAACGGCAAGTAGGCCCGATATCATGTTTAGTATCTGCCTTTGTGCTCGCTTCCAAGAGGATCCCAAAACTTCTTACCTTAAATCGGTTAAGTTTGTCTTCCGATACATTAAAGGCACTATAAACTTGGGATTATGATATCTCAAGGAGATTGGTGTAGAAACTATTGTCTATACTAACTCTGATAATGCGGGAGATAATGTGGATCGAAAAAGTAAGAGTGATGTTTGTACCTTCATAGGTAGTCGTCTAACTTCTTGGTTCTCCAAGAAACAAACGAATCTTGCTATCTCCACGACCGAAGCCGAACACGTAAGCGTCGGAAAGGCATGACAACAAGCACTATGGATGAAACAAGCTATAATCGACTGAGAAAACCAAGGTGCCAATAGACTTGACCAAGAACCCCGTAGATTGCTCATGTACGAAGCACATGGAAGTACGTCATCTCCTCCGTCGCGATAATGTCCAAAGAGGAATCATTTTCTTAGAAAAGTTTCCCTCAAAGGACAACATCGTCGATATTCTAACCAAACTTCTCGAACAAGAATCCTCTAACTATCTTCGTCTAGATCTAGGAACGATGGAACACATTCCGTGAATTTTACAATTCCCATGTGTTCAAATGCGTCCTTCGCATCCCTCTTATGACTATCTGAATATTTCACTTGAAATATTGAAGTCATCTCTTACGTCTCGCCTTATGACTTTTTAAGTCATCCTTCTCATCCCTCTCATGACTACTTGAATATTTCACTGGAAATATTAAAGTCATCCCTTACGTCTCATCTCATGACTTTTGAATATTTCACTGAAAATATTAAGTCATTCCTCACATCCTTCTTATGACCACTCAAATATTTCACTGGAAATATTGAGATCATCTCTTCTATTTCGTCTCATGACTTTTAGATATTTCACTGGAAATATCAAGTCATTCCTTGTGTCTCGTCTCATGACTTCTAAATATTTCACTGGAAATATTAAAGTCATTCATCGTATTCCTTCAATGACTTGTGCATTTCCTCGAAAATACTAAAGTCATTTCTTGTCATCTCACTTAATCGTTTCCGTTAACAGAGTTTATTAGGTATAAACTCTTCCCTCGCGTCAAAAAGTCTTCCTAAATAAGTAAGATTAATTCGTCAAAACTCAAAATGGAACAAAAATGGGTCTCTGACACGCACGACACCACTAAACATTAGTGGTACCGTGGTACCGTATGTCTGAGGAAACCCGTTTTCTTCATATTTCCCTCTGCACAATCATTCAAAACAAAAATACCCTCTTTTCTTCTGCTGTCAAAACCGAACACCACACCCAAATCCTACTACACTCTTGTAAATCAAGATCGAGGCATTGCAATCAAAGAATCTTAATCACTACAACATCAATTGTAAGTTAATTAACTTTAATTTCTTTTCAATTTGAGTCCAGGGTTTGTTCTTATGCATAAAATCGAATTGGGGTTTTTCATTTTTAGTTGAAGTTTTATGCAATTAGGACTAGAATTAGACAATGTATAACATACATGATTCCCTAATCATAGGATTTGCATAAACCCATTTATCACATATATTCTAGTCCGAATTTTACTAGTTATATTGAATTAAGATTAAATATCTTTAGTGGAATCATGTCTAGGATACTTAAAATTGGATTAGGAGTCATCAACACTCAAGCTTTTTAATTTTAAGAATTTTGGCGCCAAGTTGAGGCCTTTGCCAAACACCCCAATTCCATTGTTTTTCGAAAAATTTCACGTATCTAGGATCATGAAATCTTTTTCGTGCATTGTTGATGCAAACTAAAAACGGTTTTGCATGCATACATGATCTCACAAATATTGATCGAATTACATAATTAATGTGTATTGTTCGACATATTTGTTTGAGCAAAAGTGAAGTTAGGAGCGTTTGGGTAATCTCATTAGTTTTGTTTTAGAGTCGAGATTACCGCACCTCCACATTGTTTGCATTTAGGCACACACACACTAAAAATGTGATCATCAAAATGCAACAAGTTAACATATACATATTTATATTTTTGTAGGTAACAATGCCTCGTATGGATTATCAAGATACCAAATCTTACATTCCCATCCTAATCAATGATCCAAACATCTCCGATGAGCAAAAAGCTTATCTCCTTAGAGTCCAACATCGATATATACACGAAGGTCGTGTAGTCGATGCGTATTTTGTTCCCTTGAATAACATTCAAGCATGCTTTCCTACGATACAATTTGATTGTTTATATAAAATAAATGATCAAATTTGTCCTCGTTTTCTCCTCGAATTCTACAGTCGTGTCCGTACCTTTAGTGATCTTGAAGTTAATGTCTTTCTTGATTTTTGGATTCAACATGAACATATCATGTTATCCATAACCGAGCTCGGGGACATTCTAGGTGTCCCTTCCTATGGTTAATGTGCCTACACAGAAGACCATTCCTTAGAGTCACTTCACTATCATCTTGAAAGTGAAGGTCCATACCGTACCGATATTCCCGACATGGAAAGCATAAAGCAACATGTCCAAATTCCTCGAGTCACCAACACGCACCAAAAGCGTGATGGTTCCATAGTTCATCTCGATCATAATCGGATCTACCTCAAAGAACTCCTTCCCGGTCTTAAAAGTTGGGAACTCCTTCTGCGTGAAAACGTGTTATGTCTTGCGGGCAACCGGGATCATGTTCCGGCAAGTCTTGCCCATATGCTCTATTGCCTTAGTACCGAGGAGCCATACAACCTCGCATACTACATGGCAAAAAGAATGGCAAACATTCACAGTCGGACCGATAAGCTCATGCCATATGGTATGTTGCTTACTCGTCTATTCCGTTGGGTTATGGCCAATTACCCACACCTAAATAGCGTCGACTACTTTCTTGTCAATCCTGTCATGAAACCTCTTGGTGGACCACAACACCGTACTAAGCCACGTAGTGACAAAGGGGCTAAACGTGGTCGTAAATCCACCTCCGATGCTACTTTCTCATTGTAATAATCAAGATACATGTTCAGGAGGTCGGGGGAACTCAAAATAAAGATTAAACATGGTATTGTTAGATTAATGAATGGGGGAGGTGTGTGTGTTTTCTAGAGAGAGAAAGTAAAGAAAAACACACACACCTCAAATGATACAATGAGAATCCCACCCTCCTAGTTGAGACTAGGAGGGTATTTATACTATTTTACAAGCCTAACTTTACTCTAATGGCAAAACTAGACCTTGTACTTAATTACTATTGCAATTCCCGAGTATAACATAACTTTAAAGGCTAACAATCTCTCCCCAAAGTGATGTTATACGGGAATTGCTTACAATGTTCCATACAAGTAAAATACAAAACATAAGCGCAACAGCTCTGAGAATGGTCTTCAAACTTCATTACATCGTTCAGCTTGCAGAATCTTCTCAGCTGTCATTTCTTTACTTGCAGAAGAACAATGTGAGCAAATCTAATTAGGGTAAGGATATTGGTGATTAAATCTAGCTTTTTCACTCTCCCCTAATTAGTGCTCTCCCCCAAACAGACAACCTTTCTGATGAATGCCCTGAATTCTGAAGAATTCTTTTGATAAATGAATGCCCTGAATTCTGAAGAAGTCTTTTGATAATTAAATGCATTTCATCTTTAGTCTTCTAACACGCAGCGGATACCGTCTTTAATTTTCTAACACGCAGCGGAAAATGTAGAATAGACCTTAGACTTGACCTTCTTCAAGATTATCCGTTCGGGGAAATAGAGTATCAACATCTTCATCTCACCAAATGCATCCTAGTTATCTTTCATATGAGAAATCAGCCCGTAACGTACACATGAAATGATAACACCAAAGTAACAAGTTGTCCCATATCGTTGGTCACGGGTAACTTGTTTAACGATTTCTCTCCCCGAAGTTGAAACCGTAGCACCAGAATCAATTAAGATCCGAAAATGCACTTTTCTTTCTCCAGGATAGTTCCATCATCACGGGATATTACACATTTCTCTCCCCTGCTGGTTACGATTTATCGGAATCAGCATAATGGTGTATACGTGGAGTATTAACTAGAAGCATCTTTATCATTAACCATATAGCCCGTGAGAAGATGTAGTGTTAGACCCGTTTCCCGGGTGTTGGGACCCCACCCTAGATGAAAATGTATAAAGGCCTTACGTGATTGGCCAGTCAACGAATGTAACGTTTTAGTCAAACCCGATAGTCAAAGTGATGGTTAAAGAATGTGTTGGAAGGTTATAGAAATGTGATGCATAGACTCAAGGGGCTAAAGTTGTTAAGTTGTAAATGAGTTATAAAGTTAGTTGTGGCCAAAATAAAAGAAAAGGGACTTGAGGGGCTATTCTTGCCAATGACCCAAACTTGTGTTATAGCTAGATATATACAGGAGATTCTAGTAATCTCCATATCATTCTGGAGTCTGTGAAGTCGGTTCAAGAAAAGAAAAAGGAGGGAAAACAATGCATCTTTGATAATCAATTGATGGTGTTTAAGGTGCCAATCCAAGAGTAAGGTCCCTAGCAATGATTTACCAAGTAAGTATTATCCCTATTATGATGATTATTACGGTAAAGGTTAATGGGTTAAGTGGGTTTTCATCATATGATATTGATATGATCATATGATGATATAGAGATGATGTTGGGTAAGTTTAGATGGGTTTTGATAACCCTTGTTATGTTGCTAGGTTTCGGTTTGTTATGATCGACGATGATGATGATGGATCATTGTGATGATGATGATGGTTAGAGGTTAAGAATGGTGGGATATTGATGTTATGCTTAGCTTTGGAAGCTAAGGTAAGTAAAATGATGATAGCATATGTTATATAGATTTTCCATCATTATGTGTTATGTATGTTTATGTTGAGAAGATGAGCTTGCGTTATGCTTATGTGATGCCATGTTTATGGCTTATGTGATGAGATGATGCTATGGAATATGTTGATGTTATGTGCTAGTTGAGATTTGAGTAGTGAGCCATGATGCTGTGTTAAAGCGTGAGTTAGTCTATGATTTGTGTCTTTTTCAAGGGAAGGTCGGGAAGTAGTTAACCACATATGTATGGACTTAATCTATCTGTTTGTTTATTTTATTTTTACACCAATTATTTCCCAAATGTTTTCCTTACCCTTACCAAGTTACTTTATTCGTTGTTAGCTTTCGAGCATCCGGATATTGTAATGGCTTTGTAAGAATGTCAAGTGCATGAATATTTTTGTGACCATCCGAGTTTTTGACTAATTGAATGACGCGCCAGTGATCTGGTGTGTATTTTGGTGACCATCCGTTATGCAAATAAAGCGCCAGCGATCCAAGATACACCCTAGTGACCATCCGTTGTTTGAGGAAATCAAGAATTTGCACCAGCGATCTATTATGTTTGTGTATGAGATGTTTGAACAAAGCTAGGTACAACCCTTAAGCCTTATCATAATTAACCCAATTTACCGCTTTAGACTTGTTACTCCTTAGCTTTAGTGGTGGAGATGTGTATCCTTGCCAAGCTTATGATAGAATACTCGTCACGACCGAGCAATTGAGCGAATTACTTAAATGTTACCACATAGATTAGTTGAGTGATTTGAGTTATTTCATTTTCCTATTTCGTGAGGTGTTTGATTGTGCAATCGAGATTAAACGAATAACTGCTTAACTATAAAAATCCTAGACAACTGTTTAGGATACATTTTCATAAGTTTAATTTAAAGTTTACTTGAGGACAAGTAAAGTTCAAGTGGGGGGATATTTGATGACATCAAATAACAACATATTATTAGCATCATTTATCCCATTTATATTGCTCAATTTATACTATTTTACATGATATTTGGTACTTAATCATTTACTTTTGTAAATCTCAGTAATATTGGAGCATTTGGAGAAAGTGATGGAAAAAGACGTGTTTTGGAACAAAAATGATGATATTGAAGAAAGCCTACTGATCAGACACTCAATACGGCGTATCGATGTTAATTAGATACGCTGTATCCATATACTTAGCAGATTTCAAGACCTTGCCTGACTTTGAAGAATATGGCGTATCCATCTTTGGGAATACGCCGTATATGAAACTTGGTCGATTTGAAGAGAGTGTGATATTTGAAGAATATGCCATACACGAGCCTTAGCCGAGAAATCAAGGGAAGAAATGAAGGGAAAAGAAGAAATCCAGATTACGTAATGACACTCGAAGATGCATTAGTATTTTGGCCATAAAATCTTCATCCGGACTCCGTTTTACCCCGTTCAAGCAGCCACGGAAAGAGAAAAAGGAGACCTACATGTTCCTGAGGTCCAATCCGGCATATTAGGTTCATGGATACGCCGTATTGGCTGATACTCCAAATCAGAATCCTGGATACGCCATATCAGGTCAGTTTCAGACTTGGAGGCTACGTTTACTTATAGATACGATGTATCAAACCCTTCCGATACGCCGTATCGACCCCAATATCAGACCCTATAAATAGAAACCTAATTCGAGTTTTCTATAAGCTTTAACCCCGCAAGAGCCGATTCCAGAAGATCAAGGAAGTCAAGAAGGATCATAAATCATGTCGGTAACGTAGAAGAACATCCCTAGTTCAATTTACATAGTGTAATCATTCGGTTAGCGTAACATTTTCATTATGAACTTCGTTTTTAATGTTATGATTTATGCATTGTGTTTTGTAACTGAGATCATGGGCTAACACCCTTAGGTGTTAGCCAAGTTTATGAAATCGTTTGGTTTGTTTGCTTAATGTTTGATTGTCTTTACTTTTATCGTTTGATGTTAATATGCTTATCGCCAAAAACTCGATTATTGCTAGATTGTTAGTAGAAGTCTATGTAGCTAAGATTATAATCCTTATGGTTTAATTGCTGTAATTTACTTACTGTAATTGTGGTTACTTTAATTGAATCATATGTGTGTTAATTTGTTCTTGTTTGGGTTAATTGCATTGACACAACGGAAATTGTTTTATGCAACCGACAGGACTAGGGGCGCGTAATGCCGAACTAGGTTAAATGATAATAAGGCAATAAGTTAGCATTGATGCTAGATAGGTCATAATAATGAATTCTTACGGCCCACTTCGGTAAGTAGGTTATTAATGGTGACAGAATTGATAATCGGTATTCGAATTCACTTACGGCATAAGTAGAACAATTAGGTTATTAGCAAACATAACTAATCGATGAATTAGACTTGGCTAGTACATTCTTCTTTATTGATTTCTACCTTACTTGCTTTTGAGATCACTATCTTTAGTTTAGTTATTTATTTTATCGTATTTAGATTAGAAAACAAACTTAAATTCGTGCTAGTCTCTCAGGCTAAACCCCCCTAAATCTTTAATTTCTTTCTAGGTTAGGATAGTTTATTTAGTTTAGATTAGTATAAATACCTTTAGATCATTTTAGCTTCGCTCCTAGTGAACGACCATTGCTTACCTAAAAACTATATACATTGATCGGGTGCACTGCTCGTTAGTGTTTAGAGTCTATAGGTTAGCTCGGCAATTATAAATTTAAAACTTGGTAGAAAATTATAGACTATAAAAAGCACATAAAGTTTTTGACGCCGGGGGAGCGATTGTTTTTAATTTGATTTCATTCGGACCCCACATTACTAGGTATCAACTTTGTTTCTATGGTTTAACCATGTAAGTGGAAAACAGTCCAACTAAAATTGTCATATATAATTTGTCACGAAAGTTGAACCAATGCATAGTAAAGAATGTTATTGTACTTGTATTAATAGAAGAATCATAAGACTACGTACGACACAGTGAGAAATACTTGAAAAAGCCAAAAACAAGAGCAATTTTCCTATTTCAATACAAGATTTGGTTATAAGAAATAGAAGAAGACGCTATCTCTTAACATTCGTTATTGGCTTTCAGAATCATACATACAATGTATAATAAATATTTATATTATTAATTGATAAAAGATCATTTGAGGACAAAACATTACTTACATACAAAGGGACCAATCCCTACCTTCCATTCATTTTGATCTAGAGGCTGAGATTAAATTCATTATTTACACTACAGGGGTATAATTGTCAACTATATAAACACAAAATTAAAAAATTCATCTTCTAATCTCTCCTAAAAACACACAGTAAACCGTGTTTCTCTCATCCTAATTTAACATAACTTCCACCTTCCAATCCACTTATCAAACCCTAAATCCAAATTCGGTGGAGAAGATAAACAACATGAGGAAATGCCACTCCACCGTAACACCTCTGCAATACCACCGCAACACCACCGCAACACCTCCGCAACTCCATCGCAGCAACCGCTACACATCGAGACACCACCGCGACTCCTCCGGTATTCACGTTTTTAATAGATTTGCTTTAATCTGATGCTTTAGTCATGATTTTAATTGATATATATGCTATGATTTGATTTAAGCAGATTGATCAAATTACAGGTTAATTTTTGCTCGCATAAGGTAATCTCGCTTTAACTTGTATTGTGTCTGTTACGTATGATAGTTGAATTATGACGAATTTATATGCATATGAATTGTGATATCAGCAGTGATAGATTGTACATTTGGCGTTGAGAATAGTTTAGGCGCAAAATTGAGACGTCAAATAATATTGTTCCATTGGGTTGAGACGTCTAATGATTGCGATATTTGGTAGGAGCGATGTTTTGTACGTTTGGTAGGAGCGATAGTTTTGCTTTAGAGTGCAACATTAGATTGAGACATCTAGTAATATGCTGTTGAAATGGCGCATATTCAGTTTTTTAACATGAAGCGATAGTTTTGTGTGTAACTTTAGGTTAGTATGCTGCGTAATTGGCTGTTGAATTATTAGAAAGCGTTTGATAAAGTGAGTGTTAAGTTGTGTTTTGATGTTTGAACGGATATTATTAGAGGCCTGGATTAGCGATTGGAGCTCATTTTGTTGGTGTTTGGGATTGCGTTTTCAAAATGGAGACGTTTGGCTGAACTTATTAATGGATTTATGCAATTTTTGGATACGTAAGTAAATGGAGATGTTTGGCTGAACTTATTAATGGTTTATTCTATTTTGAATATACAATAAGATCTCCCAAATACTTATTATAATGTGCTTATAGTTAATAGCTTATTGAAAGACAACGTTCCAGAGCCATTAGCTTTTGTGATAAGCTTACCCAAAGACCCCCTTAAAACATGTTCTGTTTGCTTTATTCAAAGAAATTTTGAGTAGTTCCTGATTACCTGATGTATGCATGAATATATAACTTCTGTTATTATCAGAGCTGTTGCAGCAGAAGTTCGTAAGGAGCTATTTACTCCAATTCCACCACATACCGAGCTTGCACTAAACGGTGTTGAAGTCTTCATGAATGCTAGTGGAAGTCATCACCAACTGAGGAATGGTTAAAAAAAGAAGTTGATTTGGAGCTACGTCTCGGTCATTATCCATAGTTCAATTATACAACTACAACTTTTTGATGCTTTTTGCCCATGAAAAGAGAATGAAACGCAGTTTTATGAAGTGGAACAAGAATGGGAGTTTTATATTTAGGTGAAGTATTTCTTAATATCATTCTATATATTAATTTGTATGTTACTCCGTTATTGTTTATAGTTGCTTGGTATATAGTAAACCTTATTGATATCGCTGATTAATCATATATGTACTCTATACAGCTGATTTATACCAATTTGAGCCCAATTTTTGAAGTTCTCAATACTCTACACTATACATTCTGCTGCCAAGGATCAAATATATCTGATACATACAATTCTAGAATCTTTTGGTCCTAAAAACAGCATACTTGATCAGTTTCGGAGTATGCCACTACAAATTATCAAATCTCATGTGTTCTATTTTGTTTAAAGCTGATTACAAACTTAGTTTGATTAGATCGAACTCGAGATCCATGTAAGTGAAGCCTGCTCAGTTAAGAACTCACAACAGTTTTAACACACATGATCTCCCTCATAGAATTGTTTCTTCTCAGTTAAGAACTCACAACAGTTTTAACACACATGTTCTCCTTCATAGATATATGCGGCAAAAATGCTTCCTTTTCTACATGGATCATAATTTCTTTAATCAATATAATTATGCTATCTTTAATGTTGGTCACCTTAGAAGGCATAATTAGTTGCATTCATTTCATACTTCTTTTTGAACCGCAGAAATTTTATTAAGGTCTCTAGCAAGTAGCTAGCTAGAGACAAAAGGATTTACAAACAAATATTACAAGCATTGATTGGATATTTAGATGTTTAATCCAGCCATTTCTAACTGTTTTGGTTTTAGGCATGTGTTAGTTTTAACTTTTGCAAGTTGCATAGAACTATATGCACTTTACTGATCTTAAGAAACCGATATCCATTTAGTTGTGATGGTGGTCGCCTATATTATGGTAAATAATAAGCCTGTTTTACTTCCATTTAAGCTTTACAATATAAGTTTTCAGCAAATTTGTATAAAACTAAATACTCTGCCAATTATAGATGGATGTGCATGTATTGTTGTGAATGGAGAAGTAGTAGCACAAGGCTCACAGTTCTCGATAAAGGACGTAGAGGTGGTTGTTGCGCAAATTGATCTAGATGCGGTACATTATATATAACTTATTTTACACAAGGAAAAGGTTCAAGCTTGTTATGATATTTAGTATTCGTGATAATTTCTCTTTTATCATATGCGTTATGCAAGGTTGCGAGTCTAAGAGGATCGATAAGCAGTTTCCAGGAGCAAGCAGGTTCTAAACATCATGTTTCCTCTGTAAATGTGCCATACAAGCTGTGTAAGCCTTTCAACCTCCAGATGTCTCTTTCAAGTCTGTTTAAGGTCAGTTACCTTATATATTTTATGGCATGTTATGTGAAACATTCATAACCATTAATGTAGTGTGGCAGATTAAATATCACTTTCTTGAGGAAGAAATAGCGTTTGGACCTGGTTGTTGGCTCTGGGATTACCTAAGAAGAAATGGGGCTTCTGGTTTCTTACTCCCACTCTCGGGTGGGGCTGATAGCTCTTCAGTAGTTGTCTCAAGGATGCTGGTCTTTTGCCTAAAGATGTTGATGAAGTGTTGCTTGTTGGTGGTATGAGCCGTGTGCCAAAGGTGCAACAAGTGGTTGCTGAGATTTTCGGGAAGAACCCGAGTAAAGGTGTTAATCCTGATGAAGTGGTTGCTATGGGAGCTGCGATTCAAGGTGGTATTGTTAAGGGAGATGTGAAGGAGCTGCTTTTGTTGGACGTAACTCCATTGTCACTTGGTATTGAAACCCTTGGTGGCATTTTTACAAAGTTGATCAACAGGAATACAACTATTCCCACTAAGAAATCTCAGGTCAGTTAACTATATTTTCATTTCTCGTAAGATACATGTTTGACTCTGGTCTGAGCAAGTGAGTCGCATACCTTTAAAACTTACGATCTCGTGATTACATGCAGGTATTTTCAACAGCAGCCGACAACCAGACACAAGTTGAAATTAAAGTACTTCAAGGTGATATCACATGTGATATCACATGGTGATATATCACATATCACCTGTGATATCACATAAGCCGAAAACCACATAAACTATAAGCTAAAAAAAAACATTCTTTAGCTTATGCTTATGGTTTAATTGTTACCTCTTAAAAAAAAACATTCTTTAGCCGACAATTATGTTCTGTTGAAAAAAAAAAGACAAGAATGGTGTCTAAAAGGTGAAGAACAGGAAGCTGCAGAAGGCCCCGGTACAAGAGGTGTGCTGCCAAAATTGAAGCTGAACAAGAAACTTGGATGGAAAACCCAATGGAGTACGCTGATTGAAAGAGATCAGCATACCACCCTGCTCTTACAGGTAAATTTCCCAACCATATTCATGCATCCTTCAAATCTTAAAAAATGCCAGCTGTCAACTCCAAGATTAATACATCTGACTATTAATAAGAAAAACATCACATACTAGAGTATGAGAATGGCTTCTTAATGGTTTCAAAACACCATGAGCCATGTCGTCAATAGTAATCCTGTTTCAGCACTGTAACATATTAACCTGATCCAAAGAGTTCTCCGCTGGCACTAGAACCGATGTTATCGACCGAGTTAAAGTAAACCAGTGTAGTCCAAAAACAGGATTTGCCTCTTATTATTTTAGAACACTTCATTTAAGTACAAAAGTCTGCAATTGAGAGAATTCCTTCAACATACCTATTATAACAAGTCAAAGAGATGACGAATATATACTGCTTACTGTTTACTCTTAACTGAGGGATAGCTGTAACTTTGATTATCAGCAAAGGTAAATTACTATTAAAGTGTATAGCAGATACGTGCTAACAGAGGAATGAAACTAGTAAGGTAGAGCCTGAAAGTATAAAGGGCGAGCAGAATTTGCAAGAATGCAATCCACGTTACTAGAAAGGGAAAGGAAGCCTAGTTGCAGACTTGCAGAAACTATTTCCAAGGTACATTTGTTCATTTGTAGAATAACTTTCTAAGAGTGGGAGACCGACTAAGACTATGATTTGAGTATTTCCCTTGTGATTAGTATAACTGTTGTAATGTAAGATAGTATCTAACAAGTCAAGTTAGTGTTCTCTTTTGTTAGACAGAAAATATGCAAAGATGGAAAAAAATAACAATAAATTTTGCAACGGAAGGAGAACACGATGTTATGTGTAATAAGCTAGCAAATAGTCATGTCGACTAATCTGTAAGGGAGAGCTTCATATATACTATATAGGTCCTTGTAGAATTTAAAATCACTAATAAGAAGTCAGAATGCTTGAAATAAATAATAGATAAATAGCAAGTAGAATAAGTATGTGGTGGGAAGATGATAAAAGGGCAGGGGAGTAACGTACTACATACAGAATATACATATATATAACATCACCGATGAAACATAGTTAGCTAGGGAGAATTGCAAATAAGGACAATGAACGATAGGCCAATGTTGATTTTGTTGTAATTATGTTTACCTATGTTGATTTTGTGTAGCTTGTTTGTTATATGAAACATGTGACAGGTGCTATCACCAGTGATATCACAGGTGCTATCACCAGTGATATCACATATGCTATCACCTGTGATATCACTCATGTGTGCGTGTATTGCTCTAATTATTTATATCCACGGCAGCGGCCCCAAAGACTTGGTGCACGCGTGATGTCGTTGTGGTTTTAGCAGTATTCAAGTTTTAAATTTATATTTAGCCGACTTATCAATATAACACACACTTTAACGAGCAGTGTACCCGATCAGTATGAATATAATGGTAAGTAGAGTGTCGATCACTAAGAGTGGAACGTATTATCTAGTTATTCTAATCAGTATTTTAATATCTTAAGTTAGCTATACAACCTAATCTAACGCAAGGGGGTTCAGCCTGAGAGACTGGCACGGTTTGGTTATGATTAAATATAAACTAAACTAATAGGCACGAATCAGCGATTAGCACACACGTACACATATAAATACTTGAGATAATAAGAAGACCTGTCCTGATAGTTAAGTAGCTTGTCACTTGTTTTATTGCTAGTTTTATATGAAGTGTATAGTTCGATGCGACGCACCGAGATGTAAACCTTTCTCGTTGGCTCTAATCTTATCGGCGAGTAAACCCTTAATGATCACTTATGTCTATCCCAATATCCTAGAAAATAGAATAAACAGGCGAGGAAGGCGCATGGCGACCCAAGCAATGCTCAGCTAGACACAAAGGTTATCAATGCACTAATAAAAGTCACCAAAGACATCAACATATAAACTTTAATTAATGGGAAAGCAATTTTAAGGGGTGCCCATGGTTTTCCGTAGTCACATGGAATCGGCCCATCAATCCTGATGAATTAAAGTGTACTAATACAATAAAACAAAACTACTTAATGAATTGAATACATGCAGGACCTTCTTACAGCTCTTGTATCTTCGTTCAAGGTGTGTCTTGTGCTGCTACTTCGTCTGACTTCGTCCTAGGGTTTCTTCTGTCTCATACTTGGTATATTGTACGAACCTGTCCAACCACGAAATTCGTCTGACTTTGGGGTATTTATAGTTTCTGTCTGAGGGTTAGATGCGGCGCATTGAATAAGTAGATGCGGCGCATTGACTTAACTTAGCGTGGGGTCCAAGATTAATATATTCAGGAATATTCGTACACCGCCAGAAGATGCGGCGTAACTCCATTTCTCTATGCGGCGCATGTCCTTTGCCGTCTTGGATTGTTACTTGTGAAATCTTGATATTGATGCGCCATATGTAAGAAGTAGGATGCGGCGTATCTGGAGCAGAATGATCTTGATCTTGTACATTTCAGTAGACTCTTAACATCTTGCTTGTTTTGCTCCATAATTAGTCCAAAATCGCCAAGTTTCACATAGTACTTGTTTTGACATGAGAATTACAAAAGTAAACATTAACGTATCAATTCTCACATATAATATAATAAAACAAGTCAAATAAATAGGATAAATGATGGTAATAAAATGTACTTATTTGAGTTCATCAAATATCCCCCCACTTGAACTTTACTTGTCCCCAAGTAAACCTTAGAATTAATCTTATGAAAATGTATCCTAAAAGATGTTAGGATTTATTTTTATATTTAAGCATGTATTCGTTTTGTCATAATCACACAACCAAACACTTAACGAATTAGAAGTAAAATAAAATATTTTGATAAAAGCAAATCTAATCGTTTAACTGTCCAGTCGTGATGAATATTCTATCATAAGCTTGGCAAGTATACGCATCTCCCTCACTAAAGCCAAGGAATAACAAGTCTAAAGCGGTAAAAAGGGTTTTATTGGTTAAGGGTTAATCATTCTTCTTAATCTCTATCGATCTCAAATTCCAGAAAAGGCGACAAAATCACAAATACATGATCGAATCCACGAACACGATACTTGCAATTGCTCAAATCCTTAACTCGAATAGGCTAAAGATAGGACCAAGTAATCTTTACAAATAATATTATATTAAAAAGGGCGACAAAATCATAAATACATAGCCGAATCCACGACTACGATACTTAAGATTGCTCAAATCCCTAATCTCAATAAATCAAAGGTTTGGATAAAGAATAATATAGGGTATGGATAATATTTGGGATACAAATTGGTGTAAAATGAAAAATAAACAAAACAGATAAATTAAAATCCCAAGTGTGGTAAATTGCTATCCCAACAATCCCATGAATAAGACTCATATCATTGAATAACTCACGCTTTAACACTTGAAACACACGCTTTAGGTAGACACGAATTATACTCAACAAAATCTCAATCAAAGAATAACCTTAATTGGCGTTCCCATAACGTCCAACTTCCATTCAATCCATAAATATAATATATAACAAATAGTGGTGATATCGACCACTTAATACAAAACTTTACATAAGTTGGTTAAACAAACATCCAACTCTTCTTTTTCTTTTCTGTTTTTTCGAATTTTTTTTTTTTTTTTTTTTTTTTTTTTTTTTTGTTTTTTTGTTTTTTTGTTTTTTTTTTTTTTTTTTTTTTTTTGATGTGTAAAATTTCACAACTTTTTCTATCACTTTCTTTCCGGATAATTTTTTTTTCATACTTTTCATACTTTCAGAAATAACTGTAATAGCGATAGTAGTAAACACACGAAAAATAAATTCAAAGATATATAATATCTACTTTCACTCCAATTGCATTGTGCAATTTCCCGACCTAACCAAAGATAATGAATTACGCACGCGAACACAGGTAATGTAAGGAAACACACTTTGCCTAAAGCAATTAACCAACCACGGATTTTAATCTACAGGGTAGGCTAAGGTGTAAGGGTGTAACGAAACATTATAACAAAGGTGTAAGAAACGAAAGGAATGGCTCTGAGTGTTTTTCTAGGGGTATTTTACTCTAAAAGTGAGAGTAACAAAAGGGTTATACGGGGGTTAACTAACCAGTGTAGTTAGCTAATAACACATAACATATAAAGGCTATTAGGGTGTAATCCTAGAAATTTACCAATTTAGACAACTCATTCCAATTATATAGATAATACTTATTATGGTGGTCTCGAATAGTATACAAGCCAAGTTCTAAAGTTTACAAGTCACCGGCACACTCATAGATTTGTGAATTTTGAAAAGTTCACAATTTTTGAAAATAATGTTATGTGTGCAGCTATGTAATTTAGACTTTAAACAAAAACATGCTAAAAATTTTAAATTTTGATATATTAAGCACATTTTAAGCATATTTTGAAAAAGTTTAGGACAAGTAAGTGTTCTAATTCTCCAATCCCCCCACTTAAGTTAAACAACGTCCTCGTTGTTTGTAACAAATATTAAAAACTGGAAAATAAAAAGAATTAGAACAGAAAAACTCCCCTGAGATTTGCTCGGTATGATCCTCCATTATTTGTATAAGAGCAAAAATCAACTTTCTTGTGGATGAAAACGTTTAAGCTTCATATTTGATGTATCCACAGGAAATGCAGGAATCTATAATACCATCAAGACTTTAACACACCTGAGTTAAGAAGGTTCAAACTTGCATAATACATTAGTAATTAGTAAAAATAAAACATAAAAATTAAACTGAAAATCATCAGGTCAGTCGATACGCCGTATCTTATGGAAGAAGATACGCCGTATCGAGCCTGGAGTAAATACGAAATAAAATAAAATAAAGGATAGGATGCGTCGCATCTGATTTACTAGATGCGGCGCATGTATTTACCAAACAGACTGTTAACAGTCTGTTGTAAAATGGGCTTGTTCCATGGTTCATCTCTCGGGTTCTCTCGTTCACTCATGCTGAACTTAATGCCAGTCTTCATCAAATATAACATGAAACATAAACTGGAACATTAGATATAAACATGGTAGTAATAATTAGTATAGTCCCAAAAGAATATAAGTAATGTACGATGAAACATGTTCGTAATCAAAAGATGAAAATGCAAAGAGTGGTCAAGCTGTAGGCTGGTCGGGAGTCACGTCATCTGTAGGGGCTCCTGAGGTACTAGCTCCGTCAGTCCTGCGGCGAACCCTGCGCTCGTATGTGGCCATCCCTCTGACATAAGCACCATCTGGGAGGTGGTGGCTGATCCCATGAAGAGCCATCACTCTACTGACACCGTCGACTACCCAGCTCGCATCTCTCCTCACTCCAGCAAGCTCAACTCTCTGTGCCTCGAGAGCCTCTCTCAATGACCTAACCTCTAGCTCCACTCTTTCGACTCTCTGTCCTACAGTGCGGGGAGCTGGTGGTGCTGGTGCCTGTACTTCCTCCTGAGCAGCAGCTGGGGCCGCCTGAGCATCCCCCTGCTCCGGCTCAGCAGGCCTAGGTGGTCCTAACGGTGCCCAGAAGTATCCACCCATCATCTCCTCGCATATCCCAAGCCTAGTCGCAAGATAGTCTGCATCCATACCAGGTAATCTAGCTACATCAATCGGGAGATCAGCGGGAATCTCATCACCCAATACCCCAAAGTGCCTAGCAAGACGGTGACAAAGCCTCCTCATGGGCTCCCTAATCAGTGTGTATGAAGGAGTGGTGGTGGTCGAATCACCCCCAGATGAAATCTCAACCCAATAATCTCCTAACTCCCCACGATCCGGAACGACCCTTAAACTGTCAGCCCAATAATCAGCAAAACCTGGAGATGCCATTTCCTCTGCAGTGTGCAACCCGAGAGCTAGTATGAACTGCCCCATAGACATCCTTCGCTCTAAACCACCCAGTCTGAATACCAAAGTATCGAACGTGTCAAGACCAAGATCTGTCTCCCTGTAGTGCACTGTACTGAAAAACTCCAACATCAAAACCTTCACCAGCGGCTCCTCAATCCTAAACAACCTTTCCCAAGCGTAAGACCTGAATAAAACCTGCCCTTCCCCATCACTGTGTACCATCTCCAACCTAGTCCGTAACCTATCAGCAGCGCTACCCCCATCAATATTCCCGATGCTGTCAAAATCTAAAACTGGAACACTGAACACCTTCCTCTGATAAAACTTCCTAAGTTTAGGCATGTAATCATCAATGGCACCCTGTGTCAGTCCCATTGTTTCAAAACGGAGCCATGGGTGTCTACGGGCGGCAACTGGGAGATCCATTCTGAAAAAATTCAAAACAGAGAATATTAGTGTTCTGTTAGTATGAAGATGCGGCGTATTACAAAAGGTGATACGGTGTATGGAGATGTGTCGTATCTAAGTTTAAGTAATACGGCGTATATGAAATTTTATTAAATTGGAAATAGGTCGTTACGCCGCATCATTTAACTTGGATGCGCTGCATCTAAAAGCATATCAGTGTAAAATAAAGGGGTCAGGCACGTTTTCCAAGAATCCGGACCTGTGACGTAAACTCCCACTTAACATCACAGACCCTTTTACCCTTATATTCATAACTAAAAGCTTCCTACTATCCCAACATCACATTTTCCCTCCAAAACTCAAAAATAACCCCCGAACCCTAATTTTCGTTCGAATCAAATAGGTACCAAATTCAGTAATTAATCTTAAAATTAACATAGGGAAAATCATCTATTCCTAAGTTCTAATCAAACCCTCTAAACTTCCCATTAAAATTGATATAGCGCAAACCCTAATTTTTAAATTCGAATAAAATTAAATAAGTTTATTACCTTATATCACGATTAGGATTGGTCAAGAATTCGGATTAGAAGGTTTGATCCGAGAAAAGAACTCAAATTAGAGGGTTTGATTCGGTCGATTGTTGTGCGATTTTACAGTGTGAATAATGGGGTAAGAAATTGAAATCCGACACATCTCTTTCTTATTTATAGGGTAAATACGATGCGTCGTATCGCATAATAGTATGCGCCGTATCTTATCTAAATTCGTTGACTGGTCAATAAGTTTTAATTAGTCAGAGATACGGCGCTTAGAAAACTAAGATCCGCCGTATCACTGTGCTAGTGAACGAAATTTAAATAAGGAACGTACCTTGGCCTCCGCAACACATTTCCTTATGCATCAAATTAGGTAAAACGGTATACCATATGATAGATATAAATTCAAGATAAGAACAATAAGCATATCCGTTTTATTAATGATTATAATCTTCTTGTTTAGTAGATAATGATTTACTCCAAGGTTATGAGCAAATATCGTTTTAAGCTTACAAAATTAAGATTATATTCGGGAGAGGTTTCAGAGAGAACTCTCAATAAGGCTAGGTAAATTATTGTAGAGGATACCTGGAATTCTATTTCAAGAATTTTAAGTTACTCAAATGTTACCAGTACTGAATTCTCCTCCACTCTTGTCGTTATATTTCAGCCTTCTAGTAGTCAAAGGTTTTATCACTCCAGCTAGCATCTTTTGGTTAGGTTCAGAATGTAATTTTCCATAGTGATGCTTGAGCCATCATTTATCCTGAAAGTAAACCAACTTGTGCACGAGAGTAGTGGAACGATCAAAGTGAATATCAAAAATCAACTATATTTATTGAATTAAATGCGTCGTATTAACAAAGGTTGATGCGCCGTATTTTTCGTTACGTTTCAAAATACCAGATTTTTGATTCAGTAGATGCGCCGTATCGATAAAAATCGATGCGTCGTATCTGTTTAATAATTCGAAAACTGTTTTTAATTAAAAATAATAAATACGCCGTATCTGATATACAGATGCGTCGTATGGCGTTACGGTTTAGAAAAATTTCTTATTAAAAACAGAATACGCCGTATCTTGGGGAAAGATGCGTCGTATCGAATTTATTATACGCCGTATCTTGTAAAAATTAAACGCAATACGCCGTATCTATGAAAATAGATGCGCCGTATCGTTTGTATCAACTCAGTACAACGATAGTAGAATACAGAAAAATAAAAAGAAAAACAAAAATAAAACAAACGAAAAGAAACAAAAATAAAAGAAAATAAAAACTCACTAAAAACAAAAAATATGCAAATAATACAATGAATGCAATTTAACTAATATACAACAAAGTTAGTGGTTAGAATCAAAATTAAAAAGAAAACCTAATTAAAATACTAATCAAATTAACAGATAATAACAATTCACTCCCCGGCAACGGCGCCAAAAACTTGATGTGTGCGTGTATTGCTCTAATTATTTATATCCACGGCAGCGGCCCCAAAGACTTGGTGCACGCGTGATGTCGTTGTGGTTTTAGCAGTATTCAAGTTTTAAATTTATATTTAGCCGACTTATCAATATAACACACACTTTAATGAGCAGTGTACCCGATCAGTATGAATATAATGGTAAGTAGAGTGTCGATCACTAAGAGTGGAACGTATTATCTAGTTATTCTAATCAGTATTTTAATATCTTAAGTTAGCTATGCAACCTAATCTAACGCAAGGGGGTTCAGCCTGAGAGACTGGCACGGTTTGGTTATGATTAAATATAAACTAAACTAATAGGCACGAATCAGCGATTAGCACACACGTACACAGATAAATACTTGAGACAATAAGAAGACCTGTCCTGATAATTAAGTAGCTTGTCACTTGTTTTATTGCTAGTTTTATATGAAGTGTATAGTTCGATGCGACGCACCGAGATGTAAACCTTTCTCGTTGGCTCTAATCTTATCGGCGAGTAAACCCTTAATGATCACTTATGTCTATCCCAATATCCTAGAAAATAGAATAAACAGGCGAGGAAGGGGCATGGCGACCCAAGCAATACTCAGCTAGACACAGAGGTTATCAATGCACTAATAAAAGTCACCAAAGACATCAACATATAAACTTTAATTAATGGGAAAGCAATTTTAAGGGGTGCCTATGGTTTTCCGTAGTCACATGGAATCGGCCCATCAATCCTGATGAATTAAAGTGTACTAATACAATAAAACAAAACTACTTAATGAATTGAATACATGCAGGACCTTCTTACAGCTCTTGTATATTCGTTCAAGGTGTGTCTTGTGCTGCTACTTCGTCTGACTTCGTCCTAGGGTTTCTTCTGTCTCGTACTTGGTATATTGCACGAACCTGTCCAACCACGAAATTCGTCTAACTTTGGGGTATTTATAGTTTCTGTCTGAGGGTTAGATGCGGCACATTGAATAAGTAGATGCGGCGCATTGACTTAACTTCGCGTGGGGTCCAAGATTAATATATTCAGGAATATTCGTACACCGCCAGAAGATGCGGCGTAACTCCATTTCTCTATGCGGCGCATGTCCTTTGCCGTCTTGGATTGTTACTTGTGAAATCTTGATATTGATGCGCCGCATGTAAGAAGTAGGATGCGGCGTATCTGGAGCAGAATGATCTTGATCTTGTACATTTCAGTAGACTCTTAACATCTTGCTTGTTTTGCTCCATAATTAGTCCAAAATCGCCAAGTTTCACATAGTACTTGTTTTGACCTGAGAATTACAAAAGTAAACATTAACGTATCAATTCTCACAGATAATATAATAAAATAAGTCAAATAAATAGGATAAATGACGGTAATAAAATGTACTTATTTGAGTTCATCAATCACATATCACCTGTGATATCACAAGTGATATTACCTGTGATATCACCATGATACAAGGTGGTATTGTTAAGGGAGATGTGAAGGAGCTGCTTTTCTTTACAATATTAAATTTGATATCACATATCACATGTGATATCACATGTCACATAAGCCGAAAACCACATAAACTATAAGCTAAAAAAAAACATTCTTTAGCTTATGCTTATAGTTTAATGGTTACCTCTTAAAATGTGAATTTAAGAGCTCATCAAATAAGATGAGACAAACACTTCTTTACATAATAGTTAGTTGTATGATGCTATGCTTAAGTTGTGAATAGATAAATATTTGTTGTTATTATTGGTTTACAGATGAAAATATGTTGCTAACATAGGTGAATTGGGTTGAAGTAATTAGATGAAATTATGTTGCTAACGGAAGTTGCTTACTACTTTAAAATGATGAAATGGGTTACTTAAATGATGAAAGTTGGTGAGATTGGTAAAGAGATCAAATTAATGGCGAAAGGTTGATAAATAACGAGTAATTGGCGACCATGACTAGTCCACATGATCTTACTTGAGTTGAGCAGATAAAGTTAAAATGATAATATTGGTTAGAGGTCGAAATATGTTGCTAGCATTGGTAAAAAGATTATTACGTGGCTATTCTTATGAAAATTGTAAAATTATATTCCTATCTCTTGGTATTTACTATTTAACCTGGTAACTAATCTTGAGATCATCTTATGATCAGGTATCATCCTCTTCACTTGAAGTATAGGCGTTGTCCCAGACCACAATGCTACCATGGCAGATGCATCAAACAACTACCTCCACCACCACAACCAGTCAGCAACAGATGTTTACCCAACGCCATTAATTGGTTTAGATCGTGAAGCCAGGGATCTGAGATACAAAGAGAAAAGGAAGAACAGGAAGGGGCTGCATTTGTCGGATACAGGAAGGGGCTGCATTTGTCGGATGAGTTAAAGCCAAGTTATGGCAGGTAGATTGGTGCCAAGATAAAAATGATCACACATACATATTCTTATTATGCCATTTTACTGATATGAAACACATTTACTATATGTATTAGGTTTTTACAGATTTACTAATATGGAACTGAAAATCAGTAAATGTGAAAGTTAATCCTTTGTTGTTTTACTTCTTACAGTAAATGTGAAATTTTTTCTTTGTCAAACACATTCTTATCATTGCAAATGTAAATGAAAATGTATGATATGGAACTCATTATTACAGGATACAAGTAAGCCTTTAGTTTTGTATCTTTTGCTCACAGTTGCTTTAGTGATCAAATGTCATTAATCAAATTATCAAGCAAAATGAATATACCATAAGTGATGAGATACGGCGGATCTTAGAAGTTGGAGCATTTAGAAATATATTGTACATGAGGTATTTACTATAAGGAATGGTGGACTCAAAACAAGACGCCATAGCTGGTGTCACAAATGTAGCTTAAAACACATGGTAGGTCTATTTGCCTAATATCTTATTTTGTATCACAAGTGATACCTAATATCTTATTTTTTATCACAGGTGATACCTAATATTTGGTATGTATTACAGGTGATACCTAATATCTTATTATGTATTACAGGTGATACCTAATATCTTATTTTGTATCACATGTGATACCTAATAAGTTATTCTGTATCACTATTTGTTTATTTTGCCTTTTCCACTTTAATTCTCAAGTTATAAAAATTTTGTTTTCACAAAAGTTGTTCATTTTTAGCTTATTAATAAGTTGTCTATTTGCTTAATATCTTATTTTGTATCATAGGTGATACCTAATATCTTATTTTGTATCACAAGTGATACCTAATATCTTATTTTGTATCACAGGTGATACCTAATATTTGATATGTATCACAGGTGATACCTAATATCTTATTTTGTATCACAGGTGATACCTAATAAGTTATTCTGTATCACAGGTGATACCTAATATGTTAACTGTTTGTTTATTTTGCCTTTTCCACCTTAATTCTCAAGTTATAAAAATTTTGTTTTCACAAAAGTTGTTCATTTTTAGCTTATTAATAAGTTGTCTATTTGCTTAATATCTTATTTTGTATCACAGGTGATACCTAATATCTTATTTTGTATCACAGGTGATACCTAATATCTTATTTTGTATCACAGGTGATACCTCATATTTTCAATCAGTTTAATGCTTTATCACAAGTGATAAATGTCAAAGTATTCCATAAAATTACAAAAATAAAAAATAAAAAATACACCAATCAGTAAAAAAAATACAAGCCTTTAACATTTTATGGAAAAAAAAATTAAAAAAAAATCTTCTTGTATGTTTCGTCCGATATCACAAACTGATCAATAGCAGTACAAACTCTTTTCAACAAGCACTAACATTGAACATCATTAAAACCAACTAGCAGTACTAACCAATGTGTGTATCACAGGTGATACCTAATAAGTTATTTTGTATCACAGGTGATACCTAATAAGTTATTTTGTATTGCTTGTGATAATATCACTTGTGATATTCAGAAAACCATCACATGTCATAATATAAAGTTGTAAACTATCAAGCATCACATCATAGATCATTAAAACACAGAGCATAAAACCATCACATGTCAAAGTACCCTGCTGAAAGCAATCAACATGAGTCATATTTTATTAAAAGAATAAACACAAGATCATCACATGTCAAACTACCCAGCTGAGAGCATCAGCATCTTGGGGTCTAGAGTTACGTACATTAGATAATTACATTCGGTTAAAAACCGTACAAAAACCAGATCCTCTAATTTTTCTAGAAACGTTCAGAGAACTTGCCCCAAGTAAAATACCATTACGGTCAGTTCATTTTTCTTCATCTATCTACATAATTGATTCAGTAGGATCCAAGGACAGACCAAACTCCTCAAGTGAGAAGTTACATTCTTCAAGCCCACCTTCCAAGATGTTTTACACAGATTAATATCCGCACATTAGAAACACCAGTAACATCTTTAATATCCGCACATTCTTCTCTTATCATATCCAGTGATTCATTAACGACTTCACTCGCTTCACATACATTCTCTGTGGGTGCACACCAGTCTATCCCGGACTTTGAATCCTGAACTTCACTGCCCTCAGAGTTACTACAGGTGGTAGACTGGTAGTTGAGTTGCAACTAGTAGCAGCTTTACACAGCAACGGTGTATTCGTGTGATAGTTTGGAAAATAGATCTGTGCATACTCGCCATAAATTGCTCTAGCAGCTTTATCATACGCTAGAGTAGCTTCAACATCAGACTCGAAAGTCCCAAGCCACAACCTCTTACCTGTGTTTGGTTCACTTATCTCAGCTACCCATTTACCCCACGTTCTTTGCCTCACACCTCTGAAACTACACCTAACATTTTCAGGCCCACCTTTACCTTTCATGCAGCCCTTTCTTGATCCTTTAGCAGGAGCTTTACGCGTTATTGCTGTGCTGATGTGCTCTTCAACTTAAATGCAACAATTAAGCCTTTCGGGTATCTGTTAGCATCAATAATAATAAAAGATATTCAGACCAATAAATATTACTAACTAACAACAGCATCAACAATTGAAACTTATAGACGAAATATGTATTTCAGTACTCACTCTTCTTCCTGAGAACCATTTTTACGATTAGCTAATGTTTCGCGACGGGTACTCTCAGCTTCTTCATCAAGTGCTCTCTGCTCGTCAAACTCTTTCCTAAATTCATAAAAGCAAAGATAAGATATAATCATATAAAGATAAGAGTCAAACGCATTGGAACATTGTAAGAAACTTGTAACATTAGCAAACATGATACTCTAATAGTTTTGAGCTACTATATAATAAAACGCTATCCTACACCTATCCAATCCAGTACAGACTGATTATTGACATACATAGCCCAACAGTTGAAGCATATAAAAGTAGCAGAAAAGTGGTCTTAGTAATACTAACTTACTAAGCATAATATGCTGCCAAGAATTGGTTATGTTGCAATGCAGTATAAGCATACACTATAATAATTTAAAAGCAATGTCGTAATATACTATGTCAGCATGTAACTTCACTGGTGAGTCTTAAAAATAAAGTCAGCAATTGTGATCCAGTAACTTAATTCCTCGCATATTGCAGCACGGTTAACATTGTATCTAATAGCAACAGCTATGAAAATACATAAGAAACAGTTTAAGAGAAACTAGGAGTATTGACCAACCTACACAATTCATGCGAACATCATCACGCTGAGTCTTCAACAGTGCTTCTAACGACAGTTGTAAGATCTTCGAACAATGACTAAATAAAACATCACCATTACCACTATCCATCCAGATATCCCCAATCGCACATAATTTGTAAAGCACAAATAAAATCTCGCCTTGGTTCTCTTCACTGCAATTAATAAAAAAAAAATATAGTAAGAACAAGCTACACTGAATTACGAGCAAATACATAACTATGTAATAGTCTCTAATTGTTACCTGGGCAACTGGAGACCTATTACAAGGTTCAAATAAAGCGCATCTTTGTCTTTAATATACGTGTACGGATCATTCTTATCCAAATCCAATAGTACACCTAAGCAATGTAGCTAAAACTTCAAAATGTTAGCTGAATATTATGCAACTTAATTCATAATGTGTAATTTTTTTATGTTTAATTGGTCCATGATTCCAGACAAGTCATGGATACCTAAATAAGAATCCAAAAAAATAAAAAAATTCCGGATATCACATGTGATACTCAGAATATCACATGTGATATTCAGAAAATCACTTGTGATATTCAGAATATCACTTGTGATATTCAAAATATTCATATTCTGAATATCACATGTGATACTACAAAAAATAGTCCTATCTATACATTTAGGTAAGTAAATCTGTAGAAACACGAAAAAAATAACTTAAACGCCTTGAAAGCACAACATGAGGTACACAAGACC
Organism: Artemisia tridentata subsp. tridentata; assembly: GCA_021014915.2. NCBI lineage: Eukaryota > Viridiplantae > Streptophyta > Magnoliopsida > Asterales > Asteraceae > Artemisia > Artemisia tridentata. The sequence goes on from CP139501.1 coordinate 336,451,644, forward strand.
AGCCTAATATGCATCACAAATTCTGCATCAATTCACTACTCTATACGGTAACACAAAGTTCATATCAATCATAACACTACAATTTGGCACTAAACGTATCACATATGTCTAACAAACTAATTCACATAAATAAGAGTTGAGTTATTTTAAATACTAAAAATTACCCACATACCAAGGGATCAATCCCCACCCTTCATCCTTTTTGATCTTTTAATCTTCTGAATTTTGACAAACGGTAACATTTTTAGCATTCCTAAACCCTGTAAGAAAATGTTCCAAGAGGTTCAGGAAGCAACATATTAACATATTCACAAATGACATCTCTTCTGCACAATATAATATCTACCCTTGCACAAAGTAGTCAAGTATGATTTGTGCTCACGATTACTCTGTGATTCCGTCATACTGCATACCTGGATCAATTCCGTCTGTGTTGGGCGAGTCAGGTGGAGCCAATATGGTGACATGATGAATAACAACATGGCTGTTTATAAAGACAGAAAGGTAAGGTTATGGTTAGTAAGTCGCATATACAAATATATTACATGAGGTTGTTTTTTGAAGCTTCTTGTGGAAGCACAGATACATTTTTATAAGTTCCTAAATGTTCTGTTAAAAAACATTAGGCTGGGACAGTACCTACAGTATACAGGATGAATATTCCAAAATGGCGAGTTCTTGAAAATCACATTAGAGATTATAATGTTTCTAGAGTCTTTGAACTCGATAAGATTTGGTCTAGTGAATTGCAAGGTTCTCTGCCTCCACATGTTCCACCAAACCCCACCTTGGCCATCGATTGTTCCCTTCTCACCTAAGAAAACAGTCACTCATTTTAAAAGAAAATGCAGATGGAGATTGATTAGTTATGAGTGCATTTGAAGTATAGGCATTACTTCATACCAGTAATAACCACATCATCACCTCACCCAAAACCCGACACTCAAACAAACCAATCGCCCACCATCCTGTCAAAAGTTTGTAAAAAAATTCCGGATATCACATGTGATACTCAGAATATCACATGTGATATTCGGAAAATCACTTGTGATATTCAGAATATCACTTGTGATATTCAGAATATCCATATTCTGAATATCACATGTGATACTCAGAATATCACTTGTGATACTCAGAATATCACTTGCGATACTCAGAATATCGCTATCACTTGTGATATTCTGAATATCACTTGTGATATTTTGAAACCCTGAATCACCATATTTATTTCATCACCAGCCACATAACTATTAGATCGTAAGCAAAAATATTAGATCGTTATAGAAAAGTAAGCATGGAAAATATACAAGTTTCAGACTATATGCTTAGAATATCTGAGTTTAAACTATATTCTGAATATATTCTGAATATCTGTTTGTAATAATCACATTATGAGCCTCATGAGCAAAGATTTATATATTGACAAATTTACACAAACTATAGATGGGATTTTACATCTCAAGAAGTAGCATCTTCATACGATAAACTTTTTTCATTACGACAGAATGCACGTAAGCACAATCCCTACACTCACTGAATGTAAGGTGAACCACGATAATTTGTCGTTTACATCTCGCTTAACACTTAAAATCAACTCCCCTCTATTAAACTCGACTTTCAAATGAACCTTATTTATCCCTCATCGCATATTGGCACCAATTTCATTACATATACTCACTCAACTTAACTCTTCCTTACAACTTAGATAATCACATACGCATATATACCAAACGTGTATATTCCTCGTTACCCTACAAACTATAAACCTGAAACTATATACATACACATATAAATGCTACTAATATCTAACTTAGTTAGGCTATTCAAAAAGCAACACACATCTAAATTATTAATTATCTCATAAATCAGTCACAATAAACTCGTACACAATCAAACACGCTACGCTCAATAATCCACTCATTTTAGTTATACTTCCTTACAGCCTACGTAGTCGCGTACTATACCAAGCGTGTACGTTCCACATTACCATACAAGCTACTAATCACACATATTTTAGCAAACGTGAATGTCTTAATAAGCATACATATACCTGATTAATTATGCTACTCACCAAGAGCTTATATTCTACATTACTCTACAGGTTACTAATTACACTTATTTAGCAAATGCTAGACTAGTCAAGTGTCTTAATAAGCATACATTACTAATTTTCTCATGAGTCACGCAATCAATTACAATAAGATTCATATGTCGACAAGTATACATATGCATACACATATCAACGCTAATAACTGACTTAAATATTACAAATAAAATATCAACCACGTGATATCTTCAACATATTGTAATTTACCTTTATCATCAGAAGATTAGGTGAATCGACAAGCTTATGTTATTTACCTTTATCACTTGTGATATCTGCTTCTGTGACATAAGCATTGGATGACGAAGATGGAGATGATGACGTGGGCCGAGTTTGCCGATTGATGATGAACATAAATGGTGGAATTGGGATCGGGATCGGGGATGTGGCCGGAAGTTATGGTGGTTTTTGATCTGTTTTTTATGTGAGTAGTGTGTGTTTGGTGGGATCTGATCTATTTTGTGTAATGTACTAAAGTGCCCTTCGTGTTTAATTTTTTTTTTCAGTTAGTAAATCTCTTTTTAATTTCAGTCGTTGATCAAATTTAGATGAAGGGTGAGGATGTGTCCCTTAGTATGTGAGCATTATTTGGTTTGCAAAATAACTCCACTCTTATTAATTAAGTTTGTTGATATTAAAAAAAAAATTGTTATAAATGGATTGTGTTTGATAAAAGTAGTAGTGAGCAGTAGCAGTGAGCTGTAGTTGTGAGCAGTAGTCACAGCTCACAGCCCACCACTCACAACTTCTTAAAAAGGCATTAGAAAAATGAGCATTCCTAAAAAATCACAAAGTTCACCACTCCTTTATCAAATCAACAATAAAAATAAAAAAACCCATTCATAACCCAAAAAAAACTCGTACGCGCCAAACAAAAAAAAAAAAACTCGTACGCGCCAAACATAGCCGTAGAGTATGTGTGCCAATCAATTTGCCAAACTCAATCCATTTTTTAGGTGAATTTTATCCTCCCTCCGTCCTAATTTTATTGTCTTTTTTTCTTTTTTTCGATGTCCTAAAATTATTGTCTCATAGAAAGTGAATAGGTAGTGGAGTTTGGTGAAGTTTACTATATTATTAATTAATTGGTTAAGGGTAAACTTGTCATTTGGTAAAAAAGTAAGAGAGAGAAAGTAATGATAGTGACATTTTTTTAAAAGAATGTGTTTTTTGTCGGGGGAAAATAATTTTGGGACGGAAGGAGTAGTATTTCCACTTGACTTGAGTTGACTTGACTGAGTAAGTACAGTAGTAAAAGAAGAAAATTGGCGGGAATTGAATTGAGAATAGGAGAAATGGAAGATGAGAGTGGAGGTGGAGGAGAGCGATCGAGCTTCGTCATCGGTCTCATCCAAAATCGAGCCAATGAGGTCCAACCTTACTTTCTTCTTCTTCTTCTAATTCATTTTATTTATTATATGCTTAATTGAATTTCTGATTGATTAGGGCTCCAATTTCATTAAATTCAATTCAATCCAATTTCTGCTATTAATAACAACTGATTGATTCAGGTTGGCGTTGCTGCATTCGACTTGCGATCCGCTTCTCTTCACCTTTCCGAATACATCGAGACCAGCACCTCCTACCAAAACACCAAGACGCTTCTCCATTTCTACGACCCTATCGTCCTCATCCTCCCTTCCTCCGTTTCCGACGCCCTTTCTCATCTTGTCGACACATTCTACTCCTCCGTTCGCAAGGTCTCCATGCTCCGTGCCGCCTTTGATGATACACGAGGTGCCGTCCTTGTCAAATCACTCGCTGCTAAAGAGCCTTCCGCTCTCGGTCTCGATTCCTATTACAAGCAGTATTACCTCTGTTTGGCCGCTGCCGCTGCTACTATCAAGTGGTACTAACTAATAAATAAGTAAATATAGAATGGGAAGTTTGATAGAGTTTACCATTTTACCTTTGCTCCGAACTATTATTACATTCTATATAAAGTAAGAGAGAGAAAACAGTAATAATTATGTTTTTTTGTCGGGGGGACAATTATTTTGGGATGGAGGGGGTTTATGTTTCATCGTCAATTCCTTGGGTGTGTTTGGTAAAAGTAGCAGTGAGCGGTGAGCAGTAGCCACAGCTCACAGCCCACCGCTCACAGCTTCTTAAAGAAGCATTGGAAAAATGAGCATTCCTAAAAAATTGCAAAGCTCACCGCTCCTTTGCCAAACGAACAATAAAAATCAAAAAGCTCATAGCTCACCGCTCATCGCCCCAAAAAGCTCCGCGCTAAACATAGCCCTTGTTTATAAATAACTGTTTTCCTCAACACAGGGTCGAAGCAGACAAAGGAGTCGTCATAACCAATCATTCATTATTAGTACGTCCTTCTTTCTTTCTTTCACTACTACTACTACTTCTCAAGGGCTACTTTAAAACTGTCTATTTCACTGAATAATAATAAGCCAGTAACAAGTTAAACTGCAGCAATCCCAAACACTCCTCTTACTGTCCCGTATTTGATTCCATCATTTTTATTCCTCAGGTGACATTTAATGGGTCATTTGATCATGTGAGCATAGATGCAACTAGTGTCCTTAACTTGGAGATTATAGAGCCCCTGCATTCTACGCTTCTCGGCACAAGCAACAAAAAGAGAAGTCTATTCCAGATTCTCAAGTCCACAAGAACTACCGGAGGGTATCATATTCATTCATTCACATCATATTATAATCCATCCACTACTGTGTGTGACTTTTTATAAAAATTTCCTCCTGCAGGACTAGACTTCTTCGTGCCAATCTCTTGCAACCTTTGAAAGATATACAAACCATAAATGCTCGACTTGACTGCCTGGTCAGTGCTTCTTATTGTTTATCATCAATGTGAGTGCTTATAATCGAGATATTCTTATTGTCCACTTAATAACGTATTAACTGCTTAACTCTAGGATGAATTAATGACCAATGAGCAGCTCTTTTTTGGGCTGTCACAGGCTCTCCGCAAGTTTCCAAAAGAAACTGGTTAGTGCACGCACGTATTACAAACCATTTATGCAGATAAACTTACTTGTTAACTGGTTTAATTGATATACTACATATTCATGCAGACAGGGTCCTCTGTCACTTCTGCTTCAAGCCAAAGAAAGTTACCAATGAAGTCTTGGGCATTGATAATGGTAGAAAGAGCCAGGTTCTGATATCGAGCATTATTGTTCTCAAAACAGCTCTCGATGCCTTGCCATTTCTCTCAAAGGTTTCTTTCTTAGTGTGCTTAGAATCTGATATCTTTGTGTAGTACAAACTTACATTTTCTAAATTGGTGTTAGGTTCTGAAAGACGCAAACAGCTTTCTTCTTGGAAATATATACAAATCTGTATGCGAGAATGAAAAGTATGCTTCTATAAGGAAAAGGTAACATCCTTCAGAGTACATGTTGAATAAAGGAATGGAGCCTTGAAGTTCACCTTGTTTTTTTAAATATATTATGATTTCAGAATTGGAGAGGTGATAGATGAGGATGTACTTCATGCACGAGTTCCTTTTGTTGCTCGGACTCAGCAGTGTTTTGCTGTCAAGGCTGGAATAGATGGATTTCTGGATATTGCACGAAGATCGTTCTGTGATACCAGTGAAGGTACCAAATTGGTCTACCTGACTGAATGGTCGCTACTCTATAATATACTTGATGGCTGTTAACTCTAACTGATCTAAATTCACAGCTATACATAACCTTGCAAATAAGTATCGCGAAGAATTTAAGCTTCCGAATTTGAAAATTCCGTTTAACAATAGGCATGGGTTTTACTTCAATATTCCTCAGAAGGACATACAGGGAAAGCTTCCCAACAAGTTCATTCAGGTAGCAAAGGAGATATTTGTTCATTTCTATCGTGTGCTCAAGTGATTTTTCTGATTTATGTATGTGCTATTGGGACATAAATAGGTTATGAAGCATGGGAACAGTATACATTGCTCAACTCTGGATCTTGCTTCAGTGAGTATTATCCTCATTATAACCATCATCGTTCAATGTTTTTGATTTTGATATAGGTTTGTTTACTTTTCCTCTGTTTGATCAATGGTCTTATTTAGTTCCAACTGTCCATCGCCTGTGTTGATTAGTATGACCATATGTTTTGAAAATATTTTTTGTAAGTATGGACTCCTTCATTGAGCCCAGAACTACTATTTCTTGCGCCTAATGGAGACTTCTTAGTTTTTCTTTGATTATCTACTTGCATATTAAAGTGTAATCTTATTAAATGTACCAGTAAAACATATTTTGAAACTAAAAATCCTACGAGTCAACATGGCACATGGGCTTGTATTGGTGCTCCATGAGATATGAGGTGTATATGTGATCTAAGTGGTGCTGATTGGGCTCAAAAATATTCTTTGCTTCAACATTTTGTGTTTTACAATGGTAGCTTATACTTAATGAAGAAAACTAGTTTCTCTGCAGTTTCTTAGTATTTATGTTAGAGCACATGATTTTCATTATTATTGATCTGTTGCATTAAATCTGCAGTTAAATGCAAGAAATAAGTCTGCAGCCAAAGAATGCTATTTACGTACAGAGCTTTGTTTGGAAGGTAAGTGTATTTGGTTACCTTTTGTTGTTATAGTTAAGATCATTCTGTAAATCCATGCTGAACCATCCTTTCATTCCTACACGGTATACATGCTTGTCAACACAACCGTCCATCGTGCACAAGATTCATCGTCCCTATCGCGCTTTAACCCTATCTACATAAAGTATCATAGTATTTGATTCAATGTGTATCTGTGCTGGGCATGGCCGTGAGACTCTGTATAGTGCTTACCACGCCTTCAAAAGGATGTATGCCACAGCCTTAAAGTGCACTTCCTGTTGTTGCAATAGCTTGTATTCTTCCTGATTCCAAAGCGTTTAAGCTGTGTTCATTTTCTTCTTTATAATTTTTTCAAACTGACCAGCACTCTATTAATAACGCATGTTAGTTTATGTGTCAAACAACATATGAATGCTTTTGCAGTTGAACTATATTGCTGTACACTTGTGACTATGTTGTTTATTGTGTGCAAACACTTTCCAGATTAAAAAGCTGTTTACCTTTCATTAACATGCAGCACTAATGGATGCAATTCGGGAGGATGTCTCTGTGCTCACCTTGTTAGCTGAGATCTTATGTCTATTAGATATGATCGTTAATTCATTTGCTCACATGATTTCAACCAAGCCTGTAGATCGATACACCAGGCCTCAATTCACAGGCAAGTATTCTTATGATTTTTCCTATTGTTTGGCCTCAGAATGATTATGACATAGATCCTCGATCTATAATGTCTACTGATAGAGAATGGACCACTGGCGATTGATGCTGGAAGACATCCTATTCTAGAAAGTGTGCACAATGATTTTGTTGTATGTCTTACTCCTTTTTCATGAATTTAGTGCTTTAGAGCTTACCGGTATTAAATTTTTTATTATAGACACCTACTAATGTAATGCATTGTGGTTTGATGCTCTTTTTGCAGCCCAATAATATCTTTCTATCGGAGGCTTCAAACATGGTGATTGTCATGGGGCCTAACATGTAAGAAATTAACTAAGTACATGTATTTATTTTGTGGATTGTATAGCATTAGTCACTTGTTAGTTGCCTTGAAGCCAACCCCTCTTGGACTTGGTTCCCACTCAGATCCTTTATTTAGACCAGAACACCCACCCCTCTCTGGGGAGAGGTTTAAAGCTTCCCAGAAAATATTCTTGCTAGTGCCAATATAACAAAACATGTTGACCCATAACTCATGTGGACAGACATTAATATTATCTAAATTCATGAATGAGTGATGGGGCTATTATTATCTATGAAGGGTGCAAATTTTGCAACATCTTTCTGAGTTTCTTTTTGTATCTGTTACATAATTTAGATTCCCAAGAGATATCTTTGTTCCACTTAAACTAATGCATGCGACTTTAGTTTCATGCATATGCTATCCTGTTCCTCCTACATGCTTTCTGTACCGGGCACCGTCATATTTTGGATTTAGAATGAGGCTCTCAAAGAAATTTTATGGCTCATGTATACTGTTTCGTTCAGGAGTGGAAAAAGCACATACCTTCAACAAATATGTCTAATCATCATCCTTGCTCAAATTGGTTGCTACATTCCTGCTCGCTTTGCAAGCCTAAGGGTGGTCGATCGTATTTTTACAAGGATGGGCACAGTTGATAACCTTGAGTCAAATTCCAGCACGGTACATACTACATTACTTCAATCCTTAGTATATAGTGACATGCTTTCTAAAAAACAGTGAATTTTTTATTTTAATTTATAGTCTTTGTATTTGAAAGTGGAGGGTTTTCCCTTTTTTACACAACAACTGGACCAATTTATCTTGTAAGTAAGTTGAGGTTCTTATTCTAAAAGGCTTGTCTTACTAAAACGAAATTACCCGATTGAAATTGAGTATTTCAAGTTGTCATTGTATGGCTTTAAAATCTACTATCGCTTGTAATATGGTCATATTATAAATGTTGCCACAACAGAAATATTACCCTGATGTAGAAGTAGCACATATGATCAGTTATTTCCTGTGACATGCTAAGCAGCAAGCATAATGCTTGAATACCAATTCATGTTGAATTTTAGCATTTAATTAGTCTACCAGTTGACTCTACCCAAGTCAAAAGCTTTGATTTGCTACTAAAAATATAGCACACTTCGCTGCATTGGGTCTCCTTTTGACACTCTTTTTGTCTTAACTCTATGGAGAACAAGGAGAAACTTCTCTTTTGTTTTTATCCTTAAGATGAGGGGCACCAGTATCATTAGTATATGTCTTCATGCATGTGTTACATTAGGAAGCCCTGTTGTTCCATAGCCCCAGAAAATTAATAAGAACTTGATTTTGCAGTTCATGACAGAGATGAAAGAGACAGCTTTTATCTTGCAGAATATCTCTGAAAGGTATACCAATAATATAATCAGGACTGGTATCTAATACAAATTTTTCTTTATTTTATTATGCACTTAAAACATATTTGATTGGCAATAGGAGCCTGGTTGTGATGGATGAGCTGGGCAGAGCTACATCTTCCTCTGATGGTTTTGCAATTGCATGGAGTTGCTGTGAAAGACTATTAGCACTTAAAGGGTAAGTGGTGCTCTTTATATATCATGCTTGTTGCTAGAGCTATCTAGAAAGTGTTTACAACAAGCAAGGTTTTGGTATTGCTACAAAGATATTTCCTTCAATACTTTTTTTGGTTCTATCAGCAATAAGCCTTGTACTCTAAACTAGTTGGGGTTGCGCTACAAATGAACCACAAAGTCTTAAAATCGTAAGTACCCGTATAAATATTGTTTAGATGAATTCCCTAGGGTTCTTTGACATGAAGATGTCCTCCCACTCCCCTATGCTATCTCTCCTCACTTCTGCTACCTATGTCCGATTCATACAAGTTTCTTCTTCCAAACCAGTGACTTTAAAAGTCTAAGTTGGAAATGTCCAGGTTTTCTTGATTGTGTTGCTGGTGCAACGGATTCTCCTCAAGCAGTACCACACCAACCTTTTGTCTCACATTCTATTTCAAATCGAATCTCCCATTGGCGGCCGCATATTCTATTTCAAATCAAATCTCCCATTGGCGGCCGGCCGCACATCTACCTGAATATTCACATTTTTCCCACCTGCCACAGTCATCATGTCTGTATGTGGTTTTTATGTTAAAAAATAACATAAAAATGAGTATGATGATATTTGACCTAGGCAGAAGCAGAACTCAACTGTAACTTTTTAATTTTCTCATACTTGAAAAGGTTATGTTATAAGATCAAGATTTATAGACTGCTAGAATCTTGGAATGGATGTTATTTTCCCTATTGCTTGTCATTTGGTTTCAGATACACTATATTTGCCACACACATGGAAAACCTATCAGAACTAGCCACCATATATCCAAATGTAAAGATTCTTCACTTTGATGTGGAAGTAAAAAACAACCGGTTGGATTTTAAGGTACCAGCTCTTTTAAACTTCGTATATCCTCATTTCCAGAGTAACAGCTACATATATTCTGTAATTTCCTGGTTCACATACACAGTTTGAGCTGAAAGATGGATTGCGACATGTACCACATTATGGACTTCTATTAGCAGGAGTAGCTGGGTTACCAAGTTCAGTTATAGAGACTGCCCGAAATATCACCTCAAGGATTACAGAGAAGGTGAACATTCCAAATTTAAAATCTCGTGCACTAGGTTTTTTTAAGTTCTTGCTCACGCTCTTCGGTTTTGACCCTTTGTTCTTAATTAATACTTCCAATAGAGTGATCCACAAGATGTCTTCATTTTGATTACACTGGTGCATATCTAAATTCTTAAGGCATTACGGCCCAACACTCCGTGTGTAAAATGTCGTAATTTCATTGAAGGGGAAATTTGAATATAAAAGAGTCGTTCTCAGGATACAAGTAGTCTAATTAAATTAGTAGTATTACAATATGATTAAAATGGACAGTAGCTTATAAAAAGCTCACCCGGATGTTTTTCGATCATGATGTCACCAAATGAAGGAAATATGCATTAGATGGGATCGTAAGGTTAATTTTAGATACGATGAAAGGCTATTTAGACATGTAATACTATTTATTAAACATATTTTATATCTACATGTCAAATATTACTATATTTGTTTAAATTATGGTATTTGGGTAGGACTATTTGCTGTCAAATTTTGTTTTGGTTATAAATAGGAAATGAAGAGGAAGGAAGTGAACTATGAGCAACATGAAGGTATTCAGATGGCATATCGAGTGGCACAGCGTCTGATATGCTTGAAATATTCAACCCAAGATGAAGATTCCATCAGACAAGCTCTTCAACATCTTAAAGAGTGCTATGCTAATGGTATCATTTAGATTAGCATTATCATGCATGTACTCTCTTCCAGTGTTGTAGAAACCCGTTTACATTACAAGTGTTCCGTGTCACTTGAGTTAAATGGCTACCTAGCTAGAGCATATGTTCTCATCTTAGATTTGTTATGTCACTCAAATAGCTAACATGCTTCATTCTTTTAGTTTTAACTTGTAAATGACATGTCTATCTTAGTGCAAAAACTCGCCATCAGTCCATAATTTATTCACCATTTGATTTTCGTTCCTTTATCATTTGTGGGCTTCACCTTAGCAAGTCATTAGGCCCATTTATGTATGTAGGGCTTAGCCCATGTTTAGCCTATACCTTAAGCTCTATAGGGGCATATAATTAGAAATGGTCATGTTTTCGAGAGTCAATAAAAGGCTGGTAATTATGAGTAATATTTGTCAACAAGTAGAACATTTGTTTCTAACTGGTAAACATCGCGCGTATGTGTGATATTCCATGCACGTGACGGTCGGTTAGGATATGTTTTATTTATGATTTTGTCGAGCCGAGTTTTAGATAAGTGAGTTAGATTTGAGAACCAAAAGTATAAACCTAAAACGACTTTTGTAAAAATTAGAACATATGCTGGTTTTCTAGAAACGACTGCGATGGCAATGGTGAGAATATAATACGGAGTAATTATATTATGTTGAAATGGTCCAAAAGAAGCTTAGATACATGCCTATATTATATATGTGTCCTGGGGAGAATAGGGTTCATCACATTTGTTTTTTCCATATACAACCCAATGAACTATATTAGTAGTAACGAGTGGGGGCACCCGCGCGTTGCTGCGGGAATGTTGTTTTTAATATAAACTCGAAATAAAACGATCGTAAATTATTATTTTTTTGTTATTAAGGACTAAATTTGCAAAAGAACGGTAACGGGGGACTAACGATGTGATTTATAGCTAACCTGAGGGACCATTTTCGCATTTTCCAAACATGTTACTGTTTAGTCAACTGTAGCATGAAAGTGCTACAGTATTAGCTTCCCAATTTTAGTATATAGGTATAATAGGAACAAGGTATGCATACCCCAAAAAAGCAAACGGTACTCCTCATGGTTTTTTTTACGTTTTTTTTGTTTTTGTTTTTGTAGTTTATTATTTTTATTATTTTGTTTATATCAAAAAACTATAAACTTGTAAGTACGGAACATAAAATATAAATTTAATAAGTCAAAAGCTTAAAACTGACAGAAAATACGAAACAAAACTGATAAAAAAACTATGTTGTACTATAAGCAAAGAGGACAGGCGAGGGCGGTGGGAAGACAAAACATCACATCAAGAGTATCAATAGTAGATCCCATAATAATAAATGAACTAACTCAGTATCTGATACAGTTTTTTTTTGCTACAATTTAGAAAAATGCTATAACAACTCACAAAATCCACACAAAAAATTCACTCAGCGAGTGATTGATTTAATAAGAGAGAGGAGTGACAGAAAATGCACCAATCATCCGCTGACACGTCAGTGAGTGGATTTTTTATGTAAATTTTGTAAGTGGGTCTAGCATTGCTCTACAATTTATGTCAAACTGCAATGCATATGAATTATTCAATTCATAATTATAAATCAGCGTCTATTCGCATACAATTACAATGTTTTCGTATATTACGACGTATGCTTATGACATAAAGTTCAAAAATTACATGCGACTATAGCAAGTGCACACGAAACTTTTCTATTATAATGTCATTTATGCTTTTTCTCAATTATCTATGTTTTAAGATGATACATAAAAAATATAAAATAAAATACTCATCTTTAATCTTAACTAATTATAAAGCAAAAATGGTCAATTAGTCAATAAGTGGAAAAACTGAATTTTCCTTAATCCCCATAATGCCCTTCACTAATTTAGGGAATACAAATCACACGGTTCAAACTTATCAACACAACTGGCAAATTGATTTGTATAATCGGATATTCAATACATTCTTCCTTCATACGCTTCTTCTTTGATAAATCACCCGAATAAAACCCACAACACAAACCCTAAATCAAACCCACAATAAAACCACAAGACAAAATCAATTCATCATTTAACAATAAAGATCTGATGGGAAGCAGAGCGGCGTTGGCGGCGGCGGCGGCGTACAAGGGATTCCGGCGGGGTCAAGAAAGATGGTACAGAGTTTAAAAGAGATAGTAAATGGTGTATCTGATGTTGAGATCTCTGCTGCTTTAAAAGAGTGTAATATGGACCCTAATGAAGCTGTTAATCGTCTCTTATCTCAAGGTTTAATCTTTTTTATATTTTTAATAAAGATTCAATCTTTTTTAATCTTTTTAGGTTATTTATAATTGGTTTTTGATATAAAGGTTATTGGTTTTGTGGGTTTTTTGTTTTGATTATGTTTATTTGATGCATTGTGATAAAGTTTGGTTTTTTATTTTGAATTTGTGAAAATTAGGTTAAAGGGTATGTTTTTTTCTTATAAAGATTCAATCTTTTTAGGTTTTTTTATTGGTTTGTGATATAAATGTTATTGGTTTTGTAGGTTTTATGTTTTGATTATGTATATTTTATGTATATGTTATGCATTGTGATAAGGTTTGGTTTTTTATTTGGAATTTGTGAAAATTAGGGTAAAGGGTTGTGTCAACAGACGGTGTTTCTGGCCTCCATGCAATAATTAATAACACTACTTCTTATTTTAAAGGTTTTCTTACTTGCGATGATGGTGTTGGTGTAACTACAAGACTGCTACAGTTCAAAATCGGTGCTGGGTAGGAACCATGAAAGTTATTGAAATTTTATCTTAAATCGGTGACGGGTAGGAGGTGTGGAAAGTTATTGAATTACTATGTTTAATGATCATAAGTCGTTAACGGCTAGGAACTATGGGCAGTTATTAATATCTATTGTTAGCTAGCTTGTAATATGAAATTTTGTGTCAAAATATGTAGTCTTTTTGGTTGATGATATTGTGTCAAAATATGCGGACTCCATATAATCTCCTCAAATATGAAGTTTGTGCAACCGTTTTACCACGACTACTTAAAGACCCTTCCATGAAAGGAATTATACTCCACCTGTGGCATGTCGACTATGTATTGTTTTCAATAGCTTTAAATGATACTCTCAACTTTGATCTAAAAAACATGAGTAGAGTTGTGGACTTGTTTCACGAGTTAGAGGTCCGATATTCTTATTTGATTTGTTTCCATAATTACGTGTTCATCTATTGGTGTAACAGATCATATTATCTGTTCTGGATTTGGTACCAATTTCTCTTGGAATTAGAGTGGCTGCTCTTGTTTTCCAAAAAGAATACATACATTTGAGGGTGAGTAAAATTGTGAAGCTCACTGATGTTATCTGTTATAGGTGAAATAATGGACTCGTCAAGCACGCTGCGTAAGCAGTTTGGGTCAAAGGGTAGAATTTTGTACAGGTCGGGTTAAGTTGACATGAAACACTTTTTTCTTATAGCGTGTTTTTTCATCTAGGGTCCGCATTGCTTTCAAAGAACATATGCTACCACAGATTCTTTAGTGCTGCTATAAAGCTCCCAGCTGGTTTCACTTCAGGAGTAGTACTAGCATTCTATGTAAGTTCTGTTCATGAATGTGAGAGTGAACTTGCGGCATCTGCACTAAATATCAAATCAGAAGTTGATGGAGCAGAGAGTTGTGCCTTAAAATCTTTCATGAAAGGTATATCTAAATATCTTATATCCTACACACCAGCCGATATACATTCCGTTTTTACCGAAAGGTTGGAATTACTTCTGTTATGCAAAGTCGCTCGAAGATTCTAAGAGTTAGTGGTAGCCTAAATTAGTGGGTGTTTGGTTAGTGCTTATACAACCAAGTGTGCTTATTGGTTTATATTCTTTTGTGCTTTTATAAGCTATTTTGGATACTTTTTGTGTGCTTATTGCCTTGTATTCTTTACTGCTTTTATAAGCTATCGGGTGCCTCCAAATTTCCCAGCACGTTTTCATCCATCAGATATCCTAGAGTTTGGACTAAATAAAAAGGTAACACACAAGTACTCACATCATTTTTGAAAAACGAGATACATTTGACTTCATAAAACAGTCGAACCACATAGTTGTTTTTTTTAACTGATCAAATGTCATTGTCTTGACATTTATTCTTTGCAGGTAGCGTTTCGTGCAAAGGTGATTAGATCCCAACCAAAGATTACCGAGGAGGGGGGAGACAGAGTTCTCCAGGCAGTATGAGAATTGGTCGACCCGACAAGGTGGGGTTTAAAGTTTATACTGTGAAAAGTGTACAGCACTGTAGAAGTTACATATAGCAACGCAAAAAAAGGCTATAGATTTTGGCCTTCCTTTTGAATGTGTAGCAAGAACATGAACTGATTATTAATTAATTCTGGTACTGTATAGATACACTATGAAAATGCTACAAGAAATGAAAGGAATTTTTGCTAATTGTCAAGCTATTCGTATCTTTTGATTAATTACTTTTGCATGTATATTGACATGTAACCAAAATATCATTATAACTATATGACGCTATAAAATCCCGTTGCTATGCACGGGTACTCGTCTAGTTTAATAAGAACTATTCATTTTATGAAAATGAAATGTCTTATCGCATACACGGAGAGATGATTTTGAAAAGCGGGTTTTCTGATTAGTTAATAAAAGTCAAAATTTGCTTCAATTTGTTCAAACCCATCAAAATTTCATCCAACAAAATAAATATGCATAAAAACACATGTATCGATGTTATTAAAAAATAAATAAATATAAAAGGTGATCAATAAAACTTAGTTGTTAAATTTTAAATAAATTTTATAGATTTAAATGTAAACTTATTAGTTTTCATTTTTTTAAGAACTTTAAAATTTTAATAAATACCCTTTAGACATTAAACTCCCTACACTTTATATTTTTTTTAGAAACAACATATATGTTATTTATAAATATTATTATCGTTATATATCAAACGAGGTGAACGAACCCGCCGCGTTGCGGCGGGGGTGTTTGCTAGTAATGAGTAGACGCAAAGTGCCGCATACAGCCGGTACGGATACATGCATAAGGCTACCTTTGGTCTGACACAATGAAACGCCAACTGAAGTGAGAGCAAACTTACTCATGAAAGTACTAAGTTCAATAGCTTGAAAGTCTCAACGATGTGTTAAATGGTTATACTAATTAGTAATCACTGATACAACTAAAAACATATATGAACTTTCACTTCATAAATATCACTCTTAATTTCCTCGTTTACAACAAATGACAGTTACATTAAAGCCATCGAAACATAATATCTGTACTATATGTAAAACAAACATATTATGTTGGCCTTGTAAATCTCTCGTCTGTCAGGTAAACTGACCCTCACTAATGACATATACTATTAAGAACTATTTTTGTGACCATACATGCTTAAAACATACCATTTATTCCGTTGGCAGTCTTTTTGTTGCATCGGTGGCCTGTTTCACCTTGAATGATTTTGGGAATAATAGCTGAGACGCTGCAAACTTTTTTCTCCACGTTACAGCTTCTCTTTCAACTTCATCAATGGAGAGGCAGGAACCTGAGAAACAGGAAAAGGGGTATGTGAACATAAACATGGTTGCTTGTAAGCAACATCATTGTCACTGCATATCTATCCTAATAGTTAGAGGCTGCTACATGATATCACTGCATAGCTATCCTAATAGTTACTGTACATTGAAGATGCATATTCATAGCTGATATAGCTGCTGCCAGTGAACATGGGTTTTCTAATCGCGCTTCACTTTTTTGGTTTCTGGACCAGCAGTTTCTTCATCTTCAAAGCCGAACAACTCTTTGCGGGTTGTTGTGGATGTGCCTTCTCCTTTGACGGCTTTTTTTCTGTAGGATCGCTTGTCGTGGTGGGGGGTGATTGTTCCAGTTGGTAATTCCTATGTAGCAACCACATTTGATGCTGATGATGTAGCTTGTTCCACATGGTCTTCAGTAACAGGTGGTAGTGTTTGTAGTGCATCTGATGCGCTATCCAGTATGAACCTCATGTAGGTTCTTCTGCTACCTGTCGCAAAGTAGAGGCGATATTGCGGTTTTCAGTATGAACCTCAAGGGGCTATTTCAAAGAACACAAACAACTATTGGTCATGTACTTACGTTACTGTTATTTGGTTGGCACATTGCAGTTTTCGCCATTCCCTGAAATAAAACGCATACTCAGACCGCAGGCATGTAATACACAAAAGACCAATATGTAGCATCTCATGTATGTTTACTTAACAAATGAAAGAAGTAGCAGTTGACATACCTCCGACTCCTTTTTTTTTTTTTTGGGTGATAAGCAAGCCATTTTTTCAGCAAACTCTATGGTTGAGACCTTTTCACTGTTTCAAACAACAAATTAGTAAATCAAAAATTGTTCAAACCAATAATCCAAATCTTGAATTGAAATTATAGAAGTGAAACCTTAAAAAGAATTCTTAGAATCTAACACATGAAATGCAGAAGCCACCATTTCAACCATGCCATAAAAGTTGGTCGACACTGTATACTCGCATGGATATAAACAGTTGCATTTGACACTTCCTTGTTGACATTGAACACGGTATGTCCTGTAAAATTTAAAGGAAAAAAAAAGACCTTGGGATAACGTAGCAACTGGAAAGTCGTGTTCCATATGCGTATCAGTAGGTGGGTAACAACAAAGGTTGTTGTTTCCTGTATTTTGCTTTCCTTTGTTATTAACTCCATTTGTGGCAGCAGACGGCAACGCTTCATGAACCTGCGTTGACAGAACCAACGATTACTAATCATTGTTTGGACATAACGAACAACTACTGATTATAGTTTGGACCAATCGGGCGCAACCAACTGAAATCATATCCTTTTGGGAGCAGTACGCCCAAATGTGTGTTTGAGCAATACACCCCTTCAGTAGAAGCGTTTGTAGCATACGTTGACTCAAATCATTTTATTATCTTTAACCGCATCTAACGATGCTAATTTTAGTATATAAGACAAAAGGAACTAAAACGTTATTACTTTAGGACGTTTAGACAATAAGCCCGTCTGGCTTGGGGAGCAGTAGCAAACCATATAAGTATCAAAAGCATAACCTATTCAAAAACATGAGTCATACCTGCTGGTAACCACCAAATAAAACAACTTGGTAATGAACCAAAAATCATGAATCTTAGGAACCCATTCACAATCATAACTTCGCCCTTCAAGAAATCTTCTGTAAAAAAACAAACCAACATGAAATGTAGAAGCCACCATTTCAACCATGCCATAAAAGTTGGTCGACACTGTATACTCGCATGGATATAAACAGTTGCATTTGACACTTCCTTGTTGACATTGAACACGGTATGTCCTGTAAAATTTAAAGGAAAAAAAAAGACCTTGGGATAACGTAGCAACTGGAAAGTCGTGTTCCATATGCGTATCAGTAGGTGGGTAACAACAAAGGTTGTTGTTTCCTGTATTTTGCTTTCCTTTGTTATTAACTCCATTTGTGGCAGCAGACGGCAACGCTTCATGAACCTGCGTTGACAGAACCAACGATTACTAATCATTGTTTGGACATAACGAACAACTACTGATTATAGTTTGGACCAATCGGGCGCAACCAACTGAAATCATATCCTTTTGGGAGCAGTACGCCCAAATGTGTGTTTGAGCAATACACCCCTTCAGTAGAAGCGTTTGTAGCATACGTTGACTCAAATCATTTTATTATCTTTAACCGCATCTAACGATGCTAATTTTAGTATATAAGACAAAAGGAACTAAAACGTTATTACTTTAGGACGTTTAGACAATAAGCCTGTCTGGCTTGGGGAGCAATAGCAAACCATATAA
Source organism: Artemisia tridentata subsp. tridentata (assembly GCA_021014915.2). Lineage (NCBI taxonomy): Eukaryota > Viridiplantae > Streptophyta > Magnoliopsida > Asterales > Asteraceae > Artemisia > Artemisia tridentata. Next base: position 336,470,428 of record CP139501.1, read on the forward strand.
GTATCAAAAGCATAACCTATTCAAAAACATGAGTCATACCTGCTGGTAACCACCAAATAAAACAACTTGGTAATGAACCAAAAATCATGAATCTTAGGAACCCATTCACAATCATAACTTCACCCTTCAAGAAATCTTCTGTAAAAAAACAAACCAACCATAAAGAAGTTCTGGTTTAAGTTACGCCCTAAAACTATCAAACCATATCGAAAGAAATCATATACAAAAAGCAATTGCTAAATCTAATTGTATCACAAAACATAAGTTGTGAGTTATTTCTTATGTACAATGAACTAAAATATTCATTATTATACTTGTAATAAAGGCTTTTGCCTACCAAATTTCAGCATCCGTAATCAAATTAGGAAGAGGTCGCTTATAATTGGAGCTGGAAACTGCAATAAAAAAAGTATAAATCTTTTATGAAAAGATTTAACCCTAATCGAAACCAAACCCTTTGTTGCTTAAAAACATTAACTTTAATCGAAACCAAAAAAAGTATAAAGCGTTTGTAGCATACCATTTACAGCTTCTACTTCTCTCCACCTCTCGTCAACTCGAACCTTATTATCATAGCAATCTCCATGTTCTACTTTGCTGCGAACCTGAGGCGTTCACCTGATCATCCATAAGCAAAGACAATAGAATACCCATACCCTTGCAATCTAACATATGTGTTTATATTTGTCGAGAAGTATAAATTCACTTCTTGCGTTTCTGCTGTACACGAACATCGTACGTCTACACCGGCCTAAACACAGAAACCACGAAACCATAACCAAATAATCCAAACACTAAACACAGACATTTAAAATGCATCAAAAGTTTAAACGGCACAAAAAAATTTGTACATGTTTAGTCACCTGAGGTCCATTATACTTGTTAACCACATGTCGCACAGCACCGTCATACAACGTGACTGACCTGAAAGGGAAAAACCACAACCCCATCACCAAACAATCCAAACACTAAACGTAGACCCTTAAAATGCATCAAAAGTTTAAACGTCACCCAAAAATATTTACATGCTTAAACTATAAAGCACATGTAAACAATAAAGCACTAACATAGAGCAAATCATATTACCTACAATCTCTACCTACAATCTCCATCACAACACGTAGACCTGTCAATACATAAATGTCTGATAGTACCTGCAAATGAAAGCAACATTCATCGGCTCTAACGACAACAAAAATATACTATTCTACTGTTGTTATTTCATATTCTACCAATATGGAAACAATAATAATCAAATAAAAACATACGACAAACCGAATCCTCTCAAGACTTTCATTGAACACTTGGACGGCAACAACTGTAACATAAGCAAATCCACTTCCCTATTGACCTTCAAGTTCAAACACTTAACACCATTTTCAAAGCAACCATATTAATCATCCTTTGTATTTTCAGATCACAAACGTAGTGGTTTCCCCCCATTGATTTTCCCTTTTCAACGTACGAATTTTTTTTGTTGCTATTAACCCATAACCCGAACCAAAAATTTGAAACCCATAATTAGAAGAAATAAAAGATGCTAGAAAGAGGAACATACCTCCGGCTCCATCATCGATTATCCATGACAAACCACGGCCCTAATCCTACCACCACCATCGTGGCCATATTAGTTCGGAAGTCGACCAAAAAAAAGAGTCAAGTGAGCTTACGGGACCATCCAGAGGTGTCTCATTTCAAACGAACATGAAATCAATCCAAGTCCATGTGCATATTCCATCCTTCCAGCAACATCCAACTGCTGCGAAATTGGAACCGATCTACATCTTTGGTTCTTGATTTTGTGTGGGAGTCGGTTTGATGATAATATCAATAACAAACATTAGTCATTCATGGATGATTGGTTTGTCGACACGTACCCGTCCTTTTATAATATTTAGCTGACACTCTGTTTTAGTATAGATTGGGCTTATAGCAAACCCACATAATGGGCCAATGGTGGGCTAATCTAACGGGCTAAACTTTTATTAATTTTATAATCGAGTGGGTAATATAATATTGTCACCGACCATGTGAATTAGTATATAGTAGTAATTAATGTATCTGCACGGAAGTATAAATATCAAAACGAAAGCACAAATTATTGCGATATGTAAATGCACGAGATTGTATACAAAGCAATGGAGAGTGCAATTTCTCTTTAAAGTTTAAATAAGGATATCCAAAAAAATATTTTTTTCAAGAGTTATTATGTGCTATTAAACACGCATAACGTCTATTACATGGTATCAATAATTAAATTATAACTACATCAACCTCAACACAATGCTAATCATACAAAGTCAAATATATTAATCGATTTTAATATAATGAAAATTTATATAAAAAATCGCACATACACAACTATCACAACTATATAAATATATAAAAGTTTTTTCATAATTTTATTTAAAAAAAAAAAAAAAAAAAAAAAAAAAAAAAAAAAAAAAAAACTTTTATCTAAAATCTGCATGTATGTATTATTAGGTGGAAAACCTAGTCGGGATACATTGATAGAAGAGCGATTCTCAAATGTGAAATTGTTTCCCTAACTCACATACATACATAGAGATGGGATCCACTAAAAAGCAGAAGAAATTAAAAAGTCTAGAAAGCCTATCCTCTAGTGCCACGTGTCTCCCACCAACTCTCTCCCTTTTTTTCTTCTTAAATTCGGTTATGAGTCATTTTGGTCCTTTTAACCCCTTTTTTTATTCCACCCAAAACTTCAAACGTAAATGACTTTCTAACGACAAACTTTTACGAAAAACAGATTTCACCATAATTTTTAAAATTTAATTCTCTTTAATTTGGTATGTATTATGATATATGAATCGCAACTTCTTTTTTCAACTTTTTAAGTGGGTGTTGATTTTCTTGAAATTTTTAGCATTTTCGGCTCTAATTTTGTCTAGTTTAAAGGCCGAATTTTGCAAAACTTAAAACACGAAAGTTGTAGCTTTTTGTCCATTCTTTACCCATATTTTTGAATCACTCAAATCCGATATGATATGAGTGAGATATCGCACGTTAAAGATGAACAATAACTGATAAACGTTATAAAAAATAACTGATGAACGTTATCAAAAATAACTGATGAACAATATCAAAAATAACTGATGAACGTTATTTTTCGAAAACTGTTGAACATTATAAAAAATAACTGATGAACAATATAAAAAATAATCGATGAACGTTATTTTTTCGAAAACTGCTGAACATTATTAAAAATAACTGATGAACAATATCAAAAATAATTGATGAACAATATCAAAAATAACTGATGAGCTGATAAACATTGTGTTTTTATTAAAAAATTGATAATTGATGAACAATACTAACTTGAACTGACGAACATTATAAAAAATAACTGATTAACAATATTAAAAATAACTGATGAACAATATCAAAAATAATTGATGAACTGATAAACATTGTGTTTTTATTAAAAAATTGATAATTGATGAACAATACTAACTTGAACTGATGAACATTATAAAAAATAACTGATGAACAATATAAAAAATAACTGATAAACTGATAAACATTGTATTTTTATTAGAAAATTGATGAACTAATGAACAATACTAACAGGAACTGATGAACATTATAAAAAATAACTGATGACAATATAAAAAATAACTGATGAACTGATAACATTGTGTTTTTATTAGAAAATCGATGAACTGATGAACAATACTAAATCAATCACTAATCGAAGCATACAAATTATATAAAATTAAAATAATTTCACCTCATCATCAATCAAACTAAAACAAAATAATTTCAACTCATTATCAGTTAAACTAAAACAAAATAATTTCATAATTCACCTAAAGTCAACAATCACTGATGTTCATTCATCAATAAATATTGATAAACAAAATAAAATTAAGAAAAACATCATTTTTTCAATTCTATAATAATAAAATAATTAATGATGAATTGTGGTATAAAAATTAATGTATTTGACGCAATTTTAACACTTAAAATCTATGCTAGAAGTTTCATCAAACACCTTGTGTGTAACAAATATGACTAAAATGTTATCTTTAACGTGCAATATCTCACTCATATCATTTCGGATTTGAGTGATTCAAATTTCTGAGTAAAGAGTGAACGAAAGTGTATAACTTTCATGTTTTAAGTTTTTCACGATTCGGCATTTATGAGGGTAAAAAGTAAGGCTGAAAATGTCAAAAAAATAAAGAAAATCAAGACTTATTTGATATGTAAAAAAAATGTTTCGAAATTTTTAATAAAATTTATACCAAATTAAAGAGGATTAAATTTTAAAAATTATGGTGAAATCGATTTTTTTTTTAATTTTTAAGTTTGTCGTTTAAAAGATATGTGCGTTTGAAAATTGAGGTGAAAAAGCAAAAAATGGATTAAATTACAATATTGCCCCTAGGCGAAGTTTTTGAATAAAATAGTTGGTAGGTCAATTGTCAAATAATGAGTGACTTTTTACACTTTGTAAAATTGATTACTTTTCGATTGATCCGCTACCTAATATTTTGGAGACAAAGTCGAAACAGTTAGATTACAAATTGACCTCTAAGATTCTTACTTCACACTCACTCATAGCTACACGTGATTTCGTCTCCAAACTTTACTTTCTCTGTCTATAATTATCAAATTTGTTTTCCATTAAAATTTCTTTTGTTATTTCTCCTTGTAACTATGCAATAATTAATATGTTAAATATAGAAATAAAATGACGAATAAAGTTAAAAAGTAACCTTGAAACGTTCGGTTTGCATCTTTTTTCGGCATTAATATCATAAAAGTGTTGTATAGTTTTGATTCTAATACCAAATTAAGTTACAAAATCAAGTTTTAATAGTACTATAAGAAAGTACCCTTCTTTTTTTTGGTGCAATGGTGAAAGATATATTAAACTCCAAATGTTTTACAACATAAAATAACAGAATATGATTTGGACAGTCCCAAATACAGAAACAATACATCCATGAAACATACATCTGATATCAAATACTACTACAAAGATATCTGACAACTCTATTCTTTTGACATATACACATAGCAGTCTTCATCATTGCTGCTATTCCATTCATCACCCCTGTTTATTCACCATTAAATTGCACCAATACCATCTAGCTACATTTCTATTACTTCTCCCTACCAAGATTACTCAACCTGCCACCACAGTAATCAAAGTAGGAAGAAGAATGGCATCACTAGGAACCCGTAACCCATCCATTGGGGGGCTCTGCCAGACAACCTACATTTCCCTCTCTAGAAGGGCTTCAGTTGCTTGGGAACACTCACCCTCAATGATGACCAACATATCCTCTTGTGCCAATGTATTAAGTGGACCAAGCAGGTTCATCTTTCACTCCTCGCTATTCCACTCATCATACATTGGCCGCCCCAGCCATTTACCCTTCACACAGGAAGACCCTACTTTATGGTACATCCCTACTGACTAGACCTCCTACTTAGGGGCTGTTTCTTTTTTTTCCTGTTTTTAGTTAGTGTCTGTGTGGATATATGTGTCCTGTTTCTAGTTAGTGTCTGTGTGGATATATGTTGTTTCTTTTTTATGCTTAATTGACCATCTTAATACGAGTTTTTTCCGGAACTAGTGTAGGTGGAAAAAATTTATAAAAATTCGAAAAATTTATGAAAATTCGAAAAAATTTATAAAAATTTTAAAAAAATTCATAAAAATTTGAAAAATTCAAAAAATTTATAAAAATTCAAAAAATTCGAAAATTTTATAAAAAATTATAAAAATTCAAAAAAACTTATTAAAAATTTTAAAAAATTCAAAAAATTTGTAAAAACTTATAATTTTTTAAAAATTCAAAAAAATTATAAAAATTCGAAAAAAAATTTAAAAAATTCAAATTTTTTATAAGTTTTTTTGAATTTTTATAAATTTTTATAAAATTTTCGAATTTTTTGAATTTTTTATAAAATTTTTGAATTTTTTGATTTTTTATCAATTTTTCGGATTTTTATAAATTTTTTCAAATTTTTATAAATTTTTTGAATTTTTAAATTTTTTTGAATTTATTTTAAATTTTTATAAATTTTTTCGAATTTTCATAAATTTTTCGAATTTTTATAAATTTTTTGAATTTTTAAATTTTTTTTGAATTTTTATAAATTTTTTCGAAGTTTTCTAAACTTTTCGAATTTATTTTTTCCACCTACACTAGTTCGGGAAAAAAACTCGTATTAAGACGTCCTGGATAGAAACAGCATCAAACTTTGCCCCCTTTCTCATTAAGGATTCTCTTTTGCAATAAGTTAAAAAGAAACACCAAAGTTTCCTGTTTCCAGCCAGTTTTGTTACCAAATAAGACATTAAGCAGAAAGTAAACGGCCCTTAGCCAAACAAGTCTGTCTAATTTCCCCCGAGCCAAATCAGAACATACAAGAGGTTTATCATAGGTACAGTCATGCAGTTGGGACTCCAAGATACAAGGTTTATCATAGGTATATCATAAGTACCTTTGATACATGCTATGACAAGTAGTTAGTCATTTTCTTATTTGCAAATATTATGTACACAGTACTGTTCTATACATGCGTGCATCATAAGTTTATTTTACATATCTTATATGAACTAATTAGTGATATGTTTGTATCAATGTAATCTGATTAACTTGGACATATATTACATTTTCAGATAACAAAAAATAAGTGTTAAATAGCAAACCATCTTTTATGAAAAAGCTCCTAGCTTGTTACAGTAGTAATTAAGAAAACTTGGTATCTACTCTAGTACTGGCACTTGCTAGAGGCATGCAAAACGTGGCCAAAAATGAATTTCATAAATCTAGAGAAACAATAATGTAACTAGCTAGCTACATGCAGTTCCACAAGAAATGATCTTCTGGCCAGAATTGATCATTGATTTTGTCTGGCAATGTGTTGAAAAAGCGATGTCGTCCTAGATCCATGAATAGATCCGGTAAATCAAGAAACGGGTCATCGTTGGTCATATTTCTATGATCATTAAGCTGCTGCAGCTCATCAGTATTAGATTCATGATCAAGGTGTGCGGCTTTGAGTGCCGCGTCTTGGATCATGGGCGGAGCTATGTACAAGCCAGGGGTAGCGGTCGCTACCCCTGAAATTTTACCCGGTAGTGAAATTTTTAGCGATTTTTTACCTTTTTTGGTGATTTTTGGCGACTTTTTGGCGATTTCGCTACCCCTGAAACAAATTTTCGCTACCCCTAAACAAATTTTCATATTTCGCTACCCCTGAACTTGGCTCCTAGTTCCGCCACTGTCTTGGATGTCTCTAGGTGAATTGGACTTGGGCTTTGGGAATTGGTGAGCGAGTTCGGGGAAGTTTAGGATAGCAGAGTGACCTTTGATACTGATTGCGGCCACGCCATGTGCTCGAGCAGCCATCTCTGGTGTATCAAACGTCCCAAGCCATATTCTTGATTTTTTCTTTGGCTCGCGTATTTCTGATACCCATTTGCCCCAGCTCCGCCTTCGAACACCACGGTAGACACCTCCATCATTCTTGTGTTTTGTATTTCTAACTTGATCATTCAAATCTTTGGGACGTTTGTTGGTGGTGGTGTGATTCATGTGTATTATAGTAAACTAGTACCTAGGTAAAGGTTATATTTATTGTATGTACAAGAATATGGGCAAGTGACATTCTTATATATATAGACAATGCTCTTCTTTTCCCTTTTTCCCCTTTCTTTTCTTTTTATCTCCTAATCACCTTACTATATAGACCCTTTCCAAAGGTTAACGGCAAGTATGCGTTAAAGAAGCAAAGTGTGGACTTTTGAGGCACGTTAACGTGCGTTATCCGCAGTGGCGAAGCTTGAAAATTTTTAGTGGGAGGTCGGGATCTAAATTTTTTTTCCTAACGCTATTTCGGGGGGTCGAAACCGAATATACCGAAATTTTTCTACACGAAAACTATATACCCCCTACATTGCAAAAAAAAAAAAAGTTTTTTCATAATTTTATATTAAAAAAAACAAAAAAAAACTTTTATCCAAAATCTGCGTGTATGTATTAGGTGGAAAACCTAGTCGGATACATTGAAAGCGATTCTCAAATGTAAAATTGTTTCCCTAACTCACATACATATATATAGATGGGATCCACTAAAAAGCAGAAGAAATTAAAAAGTCTAGAAAGCTTATCATCTAGTGCCACGTGTCCCCCAACAACTCTCTCCCCCTTTTTTTTTTATTAAATTCGGTTACGAGGCATTTTGATCATTTTAACTTTTTTTTTATTCCACCCAAAACTTCAAACGTAAATGACTTTCAAATGACAAACTTTTACGAAAAACCGATTTCACCATAATTTTTAAAATTTAATTATCTTTAATTTGGTATGCATTATGATATATGAATCGCAACTTCTTTTTTCAACTTTTTAAGTGGGTGTTGATTTTCTTGAAATTTTCGTCATTTTCGGCTCTAATTTTGTCTAGTTTAAAGGCCGAATTTTGCAAAACTTAAAACACGAAAGTTGTAGCTTTTTGGCCATTCTTTACCCAGATTTTTGAATCACTCAAATCCGATATGATATGAGTGAGATATCGCACATTAAAGATGAACAATAACTGATAAACGTTATCAAAAATAACTGATGAACGTTATCAAAAATAACAGATGAACAATATCAAAAATAACTGATGAATGTTATTTTTCGAAAACTGCTGAACATTATAAAAAATAACTGATGAACGTTATAAAAAATAACTGATGAACAGTATAAAAAATAACCGATGAACGTTATTTTTTCAAAAACTGCTGAACATTATTAAAAATAACTGATGAACAATATCAAAAATAACTGATGAGCTGATAAACATTGTGTTTTTATTAAAAAAAATGATAATTGATGAACAGTACTAACTTGAACTGGCGAACATTATAAAAAATAACTGATTAACAATATTAAAAATAACTGATGAACAATATCAAAAATAATTGATGAACTGATAAACATTGTGTTTTTATTAAAAAAGTGATAATTGATGAACAATACTAACTTGAAATGATGAACATTATAAAAAATAACTGATGAACAATATAAAAAATAACTGATAAACTGATAAACATTGTGTTTTTATTAGAAAATTGATGAACTAATGAACAATACTAACTTGAACTGATGAACATTATAAAAAATAACTGATGACAATATAAAAAATAACTGATGAACTGATAACATTGTTTTTTTATTAGAAAATTGATGAATTGATGAACAATACTAAATCAATCACTAATCGAAGCATACAAATTATATAAAATTAAAATAATTTCACCTCATCATCAATCAAACTAAAACAAAATAATTTCAACTCATTATCAGTTAAACTAAAACAAAATAATTTCATAATTCACCTGAAGTCAACAATCACTGATGTTCATCAATAAATATTGATGAACAAAATAAAATTAACAAAAACATCATTTTTTCAATCCTATATTAATAAAATGATTAATGATGAATTGTGGTATAAAAATTAATGTATTTGACGCAATTTTAACACTAAAAATCTAAGCTGGAAGTTTCATCAAACACCTTGTGTGTAACAAATATGACTAAAATGCTATCTTTAACGTGCAATATCTCACTCATATCATTATGGATTTGAGTGATTCAAATTTCTGGGTAAAGAGTGAACGAAAGTGTATAACTTTCATGTTTTAAGTTTTTCACGATTCGGCATTTATGAGGGTAAAAAGTAGGGCTGAAAATGTTTAAAAAATAAAGAAAATCAAGAGCCATTTGTTATGTAATAAAAATGTTTCGAAATTTTTAACAAAATTTATACCAAATTAAAGAGTATTAAATTTAAAAATTATGGTAAAATCGGGTTTTTTTAAAATTTGTCGTTTAAAAGATATTTGCGTTTGAAAATTGAGGTGGAAAAGCAAAAAACGGATTAAATTACAATATTGCCCCTAGCTGAAGTTTTTGAATAAAATAGGTGGTGGGGCACTTGTCAAATAATGAGTGACTTTTTACGCTTTGTAAAATTGATTACTTTTCGATTGATCAGCTACCTAATATTTTGGAGACAAAGTCGAAACAGTTAGATTACAAATTGACCTCTAAGATTCTTACTTCACACTCACTCATAGATAGCTACACGTGATTTCGTCTCCAAACTTTACTTTCTCTGTCTATAAATATCAATTTGTTTTCCATTAAAATTTCTTTTGTTATTTCTCCTTGTAACTATGCAATAATATGTTAAATATAGAAATAAAATAACGAATAAAGTTTAAAAGTAACCTTGAAACGTTCGGTTTGCATCTTTTTTCGGCATTAATATCATAAAAGTGTTATATAGTTTTAATACCAAAATAACTTACAAAATCAAGTTTTAATAGTACTATAAGAAAGTACCTTTGATACATGCTATGCCAATATTATGTACACAGTACTGTTGTATACATGCGTGCATCATAAGTTTATTTTACATATCTTATATGAACTAATTAGTGATATGTTTGTATCAATGTAATCTGATTAACTTGGACATATATTACATTTTCAGATAACAAAAAATAAGTGTTAAATAGCAAACCATCATATCTTTTATGAAAAAGCTCCTAGCTTGTTACAGTAGTAATTAAGAAAACTTGGTATCTACTCTAGTACTCGCACTAGCTAGGAGGCATGCAAAACGTGGCCAAAAATGAATTTCATAAATCTAGAGAAACAATAATGTAACTAGCAGCTAGCTACATGCAGTTCCACAAGAAATGATCTTGATCTGGCCAGAATTGATCATTGATTTTGTCTGGCAATGTGTTGAAAAAGCGATGTCGTCCTAGATCCATGAATAGATCCGGTAAATCAAGAAACGGGTCATCGTTATGATCATTAAGCTGCTGCAGCTCAGTATTAATATTAGATTCATGATCAAGGTGTGCGGCTTTGAGTGCCGCGTCTTGGATGTCTCTAGGTGAATTGGACTTGGGCTTTGGGAATTGGTGAGCGAGTTCGGGGAAGTTCAGGATAGCAGAGTGACCTTTGATACTGATTGCGGCCACGTCATGTGCTCGAGCAGCCATCTCTTGTGTATCAAACGTCCCAAGCCATATTCTTGATTTTTTCTTTGGCTCGCGTATTTCTGATACCCATTTGCCCCAGCTCCGCTTTCGAACACCATGGTAGACACCTCCATCATTCTTGTGTTTTGTATTTCTAACTTGATCATTCAAATCTTTGGGACGTTTGTTGGTGGTGGTGTGATTCATGTGTATTATAGTAAACTAGTACCTAAGTAAAGGATATATTTATTGTACAAGAATATGGGCAAGTGACATTCTTATATAGACAATGCTCTTCTTTTGCCTTTTTCCCTTTTCTTTTCTTTTTAGTTTTAAACTGATGTGGCAAACTACTCACCGTACCATTACACCCGTTTCAATAATCAAGTTCAGTGTACTTTGTTAATATTCCTTTATTATTTTTTTTGGGGACGTGTTATTTAGGTCAAAAAAGTATAGATTGTCAGGGACACCTCAACCCTGTGTATCATAATGGTACCCATCAACCCTACCCAGCAAAGGTTTGATGCCTGTGAAATACCTTCACCCAATACCCAACCATGCTGCGGATCGGATCGAACTCGCGTCCTTTGTTTGGTCAAGACATCACATGGCTGGGCCCAGGCTTCTAAGACAGCTAGTTGATATCATTAGAGCTTATGGTTCCTAAGTGAGGACTTCCCGGTCGGTCACCCAACCCGGTACTACTCTCACTTGAGCACGCTTAATTGCTTAAGCATCTACCACTAGACCACAAAGCCCCATGATGGACGTGTTATTTAAGCCCCTCTATAAATACAAAGTAAGCCACCTAGTGGGGTCAATGTACATTTTGTACATTTTTTTATTTATTTATATATATATATATTTTTTTTTAAAGTATGTATTTGTTTTATTTTCTTATGTGTAATGTTTATTTTAGTGTTTATTTGTTACGTTTTTTATGTTATCTAATTTGTATTCGTCTGACGTGTTTCTATTTAATTAAACAACAACAATAGCACATTAACGTTAACACATTAAACAACTACAATGTATTCGTCTAATGTGTTTCTATTTAATTAAACAACAACAATAACACGTTAACGTTAACACATTAACAACTACAAAAACAACTGTTATTATTCAATTAAACAAGAACATTAACACATTATTTAAAAACAACAACACCTACTACATGTGAAGATTATTCATGTCATCTAAAAGCTCGTGGAGCATTGCACCCGGCTGACATGAGTGATCCTCAGGATTCTTTGCTAATTCCAGTGATGCCTCGAGCGTCCTTATTCTTGTCATCAACATCTTGTTTTGAGACACTAACATCTTGTTTCTTGTTTCAAGCTGGCCAATCTTATTAGCTTGCTTGTCAATTTTCTTATCTTTAGCTACGTAGTTTGAGCACTGCGTTGAAGAAGAGGCTTGACTAAAGTACTTTTTTTGAAACTTATCCTTCCACATAAAGTACCCACACCCAAAGTCATATGTTCCTCGCTGTTACATGTTAAGAAAATAATAAGAAATGTATTATTAACAAACAAATAATTTACATAATTAAGCAAACGTATGATTATTTACCACTGAAAAAGGACATGCATAATACTGTTGACCATAACTACCTTCTTTACGGGATGTCCTCTCTAAAATCAATCCTCTCCGACAGCGACACAAGAAAAGATTATTTTGTTCCACCTGCCAAAGAATTAATTCAAATAATACAAATAGTTATTTACAATATAAATCACTAATGTATTGTTAATTTAAATAATACAAACAGTTATTTACAACATAAATCAGTAATCATTCACAATGTTTTGTCGGTATAATTATTTACAACATAAATCAGTAATCATTTACAATGTTTTGTCTGTATAATTATTTACGATGTTTGTCTAATCTCATTATACAGGTGTAGTTGATCGTAATATAAAGTTTCCCATCCGGATGGATCGGCAGCTCTGTACGATCTCCATTGTGGGTGAATAGTCGGAAATGGTGAGTTTTCGTCTAGCGTCAGATGAATGAAGTGACCACAATCCTCACTCTCCACACGGGCAAGAGGTAGGGGCTAGTTCCTTGGATTGGATCTGGACCGGAAAAAAGCGGAAAACACGTATGACTTTGTCGCTCGGATATAATATACAACAGGCCGGTTAATCACTGAAGCAATAACTAACCCCGTGTTTGTTTTGCGTAATCATCCAGTAGTCTCCCGGTGCAGGTCCATCATGTAACCAGTTTATTGTGCTCCGAAGATTGTCATAGTCTCTTTGCCACCACATTTGTATGTAAAAGTCACGATTAACGTCCAACTCTTGCAATAACCACATTCGAACATTGAGCCACCTATCTCCGGTTTGACCAATACCATGGGCAACGCACCGAAACCCACAATTTCCATCACCTAGCACATTATAGATACTTATGATGTATCGACGGAAAAGCTGTGGAATCTGCTTAATCAAATAGTCGCTCTCCCTATTTCCAACGTATAACCTGTGTCTGGGACTTTTTTCAACTCTAGGACCCATGTAAGAACTATGTCTCGCAGGTTGTTTGTTCAAGTCCGGGACTTTTGTAGATCTTGAATTTGTGCTTCTTCGGTGATCTACGGTTGGTACTTTATTCAAGTCTGGGACTTTTGTAGCCTGGGACTTTTTGTCCTTTGCGCTCGGACGTCCACGAGTACTTTTGTGAATAGCAGGTTGACGTATATCAACAGATTCCGGATTGCATATCCCTCTCATCTTGGTTAACATACTTTTCTTCACAAACGACGACATTTTGCCAAAAACACTCTTGAATTGTTGTATGTCATCTTCACAAGAAGGATCATCGTCAGGATCACAAGAAGGACCAGCTTCAGTATTGATACTAGGCCACGGAACATATAGGGTTCTCCAAAAAATATCAACTGTATCCAGTGGAATGGCCATATATGCATTCATTAAAAGTGACTTATATAAATTACTGATATTAATGGTGGAAATAACTTAATAGTCATAAATTTAATATACTTATTATGAATCCGATAGTAAAGCAATTCGTGAAAGCATGGTAGCCCATAAACAGACCGCAACTGATGAGTACAATCTTAGGCGTCGATCGACAGTTGGAGTTCATCGAACATGAGTTCCAAAGCATATTTGGAAACTTTATACCACAATTCTAGAAATAGTGGTATATTACATTTATTCATTCTCTCGTTTTTGCTTATGTTAAAAGATTCCTTTATCGCAGTTTCTTGCGCAACGAGAATCTTATCGATCGAACTCAACAACGTGTCTAAGTTGGACATTGTGTTGCCCAAGTATAATTTCAACAACGCGTGTTGACCCTCAACTCTGCATGTTGTTGACTGGCCGAAGCTGCGATATTGATCGGTAATAAACGAGGTAAACATGTTTGAATAACCATTCAACCAGTTATTCAGATACGAAGAAATATCTGAAAACAGCAATGAATTAATAAAAAGTCATTCGGTTACTTATTTATTAAATAAAAGAAACAATGAATCAATAATTAAGTACATGCATGTTCGACCAACAACTGTTGTAGGTGTTAATAATAATGCATGAATATGTCGCGTGTCGGAGCTTTAACCATCCAATCCCATGTTCCTTTAATGGACTCATACTCCTTTAGCGAATTGCATCTATTTCTGCAATACTGAAGCCCATTTTGGTTAATGTGCCACTGACAGAGTAACTTGTTTGCGTTCGGGAATTCTTCGCTACATGCCCCAACCAACGCTAAATCTCTGTCAGTGATGATAACACGCGGGTAATATTTTTCCTCTATCACCTCCTTCACACATTGCAATACCCATTGAAAATTAGGCCCCTTTTCTTTGTCCAAAAAACAAAACGCCATTGAAAATGTTTTGTTTGTTGAAGTTAATCCGACAATTTAAAAAAATGGCAATTTAAACAATGTGGTATTGTATGTTGAGTCCATTAGCATAATTTCAGGGAATGTACACCATAGAGCATATGACATGGGGTGAACAAAAAATAGTTCCTCAAGCTCATTAGTGAGCTCATTTACCCTCTCGTAATATGTATACCTTGAATCCTGCAAATGTGAGTAAAGGACTTGGATTGGAGTTCTATGATCTATTAGGGCTCCACAGATCTTATTTTGTGCGTTATATATAGTTCTAATGCTAGACACGTTATCCGGATTACGCTCATTTACTGACGAAAGTATATGACGTGGTGGTACGTGAAACTCTGTCAGTTGTTGCACCAAACTGAACTCATCATCCTTTAATCTCATTGCATATGGGAAACCATGCAACGACTCTGCAAAATCATGATTATGACTATCACACTTCACCCTCAACCTCTAAAAATCTTGTGTTTTTGAATATTTTGCCACTAATCTGAATGGACAATCGGTTTTAGAGGTACTGGTTTGCCGTTTAATTTCATCTTCTAAACCGTCACGTTGATACACCCCACCCTTTGAACACCCATAAATGATTGCATACAAATACCCCTTATCTGATTTGTTTTTTTTCTTAACAATAACAAAACCGATCCCTCGAGCTATATTTTGCACCCAATCAGTTAGTTGATCGGGAGAACTGAACACCTGAAAATACATTACAACTTTTAAAACTTTTATTTTTTTTTAACAAATTATGTTGGGAATTATATTTTCATAGATTTGATGATCATAGAACAAGAAGAATGAAACATGAAGAATACTGAAATGATAAGCAAAATACGCTAATGAAGCTGTTGCAGGAGTTGTTAAGTCTTCTCTCAGTTAAGTCTGGTGGTTAAGTCTTCTCTCAGTTAAGTCTGGTGGTTAAGTCTTCTCCCAGTTAAGTCTCCTCGTTAAGTCTGGTAGTGTTAAGTCTGGTCATTACACAGTTAAGTCTTGTAGTGTATTAGGTGCTGCTATGAGTCATACTACTGCTGGATGGATAAGGATGAAGAAGATATTATCTATAGATAATATCTAGATATGTTATTAGTCAACAAAGTTGTAAAACAAGATACATGTTGTATCTTAATGACTGACACATAACGAGTAAGTAGTAGACAAAGTCTTATCATATTGTAAAAGGTCTCCTTGGATTATAAAAGGAGATCTTACCCCTTAGATAAAAATATGTTTTACAAGTGTTTAGTATACTTAGAATTTAAACACTGAATGTGTTAAAATGTAAAACATCAAATAGTAAGTGTGTGTGGGAACATCAGACATGGGGTCTGATGTTGTTATGTTTGTTTAGCCTCAAGGATCTTTGATCCCTGATTAGATTGTAATCGTGCTATACTTGATCACATAGCATTGGGGCTAGTTGGAATAACAAACGGTGAAGTTGGAAAAACCTTATTGTGATAATATTGTTTCTTTCATTTGAATATTCCGCCAATATTATCATCATGCTAGTCATAGACAAAATCCTATATCAAAGGTGTAACAACCTAGAGTCCATAAACGATCACAAAACTTATTTTTAGTTAGATGGTCTAAAATAAGTTTTCATCAAATTACTTTTTTTTTAAAACTTTTACTACTTTTATTTTTTTAACAAATTACTTTTTTTACAACTTTTTTTTTT
Organism: Artemisia tridentata subsp. tridentata; assembly: GCA_021014915.2. NCBI lineage: Eukaryota > Viridiplantae > Streptophyta > Magnoliopsida > Asterales > Asteraceae > Artemisia > Artemisia tridentata. Next base: position 336,487,035 of record CP139501.1, read on the forward strand.
GTTTAACAATTTTTTTTTTTTTTTTTTTTTTTTTTTTTTTTTTTTTTTTTTTTTACAGAAAAAAAAAAAAAAAAAATGCACTAAAAAAAAGGCACTAAAACCGCGTCAATACCACCCAACCCACAGACTTAACCCACCCACCCTTTTCTCTACTGACAAACGCGTCTACTCTTTGCTACTTTCTCTGGTTTCTCTCTCTCACTCATACAACCCTTCCCCACCCCCATCCCATCTTTTGAGTTATTCTCTGTCTCACTCATACCACCCATTAGCCACAGACTTTTTAGATCTAAACTGCTGGTGATGTTCTTGATGGTGGTTTAGATCTTTTTAGAGGGGGGGGGGGGGGGTTATGATAACTCGTCCCTGTGGCTGGTGGTGTTCTTGATGGTTGCTTATTTTCTTGTGAGAAGATAGATGGGATTGGTGGTGGGTTTAAGTCTGTGGGCTTGAGTGGTATAGACGCGGTTTTAATTCTTTTTTTTAGATCTTTTTAGATCTAAAACAGATGCTTGTGGTTGATTGTTGGATCTTTGTTAGATCTTTTTAGATCTAAAAAAGACTCGTTGTTTCTGATGGTGGTTATGTTTGTGGTTCTGATGGTTGGATCTTTGTTAGATCTTTTTAGATCTAAAAAAGACTCGTTGTTTCTGGTGGTGGTTATGATGGTTCTAATGGTTGATTGTTGGATCTTTATTAGATCTTTTTAGATCTAAAAAAGACTCGTTGTTTCTGATGGTGGTTATGTTTGTGATTCAGGGTCTTTATTATGTGGTTGGATCGAGTTATTCTAAACCCCCCCCTCCTTATGTTCTTGATGTTTTCTGCTTATGTTTTTTATGCTTACGTTTATGTTGATTGCTTGTGGCTTATGTGCTTGTGGTTGATTATGTTGACTGCTTGTGGCTTATGTGCTTGTGTTCTTGTGGCTTGTTTGGTGGTGATGTTCTTGATGGTTTATAATAAAAAAAAGGGACGAGTTATTTAAGCCCCCCCCTATAAATACAAAGTAAGCCCCCCCCCCCTAGTGGGGTTCTTGTGGTTGATTATGTTGACTGGTTGCTTATGTTTGGTGCTTATGTTCTTGTGGTTGATTATGTTGACTGGAATGGTTGCTGCTTATGTTCTTGTGGTTGCTTATGTTGACTGATTGCTTATGTTTGCTGCTTATGTTGACTGAATGCAATTGTAAAATGGTTTCTTAAAAAAAACCGAGATACGACAATGATGAAAAAAAAATAACTTGTTTTTGATTGGCGTGGCATAACCAAATGGACGGTAAAGTGAATTTAAACCACTTTGCAACCTTCAAATTTGCAGCCAAAATGATAAAACAATAATAATCTGAGCCTATTAAAAATCTCGATTTATCATTTTTTTATAAACGTTACAGATTTTAGAAACTAATATGTGTAATAGCGTAAAATTATACTTCAGTCGTGTAAAACGGTGATGTATTCATCGTTGCTTGTCCTTGATGGTTGCTTATGTTTGCTTTATGTTCTTGATGGTTGCTTATTCTGGTGATGTTCTTGATGGTTGCTTATGTTTGCTGCTTATGTTCTTGTGGTTGATTATGTTGATTGGTTGCTGCTTATGTGCTTGTGGTTGATTATGTTGACTGGAACTGGTTGTTGCTTATGTTCTTGTGGTTGATTATGTTGACTGGTTGCTTATGTTTGCTGCTTATGTTCTTGTGGTTGATTATGTTGACTGGTTGCTACTTATGTTCTTGTGGTTGATTATGTTGACTGCTTGTGTTCTTGTGGCTTGTTTGCTAGTGATGTTCTTGATGGTTTATAATAATAAAAAAAAATGAATCAAAAGGACTCTGCGCGCTATCTTTTCAAACTTTTGAATTGTCCCATGTCGACATAAAACCCGTCAATGCACCCGGTCGACATAAAACCCATGAATGCACCCAAACTTGAAAACTTAAAAAACCTTACAAACTGATAACTGATAACTGATAACTTTATTTTTAACCTTACAAAAAAAAAACTGATAACTTTATTTTTAACCTTACAAAAAAAATATATATACTGTTTAACTAAACTTAAAAAACTTAAACTGATAACCTTACAAAAAAAAAAAAAAAAAAAAAAAAAAAAATCCTTAAACTGATAACTTTGTTTTTAAAGTTTACATTACAACTTAAAAAATGTAATATACTGTTTAACTAAATTTAAAAAACCTTACATTACAACTAATTAAAAAAAAAAAAAAAAAAAAAAAGGTACAAAACATAATGGGACAAAAAATACGAACACATAGGGGGGGGGGGTGTGGGCAGTGGCAGTGGGTAGGGGAAGCTTCTATAGTAGAACCCTTCTTTCTGACCCAAATTATTATCCTGGTCCTACTAAGGTAACACCCCCTATGATGTGGGTCCCCCTTATTTTGGTCAAATTGTACAACCCGTGAAGCAGACAGTACAGGCGGCGGCAACACCCAATCATTGGAACACCCCCTACAAGGGGTGTTAGAATATATCATCCCTTATTATCCCCCAATAAAAACACCACAATTTAAAAGAAAAACAATTATTATAGTATTTTTTTTTTTTCTTTTTTACTTTTTGCAAAGCCAATTTTACTTTTAGCTAATTAATTAAATATTTCTTTCAACTTTGTAATAATACTTTCAAGTAGAGGTAATATAGTAAACTTGATAAAACTTTCGGATATATTTTTAGTAGTGGACAAATAATTTGATAAAGTAAATGTGAACTATTAAATTGTAAATGAAACTGATCTCGATGAAAATAAACTCAAGTTGCAATTGTCTTTTGTGTTGATCAACATCTGTTCAATATTTCGTACATAGGAGAACGCAAACTGTTTTAGTTTAGGCAATCTTATTTATTTATTACGAGTATTATTTTTGGACTATGGATCATAAATAAAAAAATGCATGGGCCAAGAATAATAATTTATGCACAAAGAAATGGTCGGGTGGGAATAAAGCGTTAGAAAAAGAAAAAGCTGTATATACTTTTTCAGACCAACAATTCTTTATTAGCTTCTAGTAACTGTTAGATTTGGCATTCTCAAAGAAAGTCAAAGTGATTCATTGGCTTATTCTTCAAGACTCATTTGCCAAATAAAAACTTTCTTTTTCCTAGTTTTCTATTTGACTTAATATATATTTCTTCCTAGCACTAGATAACAAATTTTCAACCCATTTCTTTGAACCTCATGGTGGCGTCATTGGTGCATATACATGCCCATGGTTCCGATATTTGAAAGGCCACGTTTTTCGCTTCTAGAATATTTAACCATAACTCATAAAGCTACAACTTTTCTCTTTCTTATACACCATGTATCTTATATACAACTAAGTAGTCTTATAAATATAAAGTGGTCTTGATTAATGCCTCATGCATTGAAAAAATTAGAGATCAAAGTAGAAGTGAAATGTAAGACATGTGTACCATGAAATCAACATTAAACTCATCAAGAAAAGAAAACTAAGCTACTTTCGGAAAAAAAATTGTTTACAGGTGGCGTATTCCGGTGAGAATATTGTTTGTATACCCTAACTTTTAATGTAAATTGGGTTAATCTCAGATTGGCTGTATCTTTTAGTTGAGCCTTTGATTTATCGTTATTGACTTTATCCCCCATATAGCCTATAAAAATAAATCATACACTTTAGAAAGCAAAAACCTATCAATCTTAATTATCTTTGCATTTTTATTTTTTATTTTCCAACAAAAAGGAAAAAGCCAGAGAATTATTGTCTGTGAAATAAGTACTGATGTGACTTAATAGTCCCAACTACTTTGTGTAGAAAATGATCTGCAAAATTTATTGTCTTAAATTGTTACGTACAATCAACCAATCTTTCTTAACCCATGTTCATTTATTTGTTCAACTCAACTTGGATATTAACTTTTCCAAACAAAAAAAATTTTATAGTCATAAAAGTACTTATGCACGGAGTACTTTAGATGAATAGTTTGTCATTCAGTTCAAGAATTCTAGCGTCGACTTAAACAATTGTATAACGGTACATATTACAAGGTTATTTAACAAAGTAGATCCTAGAAAAATAATATTTTAAGTACATATACGTATGTAGACAAATGTTTTGTTACAAGTTCTTTATATGGTGCGAATATGAAATATGGTATGAAAATTTTCCAAGATATTTAAAGATAGTATTCAAAAAGCAACTTAATAAAGCATTACTGTGATGGAGATTGCAAGATAGTACCAGAGATAAGAGTCTTACAGATAAGAGAAAGGAATGATATGGCGACTTTGTTGTACCACTGCACATATTACCTTATAAAATTCTAAAATTTGTGCATCATATAATTTGTGAATTTAAAGGTTTGAGGTGATATTTACGATATAACGCTACATGAATTGATAAAGTCAATGGCTTAACACTTAAATATTATGTTAGATTCGAGGTTACCTCAACTTATTTTAAAACTATTTGGCTAAAAATTGCGATGCACATTTCAACGTTTCAATCATATCCATCATTAGATTTATACTTCAATGGTTTACACTGAACATTACGTAAAGAACAATTAAATAAGCCTTACGCGATGAACAATTAGATAAAACCTGTGTGCATCGCACGGTTCCTGAGGCAGCCCGCATTATATATTGTATTTTGAGTGTTTGACTCGACCTCAATTAAAATTATCGAAATAACGGCACCACAATTTTTATGCCATGCTAACAAACACAAGTTAGAAATTTATTAACCAACAAAATCCATCCATGATCAAATGACAAAAATTAGTGCTGAACAATACGCTGTGAACATTTAAATCAAGCCCGTGTGTATCGCACGGGTCTGAATGTAACATGTGAAGATACTCTTTTATGTAACTTATATATATTAAAAAATTACATGTGAAGAGACTCTTTTAAATGTAACATATTGAAAAAAGTCTTTTCACATATACTCTTTTAATGTCAATAAAATATTTTAAATGTGTGTCATGCTTAGAAAAGGTGTGATACATCACAACTTAGATATATAATGATGCGTTTGGTAGGGGGGAATCGGAATGAGGGAATGATATTGGATATGATTGCAAGTGTTTGGTTAAGATATGCATCTTTCAAATATGGGAATGAAAGATATATATTATCCATACTCCATAGTAGTCACATGGGGAAGGTATGAAACTTTCATACCTGAGGGCCCTACATTATATCCAAACCCATATCCATTGTGATTCATGACTACATACCAAACGGTGTGATACATCACCCTTAGATATATAAAGACGAAAATAAGTGCCGAAGATTACGCTATGAATACTTATATACAGCCCATGTTCAACGCACGGGTCTTCATGACTAGTTAATTTAAAGACGAAAACAAATAATAAGTCGATCTATAACAAACATAGATGACTTCAGAACGAACAATCAATCGTTAACTGACAAATTCAAAATGATCAACCAAACAAACAAATCGACTCATAATCAAATTCGAGCAACGAACTTCAAAAGCCTGACAAACGAAGATAAAAAATTTTCAAACTAACTTTGATCGAACAAATTCCAAACGAAATGCATGATCAAGTCTTCAAACACCAATTCGATCTACAAATTTCAAATAGCAAATTCAGATTCTAATAACCCATTTATGTAATAAGTATTATGGTCCAACTTCAAACTATTATCAAAGTATCAAGCAATTCAAGTTAATAAATAAATTGATGAATTGGCTCTTATAATTCAAACGCCTTAAATATGATACCTGATAATTCGAATAGCCCACTTATATAATAATAAAAATCACAACACAAATTCCCAAATTCAAATTCAAATACAAATACCTAGACCATATGATGGTCTTCAAATAAAAAAAACACTCAAAATTAAAATTCTTGAGCTCTAACAAAAAACAATCGAATTGATGCTAACAAAACATAGTGCACAAAGTGAGCCAAAAGACTAATATGGCCGAATACAAAAACTTACCACTAAGCAAAATTCTAACCGGAAAGCTTAATACTAACTTAAAAGTCCAATAACCACTTTGTAAACACAAATCGATATTCACAAACTCAAAACAACTCGATTCTTCAATTCAAAAGCCAAAACAAACAACCGATCAAACAATTCTTAGTTACTAGGCGCTCCACCAAAATCGATTATTCACAATTTAAACGATTCTTCAAACAAAAAACAAACCCCAAAACAATTCAAAAGATTTCAAATCCAAATGCATCCCTTAAAAAAATGTATTTTTCATCATGGATGAACGAACTTAACTCTGATAGCACTTGTTGGTAATTTAAAGACGAAATAAATAACAAAAACCGACAAACGAATCAGACGCTTTATTCAGAATTATCTAACAAATACAAAACTAAATTCAAAGGTATCAATATTCAAAAATACAAAATTATAATTCAAAATGTACAAAAAAAACTAATGTTATTGATCCATATTTATAAAAAAAACTAATAATCTAAAAACATTACCAAATTTAAACTAACTCAAATTATAAAACACGGCAAATTTGCAGAGTTCAAAATCACTTTTCTAACTTGATATCTACGAAATCTAAACATGGTGGTTGAAAACAACTTGTTGCATGAATAACACATGTTAAAAGACTTTAAGGGCAAATTACATGCGTTTTGGTCTTGTGGAGTACAAATCCATGTGGTTATAATAAATAATAGATAATAAATAAACAATAAATAAATAAAGTCTATACAAAGTTAAGTTAAAACTATAAACAACAGGCAGCTTAAATTATATTGGTGGTTCTACCTTTTTCTATATTCATCTTCTTTTTATTTCGACTAAAAGATACATGTATCAAAAACTTAACTTACACACACACATTTTGTAATATTCTTATGTTTATTTATTTATTTAATTTTTTGAACGACAATTTTTTTTCACACTTATACTATGTATCTAGCTATCTCATAATATATCTCACAAATGCTTCTAACGATACTTGAACCCACAACCTTTTAGTTAATGGACAACTCATATACACTAGACTAAAAGCCTTGGGTTCTTACGTTTAATATCTATCGTCCTACGTTGCGTGGAGTATATAAGCGTAACAATTTTTCACACATTTTAAAATCGTGGACAAATCACAAAAGTCTCATCATAAAAATGATATTCTAGTATGCATGGACGAAGCTTATTAAAGGCCAGAAGGGGTTGTGCCTCCAAAATCTAGGACCACTAAGCCTTATTTTTTCTATATTTTTGTATCTTATTTCTAAGAAGTAAGTATATATGTAAAATAATTATAGGTTTGGCCTTCTCAAAATTGTTACAACTACATTTCGACTCCTCCGATAACATTGCTCAAGCTCCGTCCCTGCTAGTATTTGTATACCATTAATTGTTTTGGCACGTCTTAAAGATACCGTCAAGAAAATGGTTGGATGTATAAGAGAGTGCAAACCAGTAAGTGTTTAAATTTTACATTCGCATACGCTTGAACAACTAAATTGGAATGTGGTTAAGTCGTTTCAAGAACCCAAAGCAAAATCCAACATTCATGTCATTTTTCAATAAGATTTTCTGTCAAATATTAACCCATTGTTACGAAGTTTTATTCATGAACATTTTACATCCTTAGGTCTTGCGGACAAACCTTAAAAGTACTTTGCTTGAAGTAACTTACGCAAGGTAAACCTTTGTAAAATAAAAGTGTTCGGGTAGTTATACTGTTTCCATTGAACCTGGTATTAACACATCTTTGTGGTGTATTAGTAAGTTGCCAGATCTTTTAGGTGGCAGTTGCAATTGTGCAGAACAAGGTGGTTATATGCGATCTACACTCTGGAACAGGCATAAGTTTACCCAACCCACTACCGCCCATTCAGAATTTGAATGCAAATACATCAATAAATTACCAAAAAAGCCAGCTGATGTACAGAAAGGTATAGGTAACTGTGTTTTTTCTTCTGTTACGGCCAAGTTTAGTCAATATCATGTGTTGATACGTATATTTTTGTTGATTGTATTTGAAGATTTCTAAAACACGATCTCGGCTTTTTCTTCGAGACGGTTATGGTGCTAAATGTGCTATTTCAGTGGGAGGAAGATTCCGTGATCTTAGGTTACATAATGGTGGCTATGAAGCTTTTTGGTTAGAACCTACACAGGGCTTTATCAGGTAACACTTTACTCTTCCTTTTTATTAAGTACCGAAACACTTGATTTCAAACATCAAAGATATTTCCTTTTCCTATACAAAATATATATGGGTTTGATTACACGTTGATAACATATATCGTTGAATGTATGGTACTACTACAAAGTTTAATATAACTTCCCTTTTATGAGGAAAAGGGAAAAAAAATCACCACTCCTGTGATATGACCATGACATTTATCTCAATAAGCTCATAAACCCATCGAATAAGCTAAGACAAACACTCCTTAATAAGCCAGTTAAGACACCAATAGATTGAGCTGCAAGTCCATGTAACTATTTTAGAGTGGTGAAAAGTAGGGGTGGCAATTCGAGTCGGGTCCGGGTTCGCGGGTTCGGGTTCGCGGGTTCGCGGGTCAGAAACCTTCAACCCAAACCCGACCTGATTATATAAACGGGTCAGTAATCTCGACCCTAACCTGATTCGGGTCAACCTGAACCGACCCATATAACCCGTTTAATTCCTAAAGACGTTTGACCAGAGCCAACAGCAGTTAAGGCGTGTTCAATCTGAACAAGCTTCCCAGAAGGACTGCCAACAACAAGAAGCAACATCATATAAGCCTCGAACTCAAATGTTGCTAAACAAGATCTCAGATCTGTTACAAAACACACTCGAATATCACAGATCTTGAAAGATCTTAAGTGCTTGAACAACTCATCATTGATCCTACAACTCTGAACTGATAATTATAAGAAAAATACTAGATCTCAGTTTTTCTCTTTGTGTGATCAAATACACGTCGAAAGACTAACACCAAAGAGAAAAACTCATCATTGATCAATATTTGAAGATTAAAGTTCATATTAATTATCCGAAACTAAAAGATAAGTAAGTGATAACGCCTAAATCTAACATGTTTTTGATAGCGTTATTGGTAGTTTTATATATGTTTTGTGGTTATATTTATATGCTTTTGTTACTAAATCGTACCAAAGTGTGTTTGCAAAGCATTTGTAGCCAAAGACAGGAAAATGGATGGAAAAGATGCAAAAATGAAGAAAAAGGAAGTATTTGAGATTTCATGTGAATCTTGTGTCAAGTTCCGCTCCGTAAGGTACTTCAATGAGTTAAAGTCCAAGTAGTCAAGTTCATAAGCTTAAGGATAAAGAGAAAGACCAAAGAATCAAGAGCTACGACCGAGAAACAAGTCATTTGCAAAAGCTCAAGAAAAAGGTTCAGCAGCCATCGCCATCCGATCGGTCGCCGCCCGCAACCGATTCGGATGGAGTGAATGTGGATTTACCGAGAAGACCAACCGATCGGTAGACCATTCCATCCGATCGGTTGGAAGTCGCTGTTTTACCCAAGACTTCTTTATTAAGGATTGTGACTTTATAACTCCGGTTCTAGGCCCTTCTTGTCATTATTCTAACCATTCAATACTACTTGGAGAGCAAGAGAAGCATTTATGCACTTAGACCCTTGGGGAGAGCAATTTATGAAACCATTTGTTGAGTATTTATATACCAATCAATCTAGAGAGATAGGGAGAGATACACAAGTGCTAGAAGAGAACCATTCACAGAAATATACTCAAAAATTCGTCCATAAGTCCAGAAGAAGGGAGAAAGTCGAATATACCATTTTCATTGCTTGTGGAATCATTGTCTTTCACTTGTAATCTTATTTCCAAATCATTGTAAGACTTTCAATCATGGTTTTTAATGTTCAAATTATTGAGTTTACATTTATGCTTGCTATGAGTGGCTAGTGCCTTTGTGCACTTGCGTAGATGATGTGTATTATTCATTGATTTGCATATGATTGTGATAACATGTTTTAATTCAATTTCAAGTCAATTCTAAGAACCAATTGTGATAAAGTTTCATAGTGACATTTGGGAAATCAAGTTTAACTAGTGCTAGTAATCTTAAGGGTTGAAAGAACTATTGTTATTCCACTAGTTATAATCATTTGTCTATGAATGATTGTTGTCTACCACTATTCTTGATTAACCAAAGGAACTTAATTGTGATTGTAATGAAAAAGCTTTTGTCTATCAAAACGGATTGATTGTAAACCACTTTAAAGGTCGAGAGATTAATAGTTTGCTTTCAATTGTGACCTTTTGTCTATAATTGGTTACCTTTTGTATTGACCATTTCCTAAGCTTGTTTGATTAGACAAAAGATTGTTTTTGTGTTTGAGGAACACCAACTCATGAACCTTGAATTGATCTTGAATTGATTGGTTAAACGTAATGCTTGTTTTTATAAACCAAAATCTTGACGAAGGTTTAATTTGTAGGAACAATAGATTAGTGTCAACACTAATTATCACAACCAACATGTTATCCAAAGTTATCACAATCATATTAGTCAATTGTAGTACACTAGTCTAAGCAAGTGTAGTTTTTAATCATTTGAATTTTCATTATATTATTACTGCTTATTTGAGATTGTTGCTTTTAACTTACAATTCGATTCACTACACAAATCCCTGCGAACGATCCCGACTTACCATCAAAATCTTGCTACAACGGACGAGTATACTTGCTCGTATGTGTTGTTATTAGATTCGGTAATTCACCCTTTATAAATTTAAAACTTGCACCGAACCGGGCACATCAGTAAGATAACAATCATGTTATCCACTTCTCTTCGTTCGTTCAAAAACACTACACTCTAAAACAAAACCTACCTGAGATCTTGTATTAAGATCTTGTAGCTGAAAATCTTGTGAGCAACGATTCGAACCAAGAAGAACTAAAGACAAGGGAGGGTACGTTTGCTATTTGTTGTAAGTTAGTAGCAATTTCAAGGTGAATGAAGGAGATTGTGTGTTCGGTTATGATAAGATCGAGATGAATCTGTGAGATTTGATGAGATGCGTTTGTTTGGAGAGTGAGAAGATGAGGAGGTTTTCCTTAGAGTATTTAAACATTTGGATCATTACTTCACGATCTGCTGCATCTTGTGTCCCAGTAGGGACATCCAATAAAGTGGCACCTCCTTCATAGATCTGCTTTCCTTTCAGTTACAGCCTTTCTGTTGCCACAGATAAAGCTGACAATATTGAGTCAACACACACATTGATTGATGATGTGAGTTTTTCTGGAAATATGGCCGACGAGTTACGGTTGTGAGGGTGGCTCAAGCCTCAAGGTAAGAGTTAAGTTTGACTAAAAGGTGTTAGTTGGGGGGTATTATGTAAGTAAATTAATGGGTGTGGGACCAAAAGAGATAAAATGACGAGTCTACCCTCATACGGTTCCTTTTAACGATTGTTAATACGACGGACCAATGATGTTTTTTTTGCAAAGTTAAGGATTGGGAATGAAATTTGAAACAGTTAAGGATGATAGATGCAATGTTTGGCAAACCACATGACCATCCACGTAATTTACTATTAGTTTAATCTTTAACTGTGTTTAACAATACTTTTTATCTATAACTTCAACATATTTGTTTAAATTAAATCGTTAACTTTAATTAAAACTTTAGCATTTAATAAAAACTTATAACTACTTTTACAAACGTTTCACTACTAAACGGAAAAAAAAAGCACACTTAAAGGGTCCGGTGCTTACTTTACGGCTATGTTTGGCGCGGAGCTTTTTGGGGCGATGAGCGGTTAACGATGAGCTTTTTGATTTCTATTATTTGTTTGGCAAAAGAGCGGCGAACTTTGCTATTTTTTAGGAATGCTCATTTTTTCAATGCTTCTTTAAGAAGCTGTGAGCTGTGGCTATTGCTCACAGCTCATTGCTCACAGCTCAATGCTCACAGCTCACCGCTATTGCTCACTGCTACTTTTATCAAGCACACCCGTACATCTTATTTGTTCGAATTACAAAGACTAATCAGTTGTAACTAGGATTTGGAAAAAATAGAAAGAACTAATTCGATGATCCACACGAGCAAAATAATCTCTTGTATACTAAGAGAACATACAAAATGCACAATCAAATCTTTGACGAGTTTTCAAAAATATTTAAGTTGTTAAAAGTTAAAACATAAATTGATTCAAAGTTAAAGGATTAAACCATTATTTAGTTTAAAATGGTAATTATTTGATATAGTTAAAAAGGAATTCTACCACTCTTTTAATAAAATTAGTCACTTGAAAACTGTTAATCGTTAAGCAAAATAAATTACAAAATCATGACGAACATTTAATTATCTTTCAATAGAGGGGCAATTTTTATACATTCGATTTTTCTTTTCTTATAGAGGAATTTGTATGATATATATAATATGTGATTTAACACTAATCTGTATGTTTGAAAAATAATCTATATGTAAGATCCTACGAAAAACCCTTGTAATCAATCTTAATGATTAATGATAATCTCGTATCACCGTTACTAAAGCCCATTTTTTTTTTTTAGAAATTTGAACTTTTCTAATTATTAGTTATTAATATCCCAATGCATTATAGATATATATATTGTATACACAAACATGAGATAACACTTCTGTTGCAACAACACATTCTTACGATCAATGACGAGACGATAATCACAATAAAAATTTAACACATCTATAATACATTCAACACAAAACCATTTCCACCTAATAATCAGATGAGGATCAAAACATCACTTCAAGAACCACCGACTGATCTTGAGTTGAAACCACTGCCAGAAAATCTTGAGTATGCTTACTTGGAAGACAATTCGCTACTTCCAGTAGTCATATCTTCGTTGCTAAATGATTTTGAGAAAGAATGTCTGATTTCAGTTCTTAAGAAGCATAAAGAAGCTTTTGCGTGGAAAACTTCTGACAACCCAGGAATCAGTCCTGATTTTTGCAAACACAAAATCAATTTCGAAGAAGATGCCAAACCAGTTGTAGAAAGACAACGTCGACTCAACCCCAACATGAAAGAAGTTGTTAAAAAAGAAATCATCAAACTTCTTGACGCAGGTATCATTTACCCCATCGAGGATAGTCCTTGGGTGAGTCCTGTTCACTGTGTTCCGAAAAAAAGAGGAATGACTGTTGTGACCAACGAACGGAATGAACTAGTTCCTACTAGAACTGTCACCGGATGGCGAGTATGTATTGATTACAGAAAATTAAATAAAGCCACCAGAAAAGATCATTTTCCTTTGCCTTTCATGGATCAAATGCTTGAGAGATTAGCAGGAAACAAATACTTTTATTTTCTTGATGGTTTTTCAGGATATTTCCAAATTCCTATTGATCCAGCTGATCAAGAAAAGACCACATTCACATGTCCCTTTGGAACTTACGCTTATCGGCGTATGCCTTTTGGATTATGTAATGCCCCCGCGACTTTTCAAAGATGTATGATTGCCATATTCCAAGATATGCTTGAAACGTCTATGGAAGTTTTCATGGATGACTTTTCAGTTTTCGGAAGCTCATTCGAAGCTTGCCTTTCTAACCTCGATAAAATGCTTGAAAGATGTAAAGCTGCACATCTTGTTCTCAATTGGGAGAAGTGTCATTTCATGGTAACTGAAGGAATTGTGTTAGGACACAAAATTTCCAGTGCAGGAATGGAGGTTGACAAAGCAAAGATCGATGTCATTACCAAATTGCCACCCCCAACTAACGTCAAAGCCGTTAGAAGTTTCCTAGGACATGCAGGATTTTACCGTCGTTTCATTAAGGATTTTTCCAAAATATCTCGTCCAATGACGAAACTTCTTGAAAAAGATGCTGTTTTCGATTTTAATGCAGATTGTATGAAAGCATTCGAAGCATTGAAAACACAACTGACTAGTGCACCCATTATGGTTTCACCTGATTGGTCACTACCATTCGAGCTTATGTGCGATGCAAGCGATTTTGCTGTTGGAGCTGTATTAGGACAGCGAGAAGAGAAACATTTTCGTCCTATATATTTTGCCAGCAAAACACTCAACAATGCTCAGCAGAATTACACAGTTACAGAGAAAGAATTGTTAGCCGTTGTTTTCGCTTTTGATAAATTCAGATCGTACCTTGTCCTTTCGAAAACAATCGTGTTCACCGATCATTCAGCGTTAAAATATCTGTTTAAGAAGCAAGATGCCAAACCGCGTCTCATCCGATGGATTTTACTACTCCAAGAATTCGATATCGAAATCAAAGATAAGAAAGGAGCAGAAAATCTAGCCGCTGATCATCTATCTCGTTTAGAAAATCCAAATCTGGAAGAGTTAAAAGAAGATGAGATTGACGATTATTTTCCGGATGAAACACTCATGACTGTTGATGCAGATGATGAGAACGAAATTCCATGGTTTGCCAATTATGCAAATTATCTCGTTGGAGGAATTCTAAAGAAAGGATTAACCACTACTAGAAAAAAGGCCTTTAATGACGCGCATTGCGTGTCATAAAAGGGGTCAGATGACGCGCTTTTTGGTGTCATTGATCGACCCGTCATAAAGCTTTATGACACGCATTTCGCGCGTCATGAATTTATGACACGCTTTTATGACACCCTTTTACGACAAACTTTTATGACACTATTTTATGACCCCTTTTTTGCGTGTCATGGGTCAAATTTTTTTTTAAAAAAATAATTTTTATAAAATTAATAATATCCCCACATTAAATAACAGATAATCTCATAATACAAATAAATACACAAATAGCAAAAAAGCGCATTTCATATATATATCAAAACAATGCGTTTCATACAACTACAAGTTATTTTCAAATTCCAAAATTGTAGAAACATATATGGGTGATATACAGGTAAATGTGTAGAACATATATAGCTACATAGAATGTGTTTGCTATTTGGCATCAAGGAGCAGCAGCCAACCTTCTTCAAGTAAGATGAAACTTCCTTAACAATTTCATCATATCTAGCCTTGGAGTACTTCAAGTAAGATGCCACTAACTGAAGTCTGGTCTGCTTTAGCAGCAAGTCCATTTTGCCCCTATGAACACAAAGCAGCCGATAAGTTTTAATTAAGAGCACGTACGTTACTTTATATCCAGTCTACAGAACAATGAAACGGCAAACAAGCCTGACGAGGTGCAATCTTAATAGATTTCACATACCTTCGTGGTATTCACTGCCCTATAACTTCGAGTGAACATGGACACAAACACCCCTATTTGGGGCTGCGTTCCAGCAGTAAAACACCCCTCTTGGGGCTGAAATAAGCAAACAATAAACACTCCTGCTGCTGCTGAATATTCAGCAGCGAAAAACCCCATTTGGGGCAGAAAACACAGCATACAACATGCCCATTTTGCGCAGAAAAATAGCATACAAACACACCTATAAGTGCAGAAAGGAAGAGCATATAAACATCCATGTTGGGCTGGTTTTTGCAGCCCACTATACCCCTCGTTGGGGGCTACGATTCAGTAGTTAAACACCCTATTTGGGTGGGCTATGACAGCAGCAAACAACCAAACGAAGCGCACCCTATGTGGGTTTACCAGGCACAAATGAAAACAATAATGATCACATAACATGACGTCAATCAAGAGTTCATATAATCAACAATCAAGAAAGCCAAAAACATGACAAATAAGCCACAAGGCTATAAGCTTAGGCAAAAGACCATTAATGTGTACAATACAAGTGCAAGCCACAAAAGTCACATAAGCCGATATTAAAGCTCAATTCAAACACAGTACATACACTTATAAATGTTGAAAAGAAACAGAAACCAAACACTTTTAAACATGCCAAAAACAGCATATAAGCTCTATTAGAAAGCGTAGAAAAATTAAGTATGTGAAGTGTGCTTATTTGATAAGAATCAAAACTTACTTGTCCATTGAGGCCCGTTGATTCCAATAACGTATCATTCCCTCCATATAAAAGCCCCTGAAAGAAACCAACACTTCATGTCAAGCACTTGTTACATCATAATTACGTATTATTCTCTCAATCGCTTACTTTGGGTGGCTCAAGTAGCTGTGTCCTTAGCTTGGCTATCTTAGCCTTAAGCTGTCCCAAATGATACTCTGCGTTTCAAAAGAGACAAAATTAGCTACTTTCTTGTGAAATTATCTTCAAATAAAAGATGACGCATCATCGACGGAAATATACTATACAAGGTGAAGAAGCAAAAAACCCTTAAAACTCGAAATGTGTCTAAACCAAGATTAAAAGTGCAACTAGTTTGTAAGTTGTAAGAGCAAAAACTGTAAGCAAACATTTCATTCATTAACCTGTTGCTTTATTTTTTTGGGTCCGCGCCATCTCGGCTTCAATCTCTTTGATCCTCTCTATGATCCCCATCTTTCTTTATGGTATGCTGTAGATATATAGAGAAAAATAATACTTATTAGCAAATAAACGTACGCACTGTTTTCCAGCATGTAAGGACCTACCATACCATACACAAGGTTGTGCATGTAAAGACACATGTACGCTACAGGAAACACTGGCACAGCATACTATTTACTAAGTTTCTGGAAAAAGTAGCAGCACAAAAATGACAGTCTCTGTACGGCATCTAATGTATCAAAATGTTTAAGAAACGAATACAAGAGAAGTAACGCCTCAACTAAGTGATCAATTCTTAAAGGATTTGAGTCCTACAAAGTACAAACACCATGTATGCTACCTAGATAACCAAAAGTATCTATATATGAAACCGCTATAAGCCTGTAAGTTACACTTCAGAGTTGAAATATGCAGAATATGATATACACATGGTACAAAAAATATAGATATTATAAATTGGATGCAACACATATATCTCCAACCCCCCCCCCTTCTCCCCCTCTAAATAAGCTAGTTATGTCACTCACAAAAACAAACACACTCCTAGGTGGGGCTGTGGTGTTCTAAGACCAGCAGAACAAATACCACTTTTGTGTTTCCAGTCGAGACATAGCAAATCTGAACCAAAATAGACCGCAAATCAAATAAGCCAACCCAAACTCGCCCGTTTCTGTGGGCTGATACACGCAAACAAACACCCCCTTTGGGTGTCTTCTTGACTCGAAGCTGATCACAAACAAACACCCTCTTGGGTGTACTCGCTATATCGAACCAACAAAAACACCAAATATGTGACCCAAAGGATCTCGGCCCAAAATAAAACTCAAACCAACGCAACCCTTGTGGGTCTCTCGTTGCGCCAAACCAAAATAAACGCACCCCTGGTGGGTGTCCCACTCGAACCAGAAACAACAAAACACTATGAATCCGAATCAAAAATAGACAAAGGCAAGAATATACGCAAGTCGGGTTTTAAACCGACCCGTAACCAACAACAAGACAACTTTAATACAATACCAAATTCAAAACATTAATTCAAGAATCAAATGGGTTCGACCCGACTCTATCATAACCGGTTCAAGCAAGCACATCTCTTAAATAAATAAATTATCCACACGAAAATATGTAAAAACGTTTTTAAATCTCGTTTTTATTCCACGAAAACTAAACATTTCAATCTATAATCGGTTTTAAACAAAAAGATTATCAAAGTAGTTTAGGTTTCGACATACCAAGAAAATAACTAGAGCGAGGAAGGATGAGAGATGGTGGCGCGGCTCGGTGGTGGTTCTCGAACCAAACGAGAGCCAAAGACCATGATTTAAACCCCAAATGACACCACAACCATGGACCTTCCATAAAAATGGATGATGGTGGCAACTCGTGATGGTGTGGTGGCCGTGAAATGAGGCGGTGGAGAGGCGGTTATCAAGAGAGAAGGAGGAGAGTGGGTGAGGCTGTGTAGTGAGGGAGATAGATCTTAAGATAAGATCTGATCTTTTATTAAAATGGGAAAGAGAGGCGGTGTTTTTTAAAAAATTTGAAAGTTTTCAAGCTTTTGTGGTCCGTGTTTTTTAAAAAATTTGAGAGATGACACGAATTTTATGACACACAAAAATGCCTATCGTCTAGCCTTCAATTTTACAATTTATGACAGTTTTTTTATGACTTACAATTTTGCGTGTCATAAAAAGCATGTCATTAAAGGCCCTTTTTCTAGTTGGAGGAATTCTAAAGAAAGTGAACTCATGCCCAACGAAGCAAATTCTTTTCGGATCTTAAACATTATTATTGGGAAGAACCTTATCTTTTCAAAATGTGTCCCGATGGGATGATTAGAAGATGTGTTTATGGTTCTGAAACAAGAAGAATTCTCGATGAATGTCATCATGGCCCAACTGGGGGACATTATGGTCCTTCCACCACTGCTAAAAAAGTCTTTGATGCTGGATTCTATTGGCCGACTATTTTTAAAGAAGCCCATACTCTTGTTAAGAATTGTGATGCTTGCCAAAAATCCGGTAGTATTTCTCGAAGAGATGAAATGCCTCAGAAGAGCATTCAAGTCTGTGAATTATTCGATATTTGGGGAATTGATTTCATGGGACCGTTTCCTAAATCAAACAAATACGAATACATTCTCGTTGCTATTGATTACGTTTCCAAATGGGCTGAAGCAGAAGCTTTACCTACAAATGATGCACGAGTAGTTGTTAATTTTCTCAAAAAGCTTTTCGCTCGTTATGGAATTCCTAAAGCTTTGATAAGTGATCGTGGAACCCATTTCTGTAACAAACAAATGGAGAAAATTATGAAGCGATACGGAGTTCATCATCGTTTCGCTACAGCTTATCACCCACAGACCAGTGGTCAAGTCGAAAATACCAACAGAGCCTTAAAAAGGATACTCGAAAAAACGGTTAAAGACAATCCCGCCGTTTGGTCGAGAAAACTAGATGATGCTCTGTGGGTATTTCGCACGGCTTACAAAACACCAATTGGTACAACACCATACAGATTGTTGTATGGAAAAACTTGTCATTTGCCGTTCGAAATCGAACATCGCGCTTACTGGGCATTGAGAAATTGTAACCCAGACCTCAAAGTTGCTGGAGAAAAGAGATTTTTGCAATTGCATGAACTCGATGAGCTTAGACTACAAGCTTATGAGAACTCCAAACTTTACAAAGCAAGAACAAAAGCTTATCATGACAGAAAGCTAAGAATCAGAAAAGAATTCAAGGCTGGAGACAAAGTTCTGCTTTTTAACATGAAGTATAAGTTTAAAGCTCCCAAGCTGAAACCGAAATGGTTCGGACCGTATACAGTGAAGCATGGATTTCCATCCGGATATGTTGAATTGCATGACAAACATGGTGGAAGTTTCATTGTTAATGGGCACCGAATTAAGTTATACTATGACAAGGAGCAAATGAATGAAGTTTCTATTCAAGAGATTCCGCCCGAATCAGAATATGAAGCTATAACCTTTATGTCACCCTTTCCGGCCGATTTCAAGAAAAACACTCCATGGGCCGATGATTCTGGTTATATCTATGATGTTCTACCAAGACCGTGGGAGAAAGTTAAGTTGTAATACATAGATGAAACTGGAGAGGGAATAGTGATTGGAAATGTGTTGTACGTTCCAAAATTTCCAAAGAAGAAGTCAACACCAACATGAAGAAAGAGAAGTTCGAGTCCGGCTGATGACTCGTTAATAAAACAAGCGCTTCTCGGGAGGCAACCCGTGTGTTTTGCTATGTTTATTTTTCATTTTTATTTTTTATTTTTTTTTATTTTCTAGTGATTAAACCCCAAAGTTTTTTCTAAATTGCTTAGTTGAACTTAAGTGTGGGGGTGTATCACTACCTTTCGAATAAAAGCGAAGAAATATTTCGTATGTGTGTTTCTTTTGTTTTTAGATTACTGCAGATAATGATTTCGAAGCTTGGACGCTAGGATCAAGATTCCTCTTGAGAAGGAAATACGGTTTATTCTCTTATTTCCCTATTTCATTCTTTGTCGTTTATCACATTGAGGACAATGCTTAACTTAAGTGTGGGGGGGGGGGTGAATAGGAAAATAAGAATAGATTGTAGTTTTGACTGAATTTTAAAATTTTGTTTGCCCTTGTAATCTAGTCTTTTGTCATTTTAAAGATCATATTCTAGAATAACTGGATTTATCCACTGGTGAAATCTGTAATTTTGAAAATTCGAGATGTGTCCCGATTAATATTGCAATCCATTCTGGGATCGATAACATTAGCTAGCACAGATTATAGCCCTTTCCACTAAAGTGTGAGAATTTGAGCCTGTTCTATATACAGCATACATCTTTTATGCTTAGATCTTTTGCTATGAGTGTGCCGGTGATTTTATTTATTCTAGAACTTGTGCTTGTAAATCATTACGAGACCGTTGTGAGATCACATTTCGTTTGTGATATAAGTGTATATGCGTGATAAGAGGCAATCTTAGGTTTTATCCCAAATGGCCTTCCATTTTTATATAATGCTATATTAGCTAGCTACATTGGCTAGTTAACCACTCATATGGACCCATTTGTTAGCATTTATCTTTAATGCTAGATACCCCTAGTTACACCCGCCGAGCCTATCTTTTCTTTTGATACAATCCAGAAAAATTCAAAAAGATTTTACACCTTTTTAAGCCTAGCCTTATTTTTAGTCAAGTCTTGGTTGGTTGCTAGCTATTTGGAAAGATGGATGTTATGTGGAAATCATGAAAGTTCAAAGAAAGCATAAAACTCCGAAAGTTGTTATCGAGAAAAGTCATCGCAACTATAAGATGATTAAAAAAAAAAAAAAAAAAAAAAAAAAAAAAAAAAAAAAAAAAAAAAAAAAGAGAAAAAAGAGGAAAAGTCATTGCAACTATAAGGTGACAAGAATAAGCCAATGGGCTAATTGAATCAAGTATGAATAAAGGAAGTATGGAGTTTTTCACAAAATGGCATGATATTGGTTTGTAATAGCTAGTAACATTTGGTTCGTAGACTTTGACTATTTTTGTTTTTATTTTCAACCAATTTCATAAATATATCCCATGCCTTATCCTACCCTTTTTGACTTTGTGAAATTATTAAGTGTATGGACATGTAGTAACCATCCGATTTCTTGAGGAATTGACTAACGTTGTTAGCGATCTAGGGAGTATTTTGGCGACCATCCGTTATGCAAGTAACGTCGTTAGCGAACCAAGGTACAATCTAGTGACCATTCGTTATTTGGTAATGCAAGAATTCGTTGTTAGGAAGCTATTATGTTTTGCATGAGATAGTGGCGCATTAGTCTTTTATATCCCTTTAAGCCTTAAACCCGAATAAAAGCCCTCTTTGATATGTATACTTGGAGCTCACATCATTTCGGTGTAGTTTTGTTTCTTGTACAAGCTTATGGTAATATTTAGATCATGACTGAGCAAATGAGTGTCATTCCGCTTATATACTCCACCAATCATACAAATGAGTGTTTGAGTGAATCATACTTCATTTCCCTTTCGTGAGGTGTTTAGTAATGTGTTTCATGCAAGAAAATCATTTGGGTATTGTCAAACATCTCGATGATTCAACCATAAAAGCTTAAAATGATGAATCTAGCTTGTACTAGTGCTTGATAGATTTGCATCACATTTTCCTAATCATTGGTGCATACCATGTGGATAATTGTTTTTATTTCTAGATTTGCTTGAGGGCAAGCAAAGTTCAAGTGTAGGGGATTTGATAACGCCTAAATCTAACATGTTTTTGATAGCGTTATTGGTAGTTTTATATATGTTTTGTGGTTATATTTATATGCTTTTGTTACTAAATCGTACCAAAGTGTGTTTGCAAAGCATTTGTAGCCAAAGACAGGAAAATGGATGGAAAAGATGCAAAAATGAAGAAAAAGGAAGTATTTGAGATTTCATGTGAATCTTGTGTCAAGTTCCGCTCCGTAAGGTACTTCAATGAGTTAAAGTCCAAGTAGTCAAGTTCATAAGCTTAAGGATAAAGAGAAAGACCAAAGAATCAAGAGCTACGACCGAGAAACAAGTCATTTGCAAAAGCTCAAGAAAAAGGTTCAGCAGCCATCGCCATCCGATCGGTCGCCGCCCGCAACCGATTCGGATGGAGTGAATGTGGATTTACCGAGAAGACCAACCGATCGGTAGACCATTCCATCCGATCGGTTGGAAGTCGCTGTTTTACCCAAGACTTCTTTATTAAGGATTGTGACTTTATAACTCCGGTTCTAGGCCCTTCTTGTCATTATTCTAACCATTCAATACTACTTGGAGAGCAAGAGAAGCATTTATGCACTTAGACCCTTGGGGAGAGCAATTTATGAAACCATTTGTTGAGTATTTATATACCAATCAATCTAGAGAGATAGGGAGAGATACACAAGTGCTAGAAGAGAACCATTCACAGAAATATACTCAAAAATTCGTCCATAAGTCCAGAAGAAGGGAGAAAGTCGAATATACCATTTTCATTGCTTGTGGAATCATTGTCTTTCACTTGTAATCTTATTTCCAAATCATTGTAAGACTTTCAATCATGGTTTTTAATGTTCAAATTATTGAGTTTACATTTATGCTTGCTATGAGTGGCTAGTGCCTTTGTGCACTTGCGTAGATGATGTGTATTATTCATTGATTTGCATATGATTGTGATAACATGTTTTAATTCAATTTCAAGTCAATTCTAAGAACCAATTGTGATAAAGTTTCATAGTGACATTTGGGAAATCAAGTTTAACTAGTGCTAGTAATCTTAAGGGTTGAAAGAACTATTGTTATTCCACTAGTTATAATCATTTGTCTATGAATGATTGTTGTCTACCACTATTCTTGATTAACCAAAGGAACTTAATTGTGATTGTAATGAAAAAGCTTTTGTCTATCAAAACGGATTGATTGTAAACCACTTTAAAGGTCGAGAGATTAATAGTTTGCTTTCAATTGTGACCTTTTGTCTATAATTGGTTACCTTTTGTATTGACCATTTCCTAAGCTTGTTTGATTAGACAAAAGATTGTTTTTGTGTTTGAGGAACACCAACTCATGAACCTTGAATTGATCTTGAATTGATTGGTTAAACGTAATGCTTGTTTTTATAAACCAAAATCTTGACGAAGGTTTAATTTGTAGGAACAATAGATTAGTGTCAACACTAATTATCACAACCAACATGTTATCCAAAGTTATCACAATCATATTAGTCAATTGTAGTACACTAGTCTAAGCAAGTGTAGTTTTTAATCATTTGAATTTTCATTATATTATTACTGCTTATTTGAGATTGTTGCTTTTAACTTACAATTCGATTCACTACACAAATCCCTGCGAACGATCCCGACTTACCATCAAAATCTTGCTACAACGGACGAGTATACTTGCTCGTATGTGTTGTTATTAGATTCGGTAATTCACCCTTTATAAATTTAAAACTTGCACCGAACCGGGCACATCAGTAAGATAACAATCATGTTATCCACTTCTCTTCGTTCGTTCAAAAACACTACACTCTAAAACAAAACCTACCTGAGATCTTGTATTAAGATCTTGTAGCTGAAAATCTTGTGAGCAACGATTCGAACCAAGAAGAACTAAAGACAAGGGAGGGTACGTTTGCTATTTGTTGTAAGTTAGTAGCAATTTCAAGGTGAATGAAGGAGATTGTGTGTTCGGTTATGATAAGATCGAGATGAATCTGTGAGATTTGATGAGATGCGTTTGTTTGGAGAGTGAGAAGATGAGGAGGTTTTCCTTAGAGTATTTAAACATTTGGATCATTACTTCACGATCTGCTGCATCTTGTGTCCCAGTAGGGACATCCAATAAAGTGGCACCTCCTTCATAGATCTGCTTTCCTTTCAGTTACAGCCTTTCTGTTGCCACAGATAAAGCTGACAATATTGAGTCAACACACACATTGATTGATGATGTGAGTTTTTCTGGAAATATGGCCGACGAGTTACGGTTGTGAGGGTGGCTCAAGCCTCAAGGTAAGAGTTAAGTTTGACTAAAAGGTGTTAGTTGGGGGGTATTATGTAAGTAAATTAATGGGTGTGGGACCAAAAGAGATAAAATGACGAGTCTACCCTCATACGGTTCCTTTTAACGATTGTTAATACGACGGACCAATGATGTTTTTTTTGCAAAGTTAAGGATTGGGAATGAAATTTGAAACAGTTAAGGATGATAGATGCAATGTTTGGCAAACCACATGACCATCCACGTAATTTACTATTAGTTTAATCTTTAACTGTGTTTAACAATACTTTTTATCTATAACTTCAACATATTTGTTTAAATTAAATCGTTAACTTTAATTAAAACTTTAGCATTTAATAAAAACTTATAACTACTTTTACAAACGTTTCACTACTAAACGGAAAAAAAAAGCACACTTAAAGGGTCCGGTGCTTACTTTACGGCTATGTTTGGCGCGGAGCTTTTTGGAGCTTTTTGGGGCGATGAGCGGTTAACGATGAGCTTTTTGATTTCTATTATTTGTTTGGCAAAAGAGCGGCGAACTTTGCTATTTTTTAGGAATGCTCATTTTTTCAATGCTTCTTTAAGAAGCTGTGAGCTGTGGCTATTGCTCACAGCTCATTGCTCACAGCTCAATGCTCACAGCTCACCGCTATTGCTCACTGCTACTTTTATCAAGCACACCCGTACATCTTATTTGTTCGAATTACAAAGACTAATCAGTTGTAACTAGGATTTGGAAAAAATAGAAAGAACTAATTCGATGATCCACACGAGCAAAATAATCTCTTGTATACTAAGAGAACATACAAAATGCACAATCAAATCTTTGACGAGTTTTCAAAAATATTTAAGTTGTTAAAAGTTAAAACATAAATTGATTCAAAGTTAAAGGATTAAACCATTATTTAGTTTAAAATGGTAATTATTTGATATAGTTAAAAAGGAATTCTACCACTCTTTTAATAAAATTAGTCACTTGAAAACTGTTAATCGTTAAGCAAAATAAATTACAAAATCATGACGAACATTTAATTATCTTTCAATAGAGGGGCAATTTTTATACATTCGATTTTTCTTTTCTTATAGAGGAATTTGTATGATATATATAATATGTGATTTAACACTAATCTGTATGTTTGAAAAATAATCTATATGTAAGATCCTACGAAAAACCCTTGTAATCAATCTTAATGATTAATGATAATCTCGTATCACCGTTACTAAAGCCCATTTTTTTTTTAGAAATTTGAACTTTTCTAATTATTAGTTATTAATATCCCAATGCATTATAGATATATATATTGTATACACAAACATGAGATAACACTTCTGTTGCAACAACACATTCTTACGATCAATGACGAGACGATAATCACAATAAAAATTTAACACATCTATAATACATTCAACACAAAACCATTTCCACCTAATACACTTAACTAAATCAACACATCAATAATACCATATTACTAATACTAATCCTAGATTCTACACAAATTACAAACCGGCTGGACCCTATTCTTCGGCCCAACAAACCCATCAAACCCAACTGAATTTGCACAGCCAATCACCACAATACTTAGTTCATTTTATTTCCTTGCTTCCTTTTCACCCGATCAATACTACACTTATAAAGACCCGATCGTATTTTTAATATCGAACTAAAACATTACACATTTTTACACATTTAAATACACCACCCAACTAGCTACTATGATACAAAAACCCAGCCAAGAATATCAAGTAGTAACACGATAACAGAACCCATTTCGTTGCCCCCTTTTCGACCCATACATATACTTATAAAATTCGACACAATACCGCTTCGCATCCCACTTGACCATATGACCTCTCAACCACATTTCTAACTCATTCTAACACTCCAAATGAGAACTAAGCCTTGGTACATGACTTGTAGCTCAGTAACTCAACTTGTGTTATCATATGTAGAAACCGAATATAGGCAAGACTCCAAGAGCTAAAATCCAAAGCCACAACTACCCATACTCATTCACACTCAAACTAAGATAGAAACACACAAGTGTCCCATAGTTACAGTGACCTCAATGATTGGTCATCTAGTCAATAGGATAGGTGAGATATTTTGCTTATAAAGACCCTTCATTCGATCCCTTCTTTTCCCTACACACCTATCATTGTCTTTCAACATCAATACATTCCCTAAGTAGCCTTTCTGTCGAGAACTTTGGAAGCAAACTCAGTAAAGTCAAGTCATATAAAAACTCTTCGAATTCACTGCCTCTTCTTGTGTTTCATTCGAACCACACAACTTCCTTCACACCCATTTCACTATCATTATACCTTCACCTAAATTTCCTCCTTCACAAACAGAGAACTTCACTAGTTTTGAGTAAAAGAGTCCGAAGCAAGTGGGTTGTCTCCTTTCGTGTTCCATCCGACTAACACTAAGTCTCCACCACCTTTTCAAAGGTGTAGTAAGTCTTCTCGCCCCCTCTTAAATATATATCTCACGTACTCACTTGCATGCATATCTCATGCTACATTCGAACATATCTATTTTATTTCATACGTACCATACAGTTACAAACTCTTCTCACATTTAACATATGAGCACGCCATGCATTATTCGGTTTATCACTAGATCGAACATAGTGACTTTTCATTGATTTACATGCATTATTTTACTCGAACTTAAACTAAGACACTTGAACCCAACCGGTTAACAAAAGATAGAGAAAACATGTTAGACTTTAACTTGTTCGAACCACCCATATCACGCTTAATTTATTTCGAAACATTACACGTAACAAATAAATAAAAGTGCACGTCTCGAATCACAACTTAATGAACTCTAACCTCCATGACTGTAACGTCAACCATGCACTCTCAAAGACACCAAAAAGGACATGGTTCTTACTCTATTCGACTAGTATAGAAAAGACTTAGAAAAATATAAATCTATATTGAGTCTAAAATCTTGCGACAAGCCTACAAACTAAAATTTTATCTTTGGATTTTTGAACACAACACTTAAATATTTTTGCACCTTTCGATAGACTACATGGCCTAGAACATTTTTCGTATTCTAAGATCCCACTCATAACCTCATCTCGACACCTAAAATAAACCATTTCTAGTAATACTCGACTAGTGTAATAACACTTAGAAAATTTAAAGACTTTATAAAATGAACACAGTCACGTCGCCTAGGAAACAAGACTATAAACCACGATTTGGATAAATAGCCATGCCCCATTTTTATATGACTTCAAAGGCCTCCCAACTAGCTACCAACTTCGCTTGAACATCACTTAAAAATAGTCGAGTTACAACCATGTAAAAACAGCCAAGCTAGTCGAAGAACTTTATATCTTTTTCAGAAAATATAAACCCCAAAAACCAATTTCGGAAATGGGCTAAACTAAAGCCCAATAAGCATCGGTGTTAAAACAGTCCAATACCCCCCTATGAAACATTTTTAGAATCAGAAAATTAGCCCAAGTCTAAGCCCAAAACTATTTTCATGCCCTCGCCTCTAAATTTATTAACGGGCCTTAAATAGATCTGATACATGGCCCAATAATGTAAAAATAAGCTCTTTTCTGAAATAAGAAGTTGAAATAAGTTAAAATAAACTTAATAAAGTTATAAAAAATTTCAGAATATTTTTCCCGTCATTTTTATGCAAAAAGGACTAAAAATGTAACGCGACTTAACCAAAAAGGACTAAAACTGCCAAACCTGGGAACTAAGGGACTGAAGCTGTGAAAACAGTTGTAGAGGACTCAATTTGACATACCATTGAACTTCAAGCCTTATATGGACATCTGGACAATTATTGGACTATGGACTGGACAAGGACTAACGACGTAACGCAAACCACGGTTAGGGTAGAAAATGTAAAATCTGGAAAGAACAAGAACAAACTGTTACAACTTGTCATTCTTATCTTCTTTTTCATTTTTGCACCATATCTTTACTTCATATGCATATTCGCATCATAATTACATATTAGTTAATAGCGTTAGAAATATTTCATGTTAATATTTCATATA
This sequence comes from Artemisia tridentata subsp. tridentata, assembly GCA_021014915.2. Taxonomy (NCBI): domain Eukaryota; kingdom Viridiplantae; phylum Streptophyta; class Magnoliopsida; order Asterales; family Asteraceae; genus Artemisia; species Artemisia tridentata. Next base: position 336,514,906 of record CP139501.1, read on the forward strand.
AACTCATTTACTCTTTGAAGATATGATATTACGAAAGCACAAGCACTATAATCATATAACACCCTCACTCTCAACGATTAGATCGTTGTATATCATTAGTTAATCATCATCCACCATTCATACACACACACCACTAGAAATTAGTCAGATTCTCAGTTATTTATATATTTACCAGGTTCTATATCGAAGTTGTTATAATCACCTCTGAGTTTATTTTCACCATCACCAGTAACGCATAAGGTGAGTCATGGCCTCACTTTTTAAACTCTTTATACTTTTTCAACTCCGTGAGGGGGATACATGCTATAAACTGATCACAAGTATTTTTCTGTATGCTACCTGACTTGATATATGCCTAAGTACACCATATTGCCATAAGACCCTTTATCATGAGCCATTAATCACTGCGGTGAACGCGAATATAATGAATAGATCTATTAGAGGCTGACGACCTATCCCACTAATACTGTGACGGAATGCTTTTTGCTAGTCGTATTAGTCGCGATGCATTATATTTGAGAGAAATAGGAATTGGCAAAATCACCTATTACACGAGGGCAAAACTTTCATCATTAATTTGGTGGACACCTCCGTTTATGCGGTACTTTGTTAACGTTTGCGTGTCATGAGACTTAGGGCAATATATGAACTGCGATATCAATTTCTAAACTGATTGTATCTTCAATACAATCTTACTTGTGAATCAAACTGATATTTAAACTACAAACTCCATGATTTCACTCAACATTATGTTGACTTTTAAGCATGTATCTCATGGAACTAAAAAGGAGCAAGGCAAGGCATGGAGCCGGCGCACCCTATCTTAAATAAATGGTGTAAAATAAAGTTGTAATTCAGTTAAATTGATGTTTTTTTGGAGAAACCTTAGCACTCTGATGTAACGCTTTGTAACTGAATTTGTATTATGGACCTATGTAAATTAAAAATGCCGTCTCAGGCTGTTTTTCTATGATTTTGTTTTCGATCCTCACCGTAACACCCTAATTACTTTTCCGCTGCCACAAATCAAATTAGGGGGTGTTACAGATTGGTATCAGAGATTCGGTTATAGAGAACCAAATGTTTTCAAACGTTGGACTATAACTACATTTTTCAAACAAATTAATTATACACCATGTTACCTTAAACTCTCCATGCCTGCTTGCTGCCGCGCTCGGTATGTTATACATTAGGATTATCTTATATAAGCCTCTGCATACTTGATAGTTACTGTACACAACTAGATCATTTCATGCTTATCTTACGCCACTTGATGTTAGTAATTACTTATTTTACCATATATGGATTATTACAGTACAATGTCATTCATCACCCACTTTAGTGTATCATCGGAGCCGGACTCCAAGGGATCACTAGCATCAGTCACATCCCCCGTACTTCCTGGTACTGTAGCACCAGAGGTTGTGCCTGACGCGATCGAGCCCTTTGTAGAGGGTGGAGCCGCCGCCGTACCTTTATTAGAGGACCCTCATGTGCCAGCTTTGCCAGCACCTACGTTACCACCACATTTTGTTTATGACACCTACTCTCCTTTCTATATACCACCCCCTGACGACTTGTACTATGAGAGTCAGCAATGGCTCCCTGCTGATGATTTACCCGAGCCCCATCATGTTGCACCATCCCCACTACCTGACCATGTGCTTGACATACATACCCAGACATATCCACTACCACCTCGACAGCGGGATCCGATTCCTGCAGAGGATATTCCTTCATCGAGTAGACCTCGCATATCAGAGCAGATACACCCATCCTCACCATCATTGCCTTATCCTCCTGGTTTCACTCCCCCAGCTCAGACCCGTGATGCTTGGGAAGGATTTAGACCAGTAGTCACCCACACCCTTATACCATCTACAGTGGTGACACGACTCGAGAGTCACGGAGAACAGATTGATTCACTTCTTCGGATGATCGACCATGTACCATTGGATTCCCCGGGGACTATCACTGACACTCTGCATAGGTTGGCTTCCAACAGAGCAGTGATACAGCAGTGTTTGAGACAGATGCAGACAGACCTGGCAGATACCCGTTCCCACGCGATATCCATACGTAGAGAGGGCCAGGACTTAGCTTGGGAGGCTCATTTGGCACAGCGTAGAGCTGACACATTGGAGAGACTCATGGGAGACATACAGATGGAGCATCAGGCTGAGATACAGAGACTCAGAGACCAGATCTCAGAGCTCACGAGGCGTACGGATAGACCTGAGCAGTAGACATAGTTAGCATGTTGTATAGTTTGAGACATTGTAGTCTGCCGCATGTGGCAATTAATAAAGACTCTTGTATCGTTTTGTTGTATAACTCAACTGATCAAGTTATTAATGTTGTAATGTTGGTAGTGATGTACTATATATCTGTTAACTTATGTATTATGGTTGTTCGTATGTATTGTAATTGTATCCAGACATGTCGTGATGTTACCTGTAATTATTATGATTCTCTAATTGTGTAAATGTTGTAAAAACCTGAACACACATAATATGGTGATATGTAAGGAAAAATTGATGAACTTCAGTTTGTATGATTAAATCGATTGTTCCTTAACAATCTCATATCCGTAAATGAATAAAATGAAGAGGCATAGTAATTATGGAGAGATATTCAATTTAACCACCATTTCACACCATGATTACATTGTGCATATACTCAGCTATTCTATCCAAATTCTAAATCTGTATTCTTGTGACATTAATAGAAAATGGCACATAGCGACAACGAAACTACCAACCCAACCGTAACACTGACGCTTGAGGAGGTTCGAAGAATGATTGATGAAGGCATCGCCGCAGCACGCGAGGCCGATGCAGCAAACCGCTCAAGCAATACTATGGGAGCAACAAATGAAAGTGAGGCATCTACACCACGTAAATGCACTTACAAAGAATTCGTGAGTTGTCAACCAACCACCTACAGAGGCGTAGAAGGAGTGACGGAATTAGCACAGTGGTTTGAATGCATGGAAACGGTATTCATGAGAAGCAACTGCGCAGAGAATAACAAGGTCACTTTTGCCACTGGAACCTTGAGGGGAAATGCATTATCTTGGTGGAATGCTACTGTCAAAATAATGGGTACTGAAGCAGCATTTCAGATCTCTTGGACCGAACTGAAGAATAAAATGCTGAAAAAGTACTGTCCCCGTACCGAGGTCAGAAAGCTTGAAGATGAATTTCACCAATTAGTGGTGAAAAACAATGATGTCAGTGCGTACAACCGAAAATTTCAAGAGTTATCTCTTCTGTGTCCACACATGGTACCTGACTTGGAAAAGACATTGGAGAAATATGTGGAAGGACTACCTTCAAGCATTGAGGGAGACGTCACTGCATCACACCCACAAACCCTCGAAGCCGCATTCGTATTTGCTCAGCGAATGATGAGTCGAGTGCTTAAACGAGGTTCTAACTCCACAGTCAGTGGACAAAAGAGAAACCATGATAACCATGACAGCAACAACCGGAACAACAACAGTTATTACAATCACAGCAGGAGCTACCGCAACAATGATCGAAGCAACCGTAACAGAGACTACCAGCAAGGCAGAAACGATAGACATCAACAACAAAACCGCAGACAAGAAGCCGCCAGGGCTTACGTGGCTACACCTGCCGAAGGAAAAATGTATGCTGGGACAAAACCCCAGTGTAACAAGTGCAAGATGCATCATACAGGACCCTGTACCGCCATCTGCGGTAACTGTAGGAAAATAGGTCACGTGACCCGAGACTGCAGAGCCACGGGAGCGAATGCGCAACCAGTAGCAGTAAAGTGCCACGGTTGTGGTGAAGCGGGTCATTATAAAAGCCACTGCCCCAAGAACGTCAATCAGGTTGCCCGAGGAAGAGCTTACGTACTCGGAGATGGAAACGTACCACAGAACCCCAACGTCACTACGGGTACTTTCTTACTGAATCAACATAGTGCTAAAATATTATTTGATTCTGGAGCTAATAGGAGTTTTGTATCTACTTCATTTGCTTTATTGCTTAATATTGCACCCGTAGAATTAGATACCGCGTACGAAATTGAAATAGCCGACGGGAAATTGTTAAACACCAACACCGTACTCGAAAACTGCACCCTAACCCTCCAAAACAAATCATTTCCAATCGATCTCATGCCCATCCAACTTGGAAGCTTTGACGCAATTGTGGGCATGGATTGGTTATCCAAACATCGTGCCCGAATCATCTGCGACGAAAAAGTTGTCCAACTTCCCATAGACAATGAAACGCTTACCGTTCGTTGTGATCACTATAAAACCCAACTCAATATCATTTCATACGTCAAAACGGTGAAATACATAAACAAAGGATGTCACGTCTTTCTAGTACAAGTAACGGAAGATAAATCGAAAGAAAAAGAAAAACGACTAGAAGAAGTGCCAGTTGTAAATGAGTTTGCAGAAGTATTCCCTGAAGACTTGCCAGGTATTCCACCCATCCGGCAAGTAGAATTTCGAATCGATTTAGTGCCTGGAGCAGCACCCGTTGCAAAAGCACCATATCGACTAGCCCCTTCCGAAATGAAGGAATTATCTGAGCAGTTGAAAGAACTGTCAGATAAAGGATTCATCCAACCCAGCTCATCGCCTTGGGGAGCACCAGTCCTGTTTGTCAAAAAGAAAGACGGAACATTCCGAATGTGCATCGATTATAGAGGGTTGAATAAACTCACAGTGAAAAATCGATACCCATTACCAAGAATCGACGATCTATTTGACCAACTACAAGGATCGAGTGTTTACTCAAAAATCGATCTAAGATCCGGATACCACCAATTAAGAGTCAGAGAAGAAGATGTTCCCAAAACAGCCTTTCGAACACGGTATGGACATTACGAATTCCGCGTAATGCCATTTGGTCTTACCAACGAACCGGCAGTGTTCATGGATCTAATGAACCGCGTATGTAAGCCATATCTGGACAAGTTCGTAATCGTATTCATCGATGACATTTTGATCTACTCACGTAACAAACAAGAGCATGCAGAACATTTGAGAACCATTTTGGGTGTACTCAAACAAGAAAAACTGTATGCGAAATTCTCCAAATGTGATTTTTGGATCTCCACCGTTCAATTCTTAGGTCACATCATCAACAGTCAAGGTATTCACGTTGACCCCGCCAAGATCGAAGCAGTCAAGGGTTGGGCTTCGCCCACCACTCCAACTGAGATTCGACAATTTTTAGGACTCGCTGGTTACTATCGAAGGTTTATAGAGGGTTTTTCCAAAATCGCAAAACCTTTGACAGAACTCACTCAGAAAAACAAGAAATATATCTGGGGAGAGAAACAAGAATCAGCATTTCAACTCCTAAAACAAAAACTCTGTGAAGCACCAATTCTAGCGTTACCAGACGGGAGCGACGACTTTGTAGTATACTGTGATGCATCACATCATGGTTTAGGTGCGGTACTAATGCAAAGGAACAAAGTCATCGCTTACGCTTCTCGACAACTCAAGAAAAATGAGGAAAACTATACCACTCATGATCTGGAATTAGGAGCAGTAGTATTCGCTCTTAAAATGTGGAGACATTACCTATATGGTACAAAGTGTACGGTATTCACCGATCACAAAAGCCTTCAACACATACTAGATCAGAAGGAGCTGAACATGAGACAGCGCCGATGGTTGGAACTACTTAACGACTACGATTGTGAAATTCGCTACCACCCCGTAAAGCGAATGTCGTGGCTGACGCATTGAGCAGAAAAGAGAGAACCAAACCTCTTAGAGTTCGATCGTTAGAAATGACAATTTATTCACCCCTCCCATCTCAAATTCTCATAGCCCAATCGGAAGCTCTTCAGGAAGAAAATCGAGCTCACGAGAAAATTAAGGGCATGCTAGAAAGCGAGAATGGATTCATACGAAGATCCGATGGAATGTTATGCTTCAAGAAAAGATGTTGGATTCCTCTCTATGGAGGTATTCGAGATTTTATCATGCATGAATCTCACAAGTCTAAATATTCCATTCATCCCGGATCCACCAAAATGTACCAAGATCTCAAACAACTTTACTGGTGGCCAAACATGAAAGCCGACATTGCAACATATGTTGGGAAGTGTTTGACTTGTTCAAGAGTCAAGGCCGAAAGTCAAAAACCTTCTGGACTACTTGTACAACCTGAGATACCAGTTTGGAAATGGGAACGAATCACTATGGATTTTATTACCAAGTTACCAAGAACATCGACCGGATATGATACCATTTGGGTTATCGTCGACCGCTTAACCAAATCAGCTCATTTTCTGCCTATCAAAGAAACTGACGAGTTGGACACACTCGCTCAGTTGTACTTCAAAGAAATCATAATCCGACATGGAGTCCCAGTCTCTATCATTTCAGACAGAGACAGTCGATTCACTTCAGGGTTTTGGCAATCCTTACAGAAAGCCCTCGGTACTCAATTGGACATGAGCACCGCTTATCATCCTCAAACTGATGGACAGAGTGAAAGGACAATCCAAACCTTGGAAGATATGCTTAGAGCATGTGTGATTGACTTCGGAAAAGGTTGGGACAAACACTTACCATTGGTTGAATTCTCGTACAACAATAGTTACCAAGCTAGCCTAAAGGCTGCACCTTTTGAAGCACTTTATGGGAGAAAGTGCAGATCACCTATCTGTTGGACAGAAGTTGGTGACACGCAGCTTACCGGACCAGAACTAATCCACGACACGACAGAGAAAATATTCAAAATCAAACATCGTCTCCAAGCCGCTCGTGACAGACAAAAGAGTTATGCAGACGTGAGAAGGAAACCCATGGAGTTTGAAGTCGGAGATAGAGTTATGCTAAAAGTTTCGCCCTGGAAAGGGATGATACGCTTCGGAAGGCGTGGAAAACTCAACCCAAGGTACATTGGACCGTTCAAAATCCTCGAGAGGATTGGCCCAGTTGCCTATAAGTTAGAACTTCCAGAAGAACTCAGTAGGGTACACCCTACATTCCACGTATCCCAACTTAAGAAATGCCTATCGGACGAGACTCTCGTCATTCCGCTAAAGGAGATTAAACTGGACGACAAACTTGTATTCACCGAGGAACCCGTAGAGATAATGGATAGAGAGGTTAAGCAGCTCAAGCAAAGCCGTATTCCTGTTGTGAAAGTAAAATGGGACTCTAAGAGAGGACCAACATACACATGGGAACGCGAAGACCAAATTCGTGAAAAATATCCACATCTATTCCCGTAAACCACTCTTAGTAGCCATCTTAGACTTGAATTCCGGGACGGAATTCGAATGAGGGAGGAGTACTGTAAGATCCTACGAAAAACCCTTGTAATCAATCTTAATGATTAATGATAATCTCGTATCACCGTTACTAAAGCCCTTTTTTTTTTAGAAATTTGAACTTTTCTAATTATTAGTTATTAATATCCCAATGCATTATAGATATATATATATTGTATACACAAACATGAGATAACACTTCTGTTGCAACAACACATTCTTACGATCAATGACGAGACGATAATCACAATAAAAATTTAAAACATCTATAATACATTCAACACAAAACCATTTCCATCTAATACACTTAACTAAATCAACACATCAATAATACCATATTACTAATACTAATCCTAGATTCTACACAAATTACAAACCGGCTGGACCCTATTCTTCGGCCCAACAAACCCATCGAACCCAACTGAATTTGCACAGCCAATCACCACAATACTTAGTTCATTTTATTTCCTTGCTTCCTTTTCACCCGATCAATACTACACTTATAAAGACCCGATCGTATTTTTAATATCGAACTAAAACTTTACACATTTTTACACATTTAAATACACCACCCAACTAGCTACTATGATACAAAAACCCAGCCAAGAATATCAAGTAGTAACACGATAACAGAACCCATTTCGTTGCCCCCTTTTCGACCCATACATATACTTATAAAATTCGACACAATACCGCTTCGCATCCCACTTGACCATATGACCTCTCAACCACATTTCTAACTCATTCTAACACTCCAAATGAGAACTAAGCCTTGGTACACGACTTGTAGCTCAGTAACTCAACTTGTGTTATCATATGTAGAAACCGAATATAGGCAAGACTCCAAGAGCTAAAATCCAAAGCCACAACTACCCATACTCATTCACACTCAAACTAAGATAGAAACACACAAGTGTCCCATAGTTACAGTGATCTCAATGATTGGTCAACTAGTCAATAGGATAGGTGAGATATTTTTCTTATAAAGACCCTTCATTCGATCCCTTCTTTTCCCTACACACCTATCATTGTCTTTCAACATCAATACATTCCCTATGTAGCCTTTCTGTCGAGAACTTTGGAAGCAAACTCAGTAAAGTCAAGTCATATAAAAATTCTTCGAATTCACTGCCTCTTCTTGTGTTTCATTCGAACCACACAACTTCCTTCACACCCATTTCACTATCATTATACCTTCACCTAAATTTCCTCCTTCACAAACAGAGAACTTCACTAGTTTTGAGTAAAAGAGTCCGAAGCAAGTGGGTTGTCTCCTTTCGTGTTCCATCCGACTAACACTAAGTCTCCACCACCTTTTCAAAGGTGTAGTAAGTCTTCTCGCCCCCTCTTAAATATATATCTCACGTACTCACTTGCATGCATATCTCATGCTACATTCGAACGTATCTATTTTATTTCATACGTACCATACAGTTACAAACTCTTCTCACATTTAACATATGAGCACGCCATGCATTATTCTGTTTATCACTAGATCGAACATAGTGACTTTTCATTGATTTACATGCATTATTTTACTCGAACTTAAACAAAGACACTTGAACCCAACCGGTTAACAAAAGATAGAGAAAACATGTTAGACTTTAACTTGTTCGAACCACCCATATCACGCTTAATTTATTTCGAAACATTACACGTAACAAATAAATAAAAGTGCACGTCTCGAATCACAACTTAATGAACTCTAACCTCCATGAATGTAACGTCAACCATGCACTCTCTAAGACACCAAAAAGGACATGGTTCTTACTCTATTCGACTAGTATAGAAAAGACTTAGAAAAATATAAATCTATATTGAGTCTAAAATCTTGCGACAAGCCTACAAACTAAAATTTTATCTTTGGATTTTTGAACACAACACTTAAATATTTTTGCACCTTTCGATAGACTACATGGCCTAGAACATTTTTCGTATTCTAAGATCCCACTCATAACCTCATCTCGACACCTAAAATAAACCATTTCTAGTAATACTCGACTAGTGTAATAACACTTAGAAAATTTAAAGACTTTATAAAATGAACACAGTCACGTCGCCTAGGAAACAAGACTATAAACCACGATTTGGATAAATAGCCATGCCCCATTTTTATATGACTTCAAAGACCTCCCAACTAGCTACCAACTTCGCTTGAACATCACTTAAAAATAGTCGAGTTACAACCATGTAAAAACAGCCAAGCTTGTCGAAGAACTTTATATCTTTTTCAGAAAATATAAACCCCAAAAACCAATTTCGGAAATGGGCTAAACTAAAGCCCAATAAGCATCGGTGTTAAAACAGTCCAATACCCCCCTATGAAACATTTTTAGAATCAGAAAATTAGCCCAAGTCTAAGCCCAAAACTATTTTCACGCCCTCGCCTCTAAATTTATTAACGGGCCTTAAATAGATCCGATACATGGCCCAATAATGTAAAAATAAGCTCTTTTCTGAAATAAGAAGTTGAAATAAGTTAAAATAAACTTAATAAAGTTATAAAAAATTTCAGAATATTTTTCCCGTCATTTTTATGCAAAAAGGACTAAAAATGTAACGCGACTTAACCAAAAAGGACTAAAACTGCCAAACCTGGAAACTAAGGGACTGAAGCTGTGAAAACAGTTGTAGAGGACTCAATTTGACATACCATTGAACTTCAAGCCTTATATGAACATCTGGACAATTATTGGACTATGGACTGGACAAGGACTAACGACGTAACGCAAACCACGGTTAGGGTAGAAAATGTAAAATCTGGAAAGAACAAGAACAAACTGTTACAACTTGTCATTCTTATCTTCTTTTTCATTTTTGCACCATATCTTTACTTCATATGCATATTCGCATCATAATTACATATTAGTTAATAGCGTTAGAAATATTTCATGTTAATATTTCATATAAACTCATTTACTCTTTGAAGATATGATATTACGAAAGCACAAGCACTATAATCATATAACACCCTCACTCTCAACGATTAGATCGTTGTTTATCATTAGTTAATCATCATCCACCATTCATACACACACACCACTAGAAATTAGTCAGATTCTCAGTTATTTATATATTTACCAGGTTCTATATCGAAGTTGTTATAATCACCTCTGAGTTTATTTTCACCATCACCAGTAACGCATAAGGTGAGTCATGGCCTCACTTTTTAAACTCTTTATACTTTTTCAACTCCGTGAGGGGGATACATGCTATAAACTGATCACAAGTATTTTTTCTGTATGCTACCTGACTTGATATATGCCTAAGTACACCATATTGCCATAAGACCCTTTATCATGAGCCATTAATCACTGCGGTGAACGCGAATATAATGAATAGATCTATTAGAGGCTGACGACCTATCCCACTAATACTGTGACGGAATGCTTTTTGCTAGTCGTATTAGTCGCGATGCATTATATTTGAGAGAAATAGGAATTGGCAAAATCACCTATTACACGAGGGCAAAACTTTCATCATTAATTTGGTGGACACCTCCGTTTATGCGGTACTTTGTTAACGTTTGCGTGTCATGAGACTTAGGGCAATATATGAACTGCGATATCAATTTCTAAACTGATTGTATCTTCAATACAATCTTACTTGTGAATCAAACTGATATTTAAACTACAAACTCCATGATTTCACTCAACATTATGTTGACTTTTAAGCATGTATCTCAGGGAACTAAAAAGGAGCAAGGCAAGGCATGGAGCCGGCGCACCCTATCTTAAATAAATGGTGTAAAATAAAGTTGTAATTCAGTTAAATTGATGTTTCTTTGGAGAAACCTTAGCACTCTGATGTAACGCTTTGTAACTGAATTTGTATTATGGACCTATGTAAATTAAAAATGCCGTCTCAGGCTGTTTTTCTATGATTTTGTTTTCGATCCTCACCGTAACACCCTAATTACTTTTCCGCTGCCACAAATCAAATTAGGGGGTGTTACACTATAGTGAAATGAGCATAAGTATTTGCATATAACTTCAAAAGATTCATCTATTTTTGCATTGCATAAAACGCATCCATGGTTCTTGGTTGATTTCGGATACGATGAATGGCAAAGTTTGCGACAGAAATTCGTCACTGGGACGTTACAACCATTGTGACTGTTGGAAATAGTAGCAGAAAATCTGTCGCTATTAAGTGTCGCTGAATTCTTATTGGAAGTTGGTTACTTTGACCCAAAAGGTGTGACCATTCTTAAAAGGATATAACTTTTCACCAAAAGACACTTTGTTTACTATATAAACATGAATTTGGTCTTTCATTCAAAATAACAACATATACAAAAATTCTTCATGTTTTGCTTTATCTTTTGCCTAGAAATTGAGTGTTCATTCTTATCTTATCCATATACAAATTTCTTATAACTCAAGACAATCAATAAGGTAGAAAATTGTATCAGGAAATTGAACTTTACATGATTCAAGAATTTATCCGGACAATCTTTGATTATCATGACCCAAATACCAACAACATATGCGTCTTTTGCTTCATTTTATGACAAATGTCAAGCATCTCAACAACACCGTTTTTTTTTTTTTTTTTCTTTCTTTTCTTTTTTTTTTTTTTTTTTTTTTTTTTTTTTTGGAACTTTCTCTTAATTAGATAGAGAACATTAAAGCTAGATTGCATAACAATACACGATATAACAGTTTAGATTTTAAATGTTTTGTACAATAAAACTCACAAATTCATGCTTTTCGCGCGTACATGTCCTGACAACACAAGTAGTGTGAGTATGAACTTGGTCAAGTATTGCTTATTCCCATAAGATGACAGCTTTTTTGCATTTCACTTGATTGTAACAAACTTAGGGTAAAATGGATTTGTATAAAGAATGGGATATAAAAGCTATAACTATATACGGAGTTGCAACACATAACTATATAGCTAAACTCACGTGAGCCTTCGAAGCCACCTACTTAAATATTTAAACATCATTATATAATACTTATATGATATATGTTCTAATTCAAGTATCGAGATTGAGTGAAATGCATTGGGCCCGAAAGAATTAACTTGTTGGTTAATCACAAACTTATACTAACTAAAAAGGCAAGTATTTAGCTAGCCCATTTGTAGGCCCAAATGGCTTCAAGCCCAAGTGAATTAACTAGTTAGCTAATTATGTTTGAATTTTGATAACTAACATCTTTTTTTTGGGTGAAACGGTGAAATATATAACTCCAAATCAATATATACACTATAGGCAACTTTAAAGGGAGATGGACATTACATTAATTAACTCTATAACTCCTACAACTGAATAAGTAGATAATAGATCTCGCAGCACTGCGCCCATAGGAATGAACCTTTTTCTCAACATATATAACGTGCAGCTATCATGGTAAAACCAGTTTAGAACATACGTTGTTACTCACAACACTCCCCACCCGAATCCTTGCAGCTGTTTCCTTTCTTAATGACTTGGCCAAACCTCTTCTTTTCTTGGCTTGGACAAACCACTCAGATTATATGGGACGGTCTCTAATGACCGCTACAAATGATTCAAATCCTATGGTGGATTGATTTCAAGCATGCTGTCATGGCCTGCAGTGGGGAAATTTCAGAACCTGAGATACTGTCTTCAACTACAGATGCTAGATATTTGCATTGCCTTGGGATTCCGGCATTTGGTTTTTCTCCAGTCCAACACGCCAATCTTACTCCACGATCATAATGAGCTTTTGAAGGATACAGTTTATTTGGAGGCTGAGTACATAGTTCTATATAAGTTGAGACCATAACATAAGGTAGGAGTATATACTTTACTCAACAATGGATACATTCTTTACGCAAAAACCTATGAGGAATACGCAGCATTGATACGGTCCCTCAGGTAGTCGCCACTGCGGATTGGAGGAAACCTACAAGCCGACCAAATCAAATCATCGTGATTAATGACACATAAAAACGATGATCGCTTTATTAGCAGACACCGCCAACTATTATGATAACAAACATACATACCTTGGAGGAGACGACTCACTGCAGCAGCTTTTCAAGCATTCTACCATACAGTCTGGGTTAGGATCCAAAAAGAAAGCCATCTGTACATATTATTAGGGCATGTTTACGATTACGAAAATGAAGAAAATCTCCGTCCCATTTTTAGCTTCTCTGTTTTTGTGGATCCAATATTCACTTTCTTTTTAAAATACGAGTCACGTCTTTATTTTTTCATATTTCACGCAAACAGGGACCAAATGGTAACAAAGTGATATGACCAGAACAAATACAACCTAAACTGCAATTTTTATTGTACATTTTAAGGGCTGGTGAATGACCAGAAAGATCATAAAAGTGAATGAAGCACATAAGCAAGCGTAAAAATGTAATTCATTGGTTAGGAAGTGATTACAGAATAGCGCTCTTTCCCGGTTGGCATAACTCGGTGTAGAGTTGACCTGCAATAGAATTGAAGGAAAGAAACACGTGTAATGCAGAGACATCAAACTCCAGGAAGATGAGGATAGAGAAAGAGAGTGTTAGGATCTTACCGGAATAGACAATTAGTCCATCTCTCCATCATGTCACCAAGATTAACAATAAAGGCCCTGCACCACAAACTATATTTTAGACATAATATTGATTCAACTACAAGACTGCTACAGTTCAAAATCAGTTCAGACACAGTTTTATAGAGATATTTGTCAAATATTAAACACCCCGCAATTAGATGAATTAAGTTGGAACCTTGACCATGAAAAAAGAAAACCGGTTTATTTACAGTTGTATGTTGATTGAGAAAGTCACCCTTTGACATGATTAACATTCTCCCAAGTGCGTGGGTGCTTAAGTTTTTCCCTGCAGACCTGTTGTAGATACACCAACACCATCATCGCAAGTAAGAAAACCTTTAAAATAAGAAGTAGTGTTATTAATTATTGCCTGGAGGCCAGGAACACCGTCTGTTGCGAGAAGAGTGATCATTCCATAATCAGAATGTGCAGAAGCACCATATACAACCCCATCCTCATCAGAATCCCCCATTTCCCCTGCGGCCATTCAGTTAATATAAAGTCCATCATCATCATTGTCACACCAGTTATGAAGTTTGACATGAAAAGTAATTATTAATGAACCTGGATAGTGCAAAAGTCGTAGAAATGCGTATGGTTTATCCAAAGCACCGATGCTGTGAAAGAAGTGATCGTCTAGATTCAAAGCCAGTGCAATGAGAGAGCTCAATTTCTTCCCGGTAGACCTGCATTAATGACCCCATCATTAGAATTAGTAAATAAGAGATGAATATAGGAAACGCAGCAAAACGTACAAAAGTGAGGTGTAGTAATTCTCCATGACATATCTCCAGGAAGGTAATAAATCTGCAATAACAACTTCATTAATGATTCAAAACAAATAAAAAAGTTGGAGATAACGTAGTAATAGAAGTACCTTGGGAAGGCCATTGGTTAAGTTGATTTTGTAAAGGACCGATATGGAAAGTTTCTTTCGAATCCCCTGTTTATATATATAATCAATCCCCTTTACATCATCATATTATTTTGTAATGAAATATATTCTATACCACCTTTAGTTTTTGAAGAGGAGGAGTCGAGGTTCTCGGCGTAAAGCTGAGAAAAACCAAAGTCACCGCCGTTGCGACTGCATTTCATCTTGTCTTCAAGTGGAAGTGAAAAAAACAGTCTGCTTTGTTCAAACACATTTTGTAACACTTGTTCATCAACACCATGATTTGTAAGGTAAAAGAATCCATAATCAGTGCAGGCCTAACAAAACATTACATTACACACACTATTAGTGAAAAGAAAGAATCCACCCAACAAGTAAGACCAGACATATGCTAGTAAGTAAAATGTTGGGGTTATAACACCAGTAGGGTAAAGATAATGAATTAACTAACTAAAAGAAAAAATAAATGACCTGACGAATAGAATGAGCGGCGGAGATTTGGTCTGAGGATGAAAGGTCGATCACCGGAAGCATCATCTCTTTCTTTTTATCTATCTCTAGCTTCACATTAATTTTGTGGTAAATTTTTAAATTACATGGATTGTCCTCGTGGTTTGTCAAAAATTGCAATGACCGTCCCTCATAGTTTCAAATTGCATTCATCATCTTTAACTTTGCAAGGTCTTTTACTCTCTCACTCTCTTTCAATTTTTTTTTCTTTTCTCATTTTTTATTTCTCTTACCATCAATTATTTTAAACTCATATACAGTTTATACATACCTTAAATATCATAATACTTCAAGTCAAATCATTTTGTTTTTTTTTCTCTTTCTCTTTCTTTTTTCTTAACAACAACACTACAACAGCCTTTCAAAATTAATATGCAGACATTTTTAGCATCCTTTTTCTATTTTGGTTCGACCGCTCAACTGCTCGACTCCACCTAATTTTTGACACGTGTCATTCCTTTGTACTTTTTACACGTGTCAAAAATTTGGTGGAGTCGAGCAGTTGAGCAGCCAAAGGAATAACACGTGTCAAAATTTGAATGAAGTCGAGCAGTTGAGCAGTCGAGCATAACCATTTAAAAAAAAATGTTAAAAATGACCATACAAAAATCCAAAGATCACCGCCATCATCTCCGGCACCACGACCAACCACCAACTATTAGTTGACAACA
This sequence comes from Artemisia tridentata subsp. tridentata, assembly GCA_021014915.2. Taxonomy (NCBI): domain Eukaryota; kingdom Viridiplantae; phylum Streptophyta; class Magnoliopsida; order Asterales; family Asteraceae; genus Artemisia; species Artemisia tridentata. Next base: position 336,530,799 of record CP139501.1, read on the forward strand.
CCACGACCAACTGTCTGACCACCAACTACCATAACCATCTCCGCTAAAAGCAATCACCACACACAAAAACAAAGTTATACGCAAAAATATTGAGTCAACACACACATTGATTGGTGATGTGAGTTTTTCTGGAAATATGGCCGACGAGTTAAGTTTGACTAAAAGGTGTTGGAGATGGTGAATGGAGAAGAAAAAGACTAAAAGGTACTTACGTAAGTAAATTAATGGGTGTGGGACCAAAAGAGATAAAATGACGAGTCTACCCTCATACGGTTCCTTTTAACGATCGTTAATACGACGGACCAATGATTTTTTTTTTTTGCAAAGTTAAGGATTGGGAATGAAATTTGAAACTGTTAAGGATGATAGATGCAATGTTTGGCAAACCACATGACCATCCACGTAATTTACTCTTGGTTGTTTGGAAGGTAAAAGTCGTATTTATTAAAAAAAACCTATTCTTTGGGCCGTAACAATACAATAGCCACGTACTTTTCAAAATTATCCGTCTAGAACCACTTACTTTTTTATTACCTTACTTCACCAACGAACTATCAAATTCTGTTCCGACTTCACCAATACTTCACCACTTACTTGCATCGTTAGTCCTTTATACTAACGGACATTAGTCCTTTTGCACCTAAATTACATAAATAGTCCCTGTCGTTACGCTAAATTGTATCCAACGTCCAAAATATTTTTTTTCGAAATTAATTTTTTTACAAAAATTAAATTTTTTTTCGAAATTAATTTTTTTAGAAAAATGAATTTTTTATTTTCCGAAATTTTTTTAGAAAAATTAATTTTTTTTTCCGAAATTAATTTTTCCGAAAATAATTTTTTTAGAAAAATTAATTTTTTTTTCGAAATTAATTTTCTTAGAAAAAATAATTTTTTTCTAAATTAATTTTTTTTCGAAATAATTTTTTTTTTCCGAATTTTTTTTCTAAAAAAATTAATTTCGAAAAAAAAAAATATTTTTTTCTAAAAAAATTAATTTCGAAAAAAAATATTTTTTCTAAAAATATTAATTTCGAAAAAAAAATTAATTTTTCTAAAAAATTAATTTCGAAAAAAAATTTTAATTTTTTCTAAAAATATTAATTTCGAAAAAAAAATTAATTTTTCAAAAAAATTAATTTCGAAAAAAAATTAATTTTTCTAAAAAAATTAATTTAGAAAAAAATTATTTTTCTAAAAAAATTATTTTCGAAAAAAATTTAATTTAAAAAAAAAAAATTAATTTAGAAAAAAAATATTTTTTCTAAGAAAATTAATTTCGAAAAATAAAATTAATTTTTCTAAAAAAATTATTTTCGGAAAAAAAATTAATTTTTCTAAAAAATTTTCGGAAAAAAAAAAATTATTTGGACGTTGGACGCAATTTAGCGTAACGACAGGGACTATTTATGTAATTTAGGTGCAAAAGGACTAAAGTCCGTTAGTATAAAGGACTAACGATGCAAGTAAGTGGTGAAGTCGGAACAGAATTTGATAGTTCTTTGGTGAAGTAAAGTAATAAAAAAGTAAGTGTTTCTAGACGGACAATTTTAAAAAGTACGTGGCTATTGTATGGTTTTTACCCGTTGATATATATGACTTATTCATTTTTTTTCTTAATAGAGAAAAAGGTGGGGAGAGTGAAATGCCATAACGACTTGGTCTTGGCGTGACCTATGCCGCATGCCACGGTACATTGTGGCAGTGCCATAGGACTTATGGTGTGGCTATCTCTAATTAGGTTAGAAGAAAATGAGGATTTATCATAAATTTCAATGTTCCATACGCAATATATGAATATATACAAAGTTTATTACTACTATATTTCTTGACTATTGTCTGAATGTAAAAACATAATATTAAAGTTAGCTTGAAGTCATTCCTTTACAGACATAGATAAAAATAATTTACATTGTAAATCATTGTAGCTGTAAGTCGTTGTGAATCATCATCATGTGTGTTACTTGTAAACAAATAAATCATTATAATGTTGCTATATAAATCCTCCCAGTAAATAACAAATCAAATAATTACAAGTTCCTCAGTATAAAATGAGTAGGATAATCAATAATTATGTTAGAGGTGGTTCCATTTTATATTTAGCTGGGTGGTGGGTCCAGTTTTAGTTTTAGCTTGAGTAGTTGTTCTAATGGATGCTATTCTCTGAAGTCTAATCTGCTCTCTGAATTTTGCTATGAATTCATCAGCTTTCTTGTCCACATTGTGATCACTCCCTGACATCATTTCTTCTTCATTAATAACATTGTTATTCTTTGTTGAAGCACGTTCTTGAAGCTCATCATCATTATCTTCCTTATCCTCGCTATCCTCACTGCTGCTGCTGCTTTGATCCGAATCTTTTATGCGGGTGGACACTGAAGCTTGTCGTTGTTGCTTTTTGGGGTGCTCCATAAAACTTTGTGTTTTTGTGTCATCGTCATCATCATCATCAGCATCAGCAGCAGCTCCATCATCGATGTTGTTCTTCTTTTGACTCCCTCCTCTTGTTTGAATAAAGCTTTCAATTTCTTTGTCGTGTGATAGAGAATGATGATATTTATGTGTTGGAGTTATGGCTTCTACCAGCCTGCCACCCTGTCTTGCCCTATTTTGAAAATCTTGATTGTGAGGGGCATACCTAGTACTAGTATTAATCCTACTTTTGTTATTGTTTAAGAGTACTAGGCGCTGAGGTGGTGGTAGAAGAGGAGGAGGAGGAGGAGGTGTAGGGATTGTTGAGCTTTGTGGATACATCTTTTTACGGACAACATCTTCATGGAGAGATTTTGATTGGATTTCCTCCTTCTCTTCCTCTCTGAGTTGCATCCTCCCAGATCTTGATCTCCATGGTACTGGTGACCGTAAAACAATATTATCCTCCTCCTTCGATTCCTCCTCTGGGCAGCTCAAATTTCTTGAAAATCGCCTCTTCCCTGTCCCAGTAGAGAATGAAGAAGAAGATCCGCTGATGCTGCTCAAAGATTTGCGATAATAATAATAATTGTCCCCCTCCTTGGTATTTTTATTATTATTGGGAGATGGTTTTAGGCTTCTTCCTCTTCCAACACTAGGTGACAAGCACACCTTTTCAATTGTTGTATTTGCATCATCAACTGATGATGATTCTTTAGCTACAACTACTATCGGGGGTTCACCTCCACAATATTGCGAATTCCATGTCCTCTCAACCACCTTACTATTATTCTCAACCATCTGCTTTTCATCATCGTCATCATCAAAAACAGAAGATGGTACTTGAAGCAATCTGCTCACATACGACAACGGAGCATGTTGATCATGTTCATCTTCTTTGTCTTGGGTTTTGGGTTGATCGTTCCGTTTGCTGCTGAAAAGCCCATAAGAGACAGCAATTCCTACCAACACAAGCTGCACAACCTCCCAACTTGTCGTTTTATTTATGAAATCGGGAGGGGCTTCTTGGGTGGAAGCAGGGATAAATAAAGGAATAACTAGCACAAGTATAGATAAAAATATGGCTTTGTACAAGAAATTATTATCACTAAAAAAATTGTTACTTGCAGGGTTTAGAAGGTTGGTGTTTTCCGCCATGTATGGTTTTGATATTGCAACAAAAATGGGAAAGATTTTCAAGGAGTAAGTTTGGTTTCAAGATATAGACTAGTACTAATGCAGCTTTACTTATGTTTGGCCTTGGGGGTGTTTTGGTGATTTGGAATGGGTAAAATAGGTTGCTTGGAATGTGGTGATCAATGATTCTTCAATTTGGATGCCTACGCTAGCTTTTTTATTAAAAATCTAAAAAAAGAAAAAGAAAAAGGTAAAGGGAAACGAATTGAAGAATGTGGATAGTTTAGAAGTTTGGTGAAGATATGCTTTTCTTCACTTGTCTACACTCTTATTCTTTCTTTTGATGCAAATGCCTTTCTATTCAAACCTCAATTCATTATTCTCTATATTTTATTTTATTATACAAACCAATGTGTTTATTCTTTTTGTTAATTCATCTACATACTGTGATGTGATTTATTTGGTTTAGTTTTTAAAGTGCAGAGCAAGATGATTTTACATATTTTGGTATCTTTATAAGTTAATAAGAGGAATTTTGTCTATAATTCTTATGAATAATCATTTAAAAAACACATAAAACATCATTTGAAGTAAATATCTGATAGAGAATATATGTTGCTTTATGGTGAAGAAGAATTGTCTTTTGTTATTCTGGAGTTGGTTGGATAGTGTTATTATATGCAAGGATAATAATAAAAAATGGTTGGATTCCTATGATGGCATCTTCTCCTCTTAACATCCAAATACATCTCAAATTTCATTCAACACTTTCAGTTTTCACACTCTCTTTCCATTCCCTCCTATCAACCTTCTCACATTAGTATCAAATATATGTCGACTTAAACATCTAGACTGAAGAACTTGTTATCTATTTGAAGCAGCACAACAACACATGCAAGAATCAATTCATAGAAAATATACTTCCTATGCAGTTGAAATTAGTATAAACTTGTAATCTGTTTGATGCAAACACAACAAGACATGCATGAATATATGGAATACTTTATAATTATTTGAATACTTGGTTGAAATACACATGTATTTTATAAGTTTGGGTGGCCGCGGATATTTAAAAAGAGAAAAACCGAACCGTGATCAACGCCTTTTCCGGTTTTGGTTTTTTTCGGTTATTGGTTTTTTTCGGGATTTCGGATAGAGCGGATCGGCTCAGTTTGTGGGATTCTATGTTCTTTACCATAAAAGTTATTGTTATTACTTTCTATATACAAAAACAAAAGTCAAACACTATATTCAATACATGAGTTCAGAGTTCATAATTTGGTAAATGAGAAAATATGACTCTGGTTTTAATTTTGGTAATACTTGGACAACTTTTTTACCATAAAAATTATTGTCAGGGTTGGCAAGCCCTCCAATGTTTGCATTTGAATTAAACAGCAGCAAAGGCTGAACTTACTTGTTTCAAGTGGTACTGTACTGTTATAAAATGGATGCACTCTTGTTCTTTTCAATCTGTTTTACAGCAACGTCAAAATATTAACGTCTGCAAGTCCAAGTAAATCATTGAAAAAGCTTGTAATCGATGACGACCATGTATAAGATGAGTATCCTTCCAGCCCGACTTGCTTTGTGTCCTTATCATCAGTTGTCATCTTTCAAGTAAGGGATGACATACTTTTTTATGTCGGTTTCAGAAATCCCAAGATGATTTCCTGTCATATTGATGAACTTCACTCTCCCAGCTTCATCCAGTGTTCTCAGACCGATCCAGTCTTCAATATAAAGTTTGGTCTGCCACCATTAATAGTATGCCCATTAAGACAAAGGGGTTTCAAGAGTATTAAGGTTGATTTATTTACATGCAATGCCAATCAGGACACCAATTAAAAGAGAGTAAGAGAGAGAGACACCAGTTTACAATCAGTAAAGCATATCACTGGCAGAAAAAAACAATTAAAGTTGAGTATCTGAAGTAAATAAATTTAACAATACCTGTTGTGGAGCCAAAACTGGACTGAACTCTCCATATGGAAAATATCCAAACCAAGCAGTTTCTTTGGGTATCACTACCGTGTCCTGTTCAAACTGTCAACCAATGCACACAGGGTCACGGTATGCATACCAAGCATGCAGAATATACAAAACCAAACAAAATTTGTTAGTCCCACATTACCATGATAAGCACCAGGTTTTCTAAGCTGCTAATAAATCGCTCTTTGTAGGTGGAGTTTCTGTCTTCAGGGATTTCATATTTTCATTGTTGAGCTTTGGAAGAAAGCTGCAGTGTTTTAAGTAGGCATCCATGTTCTATAAACAAACAAACCAACCCCACCATGAGATCTCATAAAACAAGCTTATTTGGTTCACTAAGTAGATAATGTTGGAGTAATAATAACCAAACTCCCTGAAGTAAAAGGGATGGTAGGGAGAGAAGATAGATCAGATCAAAGTATGAAAAAATGTTGAATAAGCAAACATGCAATGCAGTTGATAGTCAATCAGCTGTAGATGTAGTACACCCATGGGCTTACGTTTGGCAACTTTAGATAACCACTGGGGGCCAAGTGTTCCTGTGCAAATCAAGCATTTGTTGGTCAATAATATAGCAGCAGAAACTATCTACGCAGAAGAGATGGATGCTAATTCAAACTCCTCTAGAACAGCATTGTTTAACAGACTTTAATTACCTGGATATAATCACTATAGACCTCTGTCTTGATAAGTGCATCGGCTATTTTGCAAAAGATGCCAGACTGCAAAAGCATGGCAATTTTGTAAAATATTTAAAAAGAATACAAACGTGGGTGCTTTAGACTTATCACAACATCTAGACAAAAGCACAATGTTTATCTCTGACATACTTAACCTAGAACTAGACTACTAACAGTCTAACACAATGTTAACAATACATTAAAAGAAAGTGACCATTTTATCATTTGTAGTAATGAGGTCCCGATCCTAGAAAAGAGCATGCAGCAGGAGTAGGCCCCTTCAAGTTCTATCGAGTGTGTTGACTAGTAACAAATGGATTCACTTAATAACCTCATGTCGACAATTTTAAACCTTTTACACCAACTTTATCTTTTATATCTCAGCAAATGGAAGTTCTTACCCCGCAGAGTGGTACTGAGGCTGTACCAGCATGAGGTCCTCCTAAGGAGATTAAATTCTTAACCTGTATTGGAGGGGAAAAAAAGTACAATTAAACAGCATGCATTTTGATGATAGATGATGAAGCAGATAAACAAAAAGATCATGAAGGTGATGAGTGAAGTGAATTCCAGAAAAAAATACAAATGATGGCTGATCCAGCTGTCAAGATTACACATTTAAGGAATGAGATCTAGATGTATGTGTACTCAACGATGTTTTGCTAGTTAAAACCAACTAAATGATGTCCTATTTGTTTTTCGCAACTATTGTTGACAGCACAACAACACAAGCCTTCTATCTCAAACCAGCTTAGGAAAATGAAACCCAACTTAAATAAAATGGCTAAATGGAATGATAAGAGGCTCTGAAACATGAACCAAAAAAGTTCTCCCATGCTTTATTTCTCTCCTGATAACCTCCTCCTACGCCTTCACCGGTTTATCCAAACAATCATGAAATCACATCCACAAGTAGTTGTGATGATGACCATTTATGTAAACTGTTCTAATATGTAAGTCAACAACAAAAACCATCACAGGCTGTATCGCAAAGAGTATGGCTCCAAACTCCAAACCTACTACTTTCATATCTATTACCAACACAATTCATAGAAAACGCATAGCTAAGAAGGTTGCCAACGGTTACAAAGCCTATAACAACCATCCTCTAACCTAATGTTGGACATGAAACACAAGTCTACATATGAATAGTTTCTGGTCCATTTATCTGATTGAGAAGATGGAGAAGTCGCTCAAACAAGGTTTTTAAAAGCATAAAACCATGAAAGGAAAACAAAAGGTCAAAAACATTAGTTAAGCTTTTTGTGATATGAATGTTAGCAAACATCGGGTCACCAACAAGAACATGCAAAACCAAGAAGTAAACAACATCAAAGTGAACTTGCCTGAGGTCCACCATCGCAAAATTCTACAACACCTCGGCCTATTAAATTGCCCTGTATGCAAAGGGGAGATTAGATAGACGGAACAGCAGCAAACTATATTATAAATATTAAAAAAGGGAAAGTTACATATTAACTGATAGTTTAACATAGCCAATTTACAAAAAGTCAAGACCGAGTGAACATTAAATGTTCAAGTGAAAGCACAAGATACGGCAAAATGACATGACATTGTGCATAATGTTGGTCACCCGTCTGTGGTAACTATGCTACAGAATATACTTATATGTATTATATGTATATCCAATCTTCAATCTGTATACATGCAAGACTAATGTAAAAGAAAGAGAACATATATATAGGCATTTGGACATTTGAGGATCAACATAAAAAAATTGGGGAGGAGGGGAAAAAATTAAGGGTGTGTTTGTTTTTAAAAAAAAAAAGTCTTACTAGCCCTCTTACTCTTACCAATAATAGGTGGTCAGATGTTTTGCTTGTTTGTTTTTTTCTTTTGAGTCAGACCCAGTTAGACATATAACATCTTACTCAGTAAGAGGTGGGTGACTTGTCTTACTGCCTCTTACGCGATAAGAGATTGAAGACTCGTGTTAATACAATATATTTGATGGTTTATTAACTATGTTATATTTATGATAAAAAGTCTTGTTTCATATTTACATAAGTTACTTAAATAAATTGCAGAAACGAGCACTTAAAATCATTCGGACAATTATAAAAAAACAAACAACATTATTTTAAGATGTGGTAGTGTGGTAGTCAGATTCAGACCTAAAACATCTTAATGAAACAAACACACCCTAAGATGGGCTATCATCACATAAAGAGATCGATTGAAATTACAAGAAAATAAATAAATAAATTACAAAAAGGCACTTGTGATATTATCTATCAAAGATGTTATTTGAGGAAAAAGTGACAATCTCATTCTCTTAATATATGCTAGTTAGGTAATGCAGAATGTTACAGGAAGCATAGAATGAAATAAATAAGCACCTGGGAGAGGCCAAGTATGTTGTAACCATTAGTGAGTTGCTTCATTTTCTTGACCTTATCGCAAACAAGTTGAGTCTGTTGTAGGAGAGGCATAAACCAGGAATCCCATGCTCCATCTCCAATTTCACTAACAACAGTCAGATGAAGAAAATGATTGATTATAATAAATGGAGACGAAATGAAACGAAAGAATATTATTACTAGTAATTAGTACATGCAAAATCCTTCCGAGTTGGACATGTCGGCGAGCTCCTGGGTGAACTGCGTCATTCCTTTATTTGAACACTGGTCTCCAATTCCTATTAATAGAAAGATAATAATTAGTATTTGTAAATTAGTACTAAAATTTAAGAAGGACCAAAAAATAAATAAAAAGGGATTGATTGATTGATTATTAGTCAATTTTGTGCGACGGGGTTTGAAACTAGTCAATTTCTAGTTTCAAACCCCGTCGCACAAAAGAAAAAGAAAGAAAGAAATTACCGTGAAGTACGATGAAAGGAAGAGAGGAAGATGATGAGACTGGGAAACAAAACGCTATTAATATAATTATTAACATCATTTGCTTTACTGTTACTACATTTATTTCGGATGATGAGGAGCAGCAGGAGAACATTATCTTCTTTCTTTCTTTCACTCGGACTAACCAACAAACTAACAATTATTTTATGAGATAAGTACCAAAATAGTACAAAATATTTTTTTGGTCCCCATCATAGTCACTTTTCAAGTAAATTCCCTAAATGGTCATGCGCATCTGCGCAACTCCGCAACCTATCTAATATATTGACACGTGTACATATTCTGGGCCCACACCAACTACCATAACTAACAAAAATACTCAACCTTTGAAAAAAATACTCAACCTTTGTGCTACTCAACCGGCGGCTATTGATCCACGTGCAAAAGTTGTTTGAAAAGTACATTGGAAATGATGCAAGGTACATATGATTAGACTTGTCCTTTGTACCCTTTACTATTACTATTATTTGGACTATCACTTTCACTTAAAAAAAAACGTTACCATCTTCTCCGAGTAACCAACCATTCACTTCATCTTCTCCGATTCTTCTCCGGTCACTTCATCTTCACCGATCACCATTCTTTCTTCCGATCACATCATCTTCTCCGATCATCTTCTCCGATTCTTCTCCGGTTACTCACACCAATGGCTCCCCCTTTTAACCGTGTTGATGTAAGTTTATTATTATTATTATTATTATTAGAATATCCAAATGCCATATAGACTAAAAGGTTAGTTTTTGTGAAGCAAATTGTTGAACAACAAATGTAGAAAGGTAGTTAGGATTATAGTCAAATCTATGAAAATTTAGTAGTAACTTTGTGCGCAGAATAGAAAATAGGATTTAAGTGTTTCTGTTCTTCCAGTTTGTCAGTCTTTGGAAGACTCTGAATGATAGGTATGTACTGTTGGAGTTGTTTTGAAGCAATTGAGTTATTGCTCATAGATTGTTCACTAGTTAGTGTTAGGGTTTGTTCTTTGTAGGTTTAGGTAGCTTCCTAGGATAGTTTTAAAAGTTTGCTTAAAGATTTGGTACACTTGCTTATTTAGAAGCTTTCAATTAAGCCATCCTTTTGGCTGTTCATCTCTGCTGCTGCATGCTGTTCAATATGGGGCTGAGATTGATTGATTAATTGTGATCTTGGGAATTGTTGTTATTGTTGCATGGATTGTTTTAGCTTAATGTGTTTGGCTTAATTGGAATTAGTTAGTTGCCAAATTTTCAAAGAAACCCATTTTGAACACAAAATACCCCACTGTTGGGTTGCAATCCCAATTAGGTATTCATAACAGTGAACTGAGGGTCAAGTAGAGCATGGATTGAGATTATCTGGAAACTCGAGCTTGACTCAACTTAAATTGAGTCGATTTTGAATATTGTTCGAGTAGCATTTTCTAAATCAATGTAGTGGGGCTTAGCCATATAGACATGTCACATTTTCTCAATCAAATGTAGTAGGGCTGAACTTTTTTTCTTGCAGTAGTTAGTTGTTGAGTAAATCGCAGACAATTAATAGACATCATAATATGCATTACATTAATTCACAAGCAAACTCAAGGATACAAGATATACATCGTTCTACCCGACCAATGTGATGTACTTATGTTCATATCCGCACTAGCAAATCAATCTTATTAAACAAGTGTCTTTAATCTGTCAGTGTCAAGTGTATGATTATTGTCCAAAGAGTTCTTTAATTTAATTGCAGTATTCAGCTTATTTACAGCACATATATGGTTTTTAACATACACTACAAATTAAAGAACAAGCTATTTTAGGACTTGAGTCTTCATCAATCACTGATTGCTTCATTTCCTTATGCACGATAATGGAAAAAATGCAAGTTCAGCGTTACACAAGTGATTGAGATATTGAGTAACTCTGCTGTCTGGTATTAATCTTCCCAATAATTTTTTGTTTAGAACAATGAAACCACGATCACAGTCTCATCTTCAATGGGACCTTTATAACAAGTCCAGAAGTTTAGTCAGCCGAATGGTCTTTGCTGTACTTATTCTAGTTAGCAGTTAGCTTTTAGCTTATTTTAAATAGCTTTTCAATAAGCAATTAGGATTTTTTATAATTTTCTTAAAATTCTGTTAGGATATCAATGCATTAGATATAAGAAACTAAAAATGCTTCTAATTCATTAACATATCTTCAAATATGTTATTGTTGTAAAAAAATTGTTGGCCCATACATATAATGAATATCTTATATACTTATATACATATAATGAATATCCATTATTTACTTGTCTTTTTTTCTTGTTAATGTAGGCTTATGATGTGAAGTTGAGCATGAGAACGAAGTTACACATCTTGAAAACTATAGGAAAACAGTTGGCATTGAAACCGAATGCTTTGAACTTGTTTAAAAAGAGTGTGTTTGGTCCATGGTTAAATCTGAAAACAGAAGAGCATGACAATCATATGCTCCACTTTTTGCTTCTACACCAGAGACAAATCGAGAACGCCAATACAAACGTCCCTTTTTATTTTGATATCGGACATCATGCTTTGGAGTTTGGTAGGAAGGAATTCTGTTTGTTAACTGGTTTTAAATTTGGTAATATTTCGTTGAAGCATTTTGAGGATTGTGTTTCAAGTTTCCGTGCCCGTGTTTTTCCCAAGATAGCAAAAGTTAAAGGATATGATATACAACCACTTATTGAGACAGATGATGAATTTAAAAAACTATCAGATGAAGATGCTGTCCGTGTTTGTTTATTGTTTGCTTTAGAATATGTTTTTATGGGTGTAGAGCTGAGACACGTAATTCAAGAAGAGTTGATGGTATTAGTTGACGATTTTGATGCATGGAATAATTTCCCATGGGGAGAACGTATATGGAAAGGGTTTCACAATAGTGTATATAATACAATGCTCAAAAACCGTGAAGCTCATTTGACCAAAATTGCATACGGTTCCAAGCCTCAATGTACTTTGAATGGCTTTGTTTTCCCTCTGAAGGTAAGTAACCTTTTCTGTTCTTGTTAGATAATTAGAATAAGTTAGCATAATTTGAATAGACATTTTTAAAATCATATAATCCTGTAGCATGTGCTGTTGCATTGCAAGCATTAAAATATACAAGTAGGTGCTTAGTTGTCCATCTCCTTTACTTTATTATTTATTGCAATAAATGCCTATTAAATTATTTATATTGCATTTGTTATTGTTTACACAGATATGGGTATTGGAAATATTCCCCAATTCAAAGCAGTGGTGGCATACAAAGGAGAAGTCCATACCAAGGTGTGTGTCATGGAGTGACGGTGTGAAATTGCTAAAAGCTGATCGTGAAAGTTTGTTTTATTCGAGAATCCAATTGAATACACTTGAGCCCACACCAAAAGAGATGAAGACACAATGGTGGAGCTCAAGTGTAGAGTATTTTGAATCTGCCTCGACGGGAACCTCGTCATCTGATATACGAGGGAAAAAAAAGAAGAGAAAAGTGGTGAAAACTGAGACACGTGTTCACACACGTGTTCATACCACACATGTCCGTACTGAAATCCGTAGTGAGGTTGATTGTCATGACTTGGTTGAAGCTTCAGTTGGAGAAAAGCTTGTTGCTATGGAACGGGATATTGGTGGTCGCTTAGCTGCAATTGAAGAATATTTGAAAATTCCGAAGGTTATATACTTATAATCAATACATCATTATTTAACATATATTATTATTTACTTGCTTAACACAATATTTTTACGCAGACATCAAGTGGATCCGCCAATCCTGTGCAAGTTGATGATGCTGTCAATGTTTCTGATCCATCTGATATTGAACGAAAATTTGGGGAACTAAAGAATGATTTTCAGAGACGTATGCTAGCAATTGAGCAACACTTTAAGGTCATATTATCACCTAACATTTATCATACACTCTATCTTATACATTTAATTAAACAGTTAACAAATTTTTTTCGTTATGCAGCCCTCTAGTGGATCTGACCATGAAACAAAAAACAAGAAGACTGTTGATTGCTTGTTGGATCTTGATCATGAACCAAACGACAAGAAGACTGTTGATCATGATCAGGAGGTGTGTGATATTGAATGGTATTTATATTATAGATGTCATAAAAGTTAAACAACTATTTTCACTGAAACAGGCGTCACGTTCTAGTACAAAACTGAAGTCGGATGCTGAGCCGTTTTTGGCACAAAGTGATAAGGTTGAGAATGATAAGCAAATGTTTGAAATTGTTATTCCTGTTTCCAAGGTACATGTTTATATGTCAATAGTGAGCTTATAAAGTCAATACATGTTTATATGAATCTTTTTATCTTTTTAGCTTTTTAAAATAGTGAGCTTATATGTCAATACATGTTTATATCAATGGGTCTTCTTAAGTTTATAAGCCTAAAATAGTGAGCTTATGAGCTTTTCCAACTTTTCAATGAAACAGAAGGATGTTCTTTTGGAAACACAATCAAATGAGAAACTGATTTCTGAAGCTGAGAACTCTTTGGCACAAAGTGAGAAGTTTGATTATGGGAAGACAGGGTCTGAAACAAAAACATGTTCGAAGGTACTAACTTTGATTACTTCTATATGTACTATTTACAGACATTGCAATGAATAAATAATTTAATCAACATTTATTTAATAATATGTTTTTTCTTTAAAATACAAGACTGCGGAGGTATTGGAAGATGTGAATGTTGCAAAGCTGAATGTTGATCCTGAAATATTGGAATCAACTGTTAAAATTCTATTTGAGTCACCGATTAATGATCAGGTACTAAATCATTATTTTTATAATCTATCAGTGAACATAATTTGCTTAGCTCGTGTACTTGTATTTTTACAGAGACTAAATGAACAAGATGTAAGAATGGGTGATTTATTTTTAGAAGAGGAGGAACAACAAAAGTTTAACGATCTAGAGGTACAAGAACTTATGGCAGTGGATGCTCTTATGAATATATATGTTTTTGATTCTACTCCTAAACAGGTAGTCTTATGTATATACTTTTTCAAAAAAAAACCACTTGAGTGATCTTTTTAAATTAAATAATGTAATCTTTTTTTCCTGATGTTTTTCTTTATTATAGGAAAAAGATAATGAGCTGGACACTCTTTCAAAAAAGACAGATTCAAAGCAAGGATCCAACAATGAAAATGAAAAAGATAATGTCTTAGTTGTTGATGACGAACAAGACAAGGTTAAAGTGATACGGGTACCTTTTGCACGAGATACTAAACTCAGCAAGTATCTTTCTTCACCATACACGAACCTACCTGACTCTACTCCACAGCAGCCTAAATTGCGTGAAAGGACGAACAAATGTAAAAATCTTTATCTACCGTTGACTGGGCCTGATGGTGAAGAGATTCCACCGTGGAATGAGGTGATTTATTTTACTTATTATTTATTTAAAACTTTTAGTTAAATTCTTTGCACTTTACATTTTTTTATCATAATTTTTCAGGATCTAAATCGTGTTAAAGGTGCCTCAAAAGATAGAGTCTTGGTACCTAAAGATATTCTGGCTTATTTGCGAGCAAACAAGAAAGATAAGAAGGAAGGTAAGAAGGATGATGAGAATGATGTTACGGGTTTTTATTTCCCATGGGCAGAAGATGCATGTTTAATGCCCGTCTTTTGGGAAAGGTTATTGGGCATCCTTGAAGGGAAAGATGGCTGGCTCTCTTGTACGGTATGTAAATGCGAACATGTTAAATTTTTTCTACAATCTTAAATGCTTTCAGCGTATTTGTAATTTTTTTTTTAAATCGCAGCACATCGATCTATGGGTGTTATATCTATGGCACGTTAGACCTGCTAATGCTGACTGGGTGATTGCTGGCCCCTTTTTTAGCACGATGATTCTTAACAAGAGGATGCCTTGTTATTATGCTAACGGTATCACTTATGGTACCCCCTGGTTTGCTGAATCTGTGGAAAAGGTGTGTTTTTTTTTTCTTTCTAAATTGTTAGAAGTAATCTGTAGTTGTGATGGAATATAGAATTAGTATAAGCCTGTTTCAGAGTTCAAGATTGTCGTTTTTCTGTTTTTGGGATCTGCTGGTGGGGTATGCATATGGGATTAGAGCATCACATAGTTATGATCACTTGATTTCTTTTAGTGCTCGAAGGACGAAAATATGATGTACTTGGTCAACTGCATATAGATAATAGCCTCATTGGGTTTTGGGTTCTTGAAATGATATCATACCTCTAGGAACTGCGTAATGGGTTGTTTTATGGTTATGATATCATACCGCTAGGAACTGCATATATTATGCGGAATCATGTTTAGCTATTTGGACATTTTTGAAGATTTTGTGATTCATTGTCATACTGGCTGCATCTTTTTGCGTATCATTGTATCATAGCACATAGGAGTCAGGTCAAGGGAGGTTGGTTCAAAGCAGGGAATGCTACTTGCATACCATATTTGCTACACAGTACTGACCTGTATCAAATTTTAAGGCTTGAAAATGTTAAGAGTTAATAAGGCTTGGTTTTAGCGAAATTGATCTGACAACTATGACTCCATTTTGAACATTTGAATATGTTAAGAGTTAATAAGCTTCTAGTGTCCTGTTTAAACCAAAACTCCCCTGCACCAGGGCAGTTAACCTTGAACCTGTTACAATTCATTTGCCACATCTTGCTTATTCCTTTGGCTTTTTGCATGATTATTGGCTTCATGTAAAATTTTCAAATGACTAATCTTGCTATCTTTTGTCATCATTATTGTAGGTGTATTTTCCTATAAATCAAAATGAGAACCACTTGATCTTGGCAGAACTACACATACGTAGTGGTGTGATAACCATTTACGATAGTCTTTGCCCCCAGCTTCCTTTCATTGAGAAAAGAAAATGGTTGCTTATGATGCGGTCAACCTTTGAGGTTAGAATTCCCAAGTTACTCCAAAAATGTGAGGTGATGGACAGGAAAAACATTGATAAAGAAACATACAACATCACCTTCAAGTATGCCGAGAATGTGCCAAGACAAGGCAATCTATATGGTGACTGTGGTATTTGGGTAATGATCAATTTATATAGGTTGACCCATAATCTATCTTTGAAGGTAGAAAATCCAACTTTGGCAGGTTTAGCTTACAGGGAAAGGTTGACAGATTTTTTCTGGAAGTACAAGATTGAAACAAAAACCAACATTCAGGTTTAGCTTTGGCATTCAAACAATTGTTAACTTAGGCTCAGGTAGATCAACCTCATATGCAAACAATATGTAGTACTAGATTCAGGTTAATTCTCAAACAATTGTTAACTTAGTTTGCAAACAATATGTATGTATTGTAAATTTTTGTAAATTTTGGTTGCAAGTATTTTTGTTGAATTTTTGTTGCAAGTATTATACGTATTGTAAATTTTGGTTGCAACTGTATTGATAGCTTGGTAACCAAAATTTAGATAATACATGCTACTTAAAAGAAACAAACCAACCTAAAGTAAATCAATAAAAATAGATTATGGAGAGCACTTCATCATCAGCTGCAGTTTGAAAGTCGTCATAAACCAACGTAAATTAAAGCAACAAACCAACATAAATTAAAGCATAAAACGATTCCTAAATTACAATACATATGCTAACCAGTTCGTAAAGAAGCTAGTCTATTTGTTCCGAGGAACTCAAGTTTTTGGAAACATACGGGAGAGCACTAGACCCTTCATCATCAGCTTGTTCCGTGGAACTCAAGTTTTTGGAAACATAAGGGAGAGCACTAGACCCTTCATCATCAGCTGCATTTTGAAAGTCGTCATAAAGCATCCTTGGAACAAATAGACTAGCTTCCTTAAAAGGCTTAACATGAGGTGATCTCAAGTAAGGTGGTGATTTAGATTCTTCTTCTTCCCAAGCTATAACCTCTTCCAACGACATAGAGTCGTGCTTTTTTTTTCTTTCACCATGAATTCTAACTTTTTGTTTCAGCTCCTCATCAGACTCATCTGTACACAAGTTTTTATGATAAAAATCAACTAGGTATGCTTGAGGTATATGAGAAACATACACCTCAAGTATACCATGCACCTCAGCCATTTCATACATTTTTTTTACATCCATATCACATTCAACGATAGTCAAACATTCTCCTAGGCTACGTTTAGGCATACAGTAATACCATGCCCAAATATCAGCTTTTATTTTTTCCAACAACAAGTCACACATTTGAGAATATGACAACCTTTTAGACCTAGATAATTTCACCTCAATCATATCTATACATGCATACTTTAATGGATACACGTCAAATACACCATTATGAAAAACTTCAAGAATGAGATCATCACAACTTTGAGACATCGTGTGTAAAAATTGAAAATGTTTATTTGGGTAAATAATGTGTATTTGGGACAATAACAAATAAAGGATTAATATAGTGATCATAATGGATATTACATGTTGGACAAAATATTTACCTGCTGGACAATAGATAACTTTAAACCAATGTCGTGGTCGAGTAGATTTGGGTCGAGTAGCACCAGATGGTCGAGTATCCTATCACTTATTCTTTATGACAATTTAAATTTCACAACTAACACATATTAATTGATCACCTCTAAAAATCCATCATCCTATGGGATGTAGTAGATGAAAATTTAAATGCATATTTATTTACTAAGGTCGAGTAGATTTTGGTCGAGTAGCACCAGATGGTCGAGTATTCTATCACTTATAAATATGAGTTAATAACAAAGGGTATTCCCATCAAACGAAAAAAAAAATGAATTCACAAGAAGATTGGGAATGGGAACAACTTCTTGATATAGACGACTCCGATCTCCGACTTTCCGCCACCACACAAAATAGAGTCTCATCTACATTCCCTAGAGTTGATAATTATGATGAAAACCCTGTTAGGAAAATACATGATCCTGTGGGTATTCAAGACGGTGTGGATGATGGTGTAATGGCGACACAGGATTATGTTAGGAAAGTTATTGAAGATATGGGAGTGGATTCTGATTTTAAAAGTGGGCCATGGGTTAGCGCGGTTGAGTATGTGAAAGCTGATGGTGGGATCGTTATTGGTTGTTTTGCCGATATTAAAAAATTCATCAAGAAAGGGAAACTTGACAAGGTTGTTGCTATTATCAAGTCGTGTACTCCAAATGTGCTAGGTGATCTAACTGTGACATTGA